>JAHHFK020005564.1:0-465776 GCA_024533555.2 Aedes koreicus | reverse complement strand
CGAAGTCGACTGGGATTGAACCCAGACCCACTGTGGTGCCAAGTAGCAGTCACGCTTACCACTACACCACCGACGCCGGGCACATAACAAGCTGTATTGCTTGGAATTTTATTGTACATAATAAAATTGCAGTATGTCCCATGAGTCTCTTTCAGAGGACCTGTTGAAAACTAAAGATAAAACAAAGCGCAAAAGAGCGAAGAATGAGATCAAATTTTCAGAAACGTACAACAAAAATCGTTGGTGGCGTCGTTCATTTCAATACTAGAAGTACTCAACAAAAATCATGAAGTTTGAGCCGTCGAAAGGCATGTTTCGGCCAAATTTTATATTTTTCCAGTCCTAAACGGTTTCCCCCGGGGCATCCAGATTGTCACGAAATGATCAATATAGTCATTGGGCCATTTCTAGGCTAGAAGTAGACTACTTATAAAAATCATGAAGTTTGAAACGTCGAAAGGCACGTTTCAGTGAAAATCCGCATTTTTCTCCTCCTGAAGGGTTCCTCCCGTAGTATCTGGATTATCTCGGAATGGCGAATATGATCATTGATCCATTTCAAGACTAGAAGTAGAATATTCATGAACATTCATCAAGTTTGTACCATCGAAAGGCATGTTTCGGCAAAAATCCGTTTTTGTCCGCTTCCGAGGTATTCGGGTTGTCTCAGAATTTCCAATATGGTCATTGGTAGCAGCAGTAGACTTCTCAACAAAAATCATAAAGTTTGAGCCGTCGAAAGGCATGTTACGGTGAAAATCAATATTTGTCCCATCCTTAACGGTTCCCCTGGGGCATCCGGATTGTCCTGGAATGGCCAATATATTCATTGGGCCATTTATAGGCTAAAAGAAACAACTTATAAACAATCATGAAGTGTGAGCCGTCGAAAGGCATGTTTCGGTGAAAATTTGTATTTGTCCCCTCCTAAATGGTTCTTCCAGGACATTCGGGTTGTCCCAGAATGACCAATATGGTCATTGATCCATTTCAAGGCTAGAAGCACACAGCTTAACAAAAATTATGAAGTTTGAGCCGTCGAAAGGCATGTTTCGGTGAAAATATGTATTTGTCTCCTCCTAAACGATTCCCACGGGGCATCGGGATTGTCCAGGAATGACCAATATAGTCATTGGGCCATTTCTAGGCTAGAAATAGACTACACTAAGGTATTTTTTTACACGATTTGTTTCCGGCGATAACTCCAGAATATAAACAACTTATCGAGCTTATTCGAATTTTTTTAAGAAAAAAATAATATTAACAAAAAAAAAAAAAATTTATTTTTATAAAAACAAAAAATTAAAAAAAAAAAATTTATAATAAACACAACATAAAAAAAAAAAAATTTAAATAAAAATAATTAAATCAATTTTATTTTTTTTTACTCCACTTAAAATTAAAAAAAAAAAAAAACACAATAGAATATTAAAAAAAAAACAAAAATTTAAAACCGAAAAAAAACATTTCGCGGCGATCCACAAATTTCCCCCCCCAAAGGGGTTCTCCCGGGGCTCCGGGTTTTCCCAAATTGGCCAACCGGTCTCCACCCTTTCCAAGCCAAAAAAAAAACACCCCACCAAAAAACACGAAGTTTGAGCCGTCGAATACACAGAAAAAAATAATGAATTTTAACAAGCGCGTAAAATTTCCCCTCGTTTAATTTCAATCCAGAGGAGGCGTAAACAACGAAATTGTTTGCAATATTTCATGCGCCATACAACAATGTTTGCATTCTTTCATACAACAGGCTAGATTCAGGCGTTATCAGGCTACAATTTACATGAAATCTCCCATTATTTTCTGCCAAATCTAGCACTCCCTTTATGTGCATTAGATCACGCAGAAAATTCAATGTTTCTTTTTATCTGTGTGTAAATGATATTTTACCACCGCCCCCGCCACACGATAGCCCCACCCCCCCCCCGCCCCAGATTCTTTGTCCCCACCCCCGCCAAAAAGGAAGTACCCACCAGACACCAAAAATAAAAAAACGAAAAAGAAATTTGACTACAAAGAATAAAAAATTTGGTCTAAAATTATTTCCACAAGGCAATTTTAGAATCCCCGCCAATCCACCCCAAACCCCCCTATTAATAACTTTTTTTATCACCCCCCCCCAAAAATAAAAAAAAAAAAATTTGGTGAAAAAAAAAAATTTTCCATGATTTAGAAAAAAAAAAAAAAAATTCCCTAGAAGTTTTTTTTTGAAAATTTTAGAATTTTTAAAATCTATTCCGGGTCATATTGACCCCTACACCTAAAGATGGCTAAGGCATTTTCGGCGACTACTTTTGGTTGTGTACATTCCTTACATTCGACGCGTTCATCTGTCAACAACTTTCGAAGCCGTGAATCGAAAGAGGCATAAAGATACTGCATTTGAGTAAAATGAAACATTGCTATCATATGTGAAAATAGTGAAAATAGTGCAAATAGTTACCATCTTTGACATTTCCCATTTTTGTATGTTATCAACGCTCACACCAATTCAACATATAACAACCGAAATGTTTGAATCCATCGAAAGAGTTACCATTATCCTTTGCCATCATCCCTCCACAGTTCAAATCCTGATCATCGCCATCGTAATCGCTGGATCCGGTAATCATGTGCCGTTCCGAGGAAACTTTAGCTCTCTGCAGAAAGTTCTTCTACGATGTCCCCTCCTCTCGTAGCCCTCCATTCCCGGAACTTGAAACATAGTAAATAGAGTAAAATATCCCCAGCTGAAAATAAAACGAAGTGACTCGCTTTCCTTAACAAACTACGGCGCCGTGGCATAGTGCCGAGCGGGACCGGGACAGTTCGGAATGGAGGAAAAGTTTCAACCAAGACGTCGTGTTTTTCTTTATCCTGATTACTTCTGTGTAGCAGTTGGAAAATAACAACCCAGCATTGTCGGCAGTTCCGGGATGGCAAGGTGGAGCGAGCAGAGTGGAGCAGCGGGAAACTTGAAGACATAATCGGAGGAAAACTATACGCTCGTTAGTTTTCCGCTGACTCCGGCGGGGTGACGGAGGAAGATCGCGGATGAAGGAACGGAAAACATTGAAAGAAATAGTATGGTGTAAGTGTTTTATATAGTTCCTGGAAACGATTGGAATGCAAGAATGAAAAAAAAGGCTTCAGCAGTGAATGTACCTGTAGGTGATCGGGATCAGGCGAGAGTAGAAAAGAAAAGTTTAGTTTTGAGACGGAAAAATCGTTTTGAATTTTTTTTGCCCAGTTTGGAATGAGAACTGATTATAGAGTAAAATTATTAACAGAGTAGAATTCGAATGTCGCCATTTATGTTTTGGCAACTGAGGACAAAGTTTGAGTTCCATAGACTTATTCTTGATTAATGAACTTATTGGATGTGAGTTTTCAGATGAGGCCAGCAAATTTTCAATTGTGGCCCAGGTGGCTGAAAATCACAATAATGAAGTTACAAAAAAACAGAAATTCCGCTATTAATCCCTACGGAAGTCATTTGTATCTCGGGAATTGAATGACATACAAAAAATCTTCATTTTAAAAAACAAGCAGTTATTAAAAAACAGTTCTTCTAGCGTTTTAGTAAAACGAAGGTCATTGAAAAGCTAAGGAAATTTATATTAACCTTCTTCAAGTATCGGGGTCAATATGACCCGGACTGGATTTTCAAAATGTTATAACTTTCCAAAATAAGCATCTAAACGTTTGAATTTTCATGACTTTTCCTAAATCATAGAGGGGTACGTTTCTGCATTGAACCCAACTTTTTTTGCCATTTCTGAAGGGCTGTTAAAAAAAAATTACGAATAAGGTGTTTCGGGTCATATTGACCCGGATTTCAAACGCACATTGTGGAAACAACATATGAGCATATTTTAAAGTCTTTGCAGTCAAGATGCTCATTAGAGTCCCAATTTTAAGTTTCTGATGTGTACGGCCATTTTTGACCCGATTAGCCACAGGGAATCTGTGACGGAAGAGGGCATGTTTTGCGGATACGGATCGTGGTGAGGCGGCGACAGATTCAAATTTTCATCGGAACAAGCTTTTCGACGGCTCAAACCTCATGATTTTTCATGAATAGTCTACTTCTAGCCGTGAAATTGACCAATGACTATATTGGCTATTCCGGGACAATCCGGATGTCCCAGAGGAAGGCATGTTTCTGCGAAAATTCGTATTTGCGCCTCCTAAAGGGGCAAATACGAATTTTCGCCGAAACATGCCTTTCGACGGCTCAAACTTTATGATTTTTTACATGTAGTCACTTCTAGCCTAGAAATGGCCCAATAAATCTATTGGCAATTCTGGGACAATCCGGACGCCTCGGGGAACCTTTTACCATATTCGCCATTTTTCATGAATAGTACTTCTAGCCTTGAAATGGACCAATTCGCCATTTTGAGACAATCCGGATACTATGAAGGAACCCTTCAGGAGGAGACAAATGCGGATTTCTACCGAAACATGCCTTTCGACGATTCAAACTTTATTATTTTTGTTGAGTAGTCTACTTAAAAAAAGGCCCAATGACTATATTGACCATTTCGAGACAATCCAGATGCCCCGGGGTACCGTTTAGGAGGGGGATTATATAGATTTTTTTCCGAAACATGCCCTGCGATGGCTCAAGCTTTATGATTTTTCATGAGTGGTATAAGCCTCGCTATACTACAAAAGATCAAATTACTGGTCGCAGTGGCAGATGGCTCGGGGGATCATTTTATTCCATTCGACGGCTCAAACTTCATGACTTTTTGGAAACAATCTATTTCTAGTCATTAAATGGACGAATGCCTGTATTGACCATTTTAGGACAACCCGGATACTCCTAGGGAATCCTTCAGAAGCAAACAAGTACAGATTTTCACCCGAAACATGTCGATGTTACTAATTTTCGACCATGCATGAAGATATTGACAGAGCAGCTATGGTCACTCATTAAATCCAAGAGTCATTGACAAAGGAAACCATGTAAATTTCAAATTTACTAACTTGTTAATGTCCAACATGTGCTGTTTTCATTATTCGCTAAATTGGTAAAAAAATTAAACAAATTCAGTTTAATATATCCATGGAGCGGGAAAAATTAATAAGCTTAGCCCAACTAATAAAAGTGAATAAGCATTCAGTTCTTCAAATGTCTGGATAACAATCGGGGTGAACTGCCCCCTCGCCCGACCACGCTTCGCCACTGGTCATAGATGAGTAAAAATGATAAACTAAGAAATCTATGTCAATTGGATCAGTTTTTCTCACGAATTATTAATTTGCTAGATTTCGGTAATTTCGGTAACCAATTCGGTAATGAAGTTCATGAGCTTCCAGAACCAGTAAAACGCATCACATAGCTTTGACATAGCTTTCTTTGTTTACTGTTTTTACCTATTAATAAGCACGTTGGGACGTTTTAAAATATTTCAATGTGACTTGAGAACTGCAATAGATAAGCAACACCAAATTTACCAGCAATCAGCCCTGATGTCACAAGGTTCTTATCTTGACCCATTACTATTTATTATACTGCTGATTTTTAGCCATCTGATTGAACCCATTGCAGAGTTGGCCCCGCACCCTATGCTGACGATATAAAACATGAAGTTGTCGCCAAGGCTTCATGTTTTCACAGCATATTTACATTTTTGCGGTCACTCCACAAATATAGCCACTACAACGGTTCAAAAAAAAGTTGGCAGCTTCAGCCTCACCTTACGCTACATTTTTTTATTACGATATTTTTGCCAAATTTACCATTCTTCATCCTGTTTTCTACTTTTTGGATCAGGTTCATCAGTTTAGCATGTACAATTAACGTTTTAATTGTGGTTCATTTTCCGAAGATCGAAATGATCAAAACAAAAGATGATCTTTCTGATTTTTCTTAGGGTCATAGGATCAATTAAAAAATCGAAAATCGACAACAAATGGGTCGACCTTGTAAAGATCAATATCAAGATCACCCAATCCTAGTTCGTATGTAAATAAAGGCAACTGTCATTGGTATCCTCCCCTGGGGCATCCGGATTGTTCCGGAATGGCCAATATGGTTATTAGTCCATTTCAAGGCTAGAAGTAGACTACTCATGAAAAATCATGAAGTTTGAGCTATCGCGAAGACATGTTTCGGCGTAAAACCGTTTTTGTCCCCTCCTAAGGGTTTTTTCGAGGTATCCAGGTTGTCTCAGAAATTCCAATATGGTTATTACTCCATTTCAAAGCTAGAAGTAGAGCACTCAACAAAAATAAAGCAGTTTGAGCCGTCGAAAGGCATGTTTGGAGAAGCTATTCAGCTGTTTCTTCTAGAATAGCTGAATAGCTTCTCCAAATTTGTTTGAACAAGCTCTAATTCAACACCGATGTTTGTTGGGATGTTTTGGTGAAAATCCGCATTTGTCTCCTCCTGAAGGGTTCCCCCGGGGCATACGGATTTTCCCGGAATGACCAATATGGTAATTTGTCCATTACAAGGCTAGAAGGAGACTATTGTTGAAAGATTGTGAGGTTTGAGTCGTCGAAAAGCATGTTCCTATGAAAATTTGTATCCGTCGCCGCCTCACGGATTGTGGCAAAACAAACCCTCTTCTGGCACAGATTCTCTGTGGCCAATTGGGTCAAAAAGGGCAGTATTTCCCAGAAACTGAAAATTGGGACCCTAAAAAGCATTTTGACTATAAAGAATTTGAATTTGGTCATATAAATTCTCCACAATGTGAAACTGAAATCCGGGTCAATATGACCCGAAACACCTTATTCGTCACAAAATGTTAACACCCAAGGAAGGTTAACAATTCACTTGATCACCTTTCAGCGATCCGTGAAATAATTCAAAATCTACACTGAAAGAAAAGTGTCCGAAATTTAACGTGGACAGGCTTTAAACGATGTTTGAATAAATAAAATACAGAAAAAACTATAAACATAACTTTTTATTACAAGGTTTTGAAGAGGTAGAATGTAGAAAGTATTTGAAATACAGGCCAACAAACATTTTGAGGATGGAAACGTCATCGATAGGGTTTGGCTCAAAAAAAAAAAAAATCCGAAACAATATCTCAAAGATGCCCGTAATATATGAAATAACTACCAATGAACTGGCGTTGAAAAATCATATATAAATCAGATGTTGCGGTCTGGTTCAGGTCGAAAAGTGGGCACATATCGTGCTCCCAGAGTGTCCAACGTGGTCACTGGATGTTGGTTGGTCATTTGACTCTGTTCGCCCTACCCTAATTCCATTTCCTTTAACACCCCTCTAATTCCGAGCTGACTGAGGGTAATCGATCGCCAAAATCATAACATTTTATGTGTTTCATGTTTCTTTATGGGTGTGTGTGTGTGTATGTGACGTCACAAGGGAAAGCTTCAATCAAAAAACTGCAGCGTATTTTTGCCGCCGCCGCAGCAAACAGGTCAACAAACATTTTAAGGATTAAAACGTCATCGATAGGGTTAGGTTCAAAAAAAAAACCGAAACAATTTCTCAAAGATGATCGGCAGCGTTTTTTTGCCGCCGCTGCAGCGAAATCGTGGCGAAAAAAAAAAAAAAATTTCGCCGTGATTTAAAAACAAAAAACGCTGCGGTTTGACGAGGCCTCTGATCTTTTCTGCCACGGCTTTTCGTTAGCATGCAAGCAGCAGCTTCGACCGACCGATCGACCGAACAAAACCAATGCGAGCGCAGTGAGCGCTGATTAGTTCCTGGAGCAGCGAAGATAAACATATAAAAGTGTGCGTTCTACGCAAATAATTCATACAGTATCATCATTATTTTTCGCTGTGCACTCGTGTGCGTCAGACGTATTCTTTTCTGCTCGGTTTTCCGTTTTGATTCAGTTGTGCTTGAAGCACAGTGCTTTCTCGCGACGTTGTTCGTCCCACGGTTCGACTTTTTTCCTGCGCTTGGCCAGCTACTTGAAGTGGCCGGGTTCAAAACGGAGCTGCAAAATCTTGCGAATAATCCTCCACTACCGATTGCTGTCGCAACGACGCGCAGCAAAAAAGGACGCTGCAGAACGGCGCGCAGCAATGGCTGCCGCTAATAAACAAGCCGTCGGCACAAAACGACCGCGAAACGACGATGCCGTTGCCGGACCGTCGGATTACAATGCCAGACTACAGCCAATTTGCCGCGTTGCCGGTTCAGAACGTGCCGAAAAAGACAAAAAATCCTCCACTTTTCACCACCTCGAAGGATGTCGCGACGCTTCGGAACAAACTTGCGGCGGCTCAAATTCATCCGCTTGGGCACGAAAATCATGTGCTCAACTGAGGAACATCTCCAAGCAGTTGGAGAATTCCTTGCAGTGGAAAAGTTGGATTTTTTTACGCACGATTTTCCCGGCAGCAAGCCGTTGAAGGTGGTCATTCGTGGTCTTCCGGAATACACCCCGAAAAAAATTATCGTCGAGCTCAAATCGGTGCAGCTGAAGCCGATCAAAGTGTTTTCCTTCCGGTGCAAGGGGACAGCCAACTATCGGGACAAGCTTTACCTGGTCGATCTGGAGAAAGACTCCACCTGTCTCGTTGATCTCCAAAAAATCAAGGCACTCTTCAATATCATTGTTGAACGGGAGCGTTACCGACCGCTGAAGAACGACATCAGAAAGTGCCACATGAAACCTCGTTGTGGAAAATGCGCTGGAGCACACGGAACTGCTGAGTGTATCCAAATCGACGAAAGTGTCGAGCCAAAGTGCGTCAACTGTGGTGCCAATCATGAGGGTAGCAACCGATCGTGCCCTAAGCGATTGGAATACATTGAAATTCGCAAGAAATCAACATCAAAAGTCAATCAAAAATTCCAGCGCCGATCGCATCCACCGGTGACGGAAGAACATTTCCCGCAGCTTCGGTACAATGTACCAAACTTGCCGCCTCTTGATAGAAACTACCGACAGCAAAACCGCCAGCCGACCACCACAATTCAACACCGATTTGCAGCCGCCGCGACAGCCCCACCAGCTCAACATGCCCTTCCTCCAGTCTGGGGAAATCCGGCAACAATTAGTTCAGCAACCCATCAGTCTGATGATGACCTCTACACGCCGGAACAGATGATGGCGTTCATCCAGAACCTGCATCAACACTTGTTCCGTTGCCGTTCAAAGGAGCAACATATCAACGCTGCCAGCATGGTGCTGATGAACTTCATCAACAAGTATGGACCGTGAAACCACCATCAAGATCCTAAATTGGAATGCTTGTTCCGTTCGGAACAAAAGCAGGGGGCTAACGGATTTTCTCAACGACAAGGAAATCGATATCGCCATCATCACCGAAACGAACCTCAAGCCGGACGTTAATTTATATATTCCTGACTTTCGGATCATCAGACTAGATCGGACCAATACCAGAGGAGGGGGCGTTGCTAATGCGTTGCGATACAACATCAACTGCCGCTTGCTGCCAAGTTTCCATCTCAAGATTATCGAAGCAATAGGTGTGGAGACACACGACCGCTGGACAGATCGTTTTTATCGTGCCCCAAGCAAACGGCTTCATTCCTCGACAAGACATCGCCAAGCTAACTTGGCGGCGGGGGCAATTCATCATCGCTGGCGACCTCAACGCAAAACATAAAGGCTGGGGAAACACTCGTCGGAACGCCAACGGATCCATCATCCAACACGATCTGGAGGAGGCCACTACACGTTGCTGATTCCGGATTCTCCTACCCGTTTAAGCCAAGGACTCACTCAACTCTCGACATTTTCCTCACGAACATGGCAAACAACATCGCTCAACCGGTCGTATACCAGGAGCTCAGCTCGGACCACTATCCGGTGGTGGCCGAAGTTGGCTCCTCTGTCAATCGGCACCCTATCACCAGGCGTAACTATCACCGTGTCAACAGGGAACTGTTCCAGCGATGTGTCGACGACTCTGTCGATTACGATGCACTCCCCGAGACGCCTGTAGACATCGACCGACAACTGCGTGCCATCGACGAAACAATCTCTCGGGCCCGAGAGCAACATGTTCCTTCAGAAAAACGGGTGAGTGATTCTTTGAACCTTGACAGGCCTACTAAGTACATTATCGGAATCCGTAACTCGATCCGAAGACAATTTCAACGCACCGGTCTACCTCCCCTTAAGACAAATTCGAACCACCTTACTCAAATTATTTAAGCCAGGATGATGGAACTCAAAAATAAGCATTTCGAAGTTAAAATCCGCTCTTTCCCAGATTGCGCAAAACCTTTTTGGAAGTTGACCAAAATCCTGAAAAATAAGCCAAGACCAATTCCGCCGCTTAGTCTGCTCGACCAGAATTCGGTTCCATCTCAACTTATCACCCCTGTTGAAAAGGTCAACGCACTAGGTCAACACTTTGTGTAAAGCTATAATAAAATCATCTGTATCTCGGTAACGGATTGACGTACAAATAAGTTTAATACATCAAAACAAAGTTAATTCACCGTTCTTTAAGAAAAAAATATCAATACAAATCATTTCTCTTCGTTTCTAATGAAAAGTTGCACTTTCTTCTTTATTCCTCCCATCAAACGCTGCACACCTCCCGAGTCAACTTCCTTGGCACATTTGTTCCACATTTTGGTCATCTGAGTCACGTCACGAGCCGTTTTTCCACTTTTTTTAAGCTTCCGCTTCATTATTGCCCAAAATCTCTCGATGGGCCGGAACTGCGGGCAGTTGGGTGGGTTTATGTTTTTATCGATGAAATCTACGTTACTATCGCGGTACCACTGGATGACTTCCCGGCTGTAGTGGCAACTCGCCAAATCTGGCCAAAGCTTCACGGGACCTTTATGGGCTTAAATGAGAGGTATAACGTGGTTTTTTAGGCATTCTTCCTTGTACAGCTTCAAGTTCATCGTCTTATTCGTCACGAATACTTTGGTCTTTGCTCCGCAGCTGCATATCCCTTGCCAAATCATCAGTTTTTTTTGGCAAATTTGTCCATAAAAACAAACTTAAACTTCGCAGGAACATCAGAATGTAGAATCAGAACGGTACCATGTAGAATTTTTGGCCAGGAAGTTGTCCGAAATCCATTTTGACGTAGGTTTCATCGTCGATGAGCAGGCATCCTTGGCACTTCGTCAAAACCTGATGGTACAATTTTCGAGCTCGAGTTTTGGTGACGAAACTTTGCTTCAACGTTCTGTTTGGTTGCTTGCTGGCTCGATAAGAACGATATCCTGCTCGCAAACGAATCCTTCGAACGGTTCTGCGAGCATCAGCGTATTTTTGTGCGATTTCATTATCTGATAGTCCAGGGTTTGCTCTGACGGTTCTTAACACCTTCTGGTGCAGCTTGCGGCCATATGCTCCACTACGACGCTTACCTTGAGGCACTCGATCCACGCTCTTTCGCTCCCTGAAACGTTTGAGCACATCATACATGGTTGATTTGGCAATTTTCAACGTTTTTGCGATTTTTTTTGCGGACCACGTTGGATTATCAACGTGGGTGTGCAGATTTTTTCTCTCCTCTCGGCTTCCATCTGGAATAACTTTTGACTCACTGCACGAAACACCGTGAAATTTATACCACAGAAAGTGGGCGCCTAGGTGAACAAACCGCTGTAATAGAATTCTTGCAGCGGTCACTTTCCGTGCCACTGCAACACAATAAGTGATTCCGGATTCTAACTGGACAGAACTTTACTCCCCCCACCCTGAAAAATCCACCGGAGCCCCACTTGAGCCTACTGTTATGGTGGCAATGTCTAGAGTCGCCCAAGCACCTATTGTTGTCCCTGACGATAGTAGTATATCGGCTGATGAGGTGATAGCTGCCATCAAGTTAACCAAGAACATGAAGGCCGCTGGTGTCGACGGCGTCATCAACCTCGAGTTGAAAAACTTGAGTTTTGATTTCTGCGACACCTTGCAGCAGTTTTTTACAGATGTTGGGAGCTTGGCTACTTTCCCTCTTTCTGGAAAATATCCAAAGTAATCCCTATTCGCAAGCCTGCCAAAGATCATACCAGCGCTAAAAGCTATCGCCCCATCAGCTTTTTGTCCTCCATATTGAAGCTGTTCGAAAAACTGATCCTCAGCCGTTTACTGGATTTCGCCAACCAGAATAACATCTTCCTCCAGGAACAATTTGGGTTCAGGAAAGGTCACTTTACCCTCCACCAACTGACGCGATTAACTACATCTTCAAACGGAACAGGCTCGTTGGAAAGACATCTGCCATGGCATTGTTGGACGTCGAAAAGGCGTTCGACAATGTCTGGAAGATGGTGTTTAAGCTGCATCGATACAACTTCCTGATCTATCAAGTATTATCAAGAACTATCTATTCGACAGATCATTCCGGGTGTTCCTGAACAATTTCCATTCTGAAACGTTCAACGTTGATGCTGGTGTTCCCATCTTCAAGGTAGCATATCTCCTCCCTTATACTCATATCCGTTATTATAGGCCATCTCTTCATCCTATTCAACATCTTCACGTCAGATGTTCCTCCCCTACCAGAGGGTGGTATTTTGTCGATGTTTGCGGATGACACTTCCATCATCTACAAGGGTCGAGTGATTCGTGCTCTGACTAGAAAACTTCAGGAGGGCCTCAATGTTCTGTCCGATTACTTCAACAGCAGGAAGATTTGTATCAATGCAACTCGGACGATTTTGTTTCCGCACTCGAAGTCACCTCGACTCATTCCGCCAAGAGATGTCAAAGTCCACCTCTACAACACTCCGATCGATTGGTCCGGGGAAGTAGTCTACCTTGGTCTCACCCTAGATAGCAAATTGTTGTTCCGAGCGCATGTTGACAAAACATCAAATAAGTGTAGATCCTTGAGGCGATCTCTGTATCCTCTGATCAACAGAAAGTCCACTCAATCGACCAAGAACAAGCTTGCGGTCCATAAACAAATCATTCTTCCCGTGGTCGAATACGGTTTGCCAATCTGGGAGAGTTGCGCCAATTGCCACCATCAGAAACTCCAGGTAGTTCAGAACACCATCCTTCGGATGATTCTGAACTGTCCTCCAAGAACCGGAATTTTTGAGATGCATCGCCTGGCTGGTCTACAGACTCTCGGCGAGAGAAAAATCATAGTCCTGGAAAGGTTCAAAGTATCCTGCCTGAGGTCACCACATCCAATCATCAGACAGCTGATAAACTAGATTTAAGTTATTGTAGTTGGGTTGGTTATCAAAATTTTTAAATTAAGCTCACTCCCACGAGGGAAAAACATATAATAGGTATGTAAAAAACAACATCAATCAATTAAAAATAACATCAATCAATTGATCAAAAAAAAAAAAACTAATTTTCTGAAAAGTAGAGCCTCTCTGGCTAACCACTACTGAAATATTTAAATGTAATAATTAAACAATGGAAAAAAAAACACATTTTAGTAGTAGTAGTAGTTGTAGTAAATCATTCATGCAGTCTACAGCTATTGTAGAAGGAAGTCAAATAAATCATTCAAGTTTCTATACAGTTTGCGACGTTTTTTCCTCTCCAAACAAGCCGAAACCAAACAGTCCTTTTCAGGACTATGAGTTGAAATTTTCTCAAGTCGAGCTTTCATTGTTCCTGTTGGTATTCCCATAGGGGGAATTTACCAAATCCGCTGGAATCCTCCGAGTCGAGGATTGCCACACCGAGTGTAGTGTCCGTGATCGGACAGACACCTTGTCCTTGTTGACGAAATACTGCTTAAATAAGAAAATTGTTTACAAATATTTGATGACTTCACCCCAAAACAATCGAGCCCCAACGGATTCTGGAAAGATTCCGGAATCATATTCTGGATTCAATCCATATTGTGACCCTAGAAATTATATGAAGTTGCAATCCAATGGAATTCAGAACACCAAAATCGGTTGAAATTTGGCCAAGTTAGAGCCGATTAAAGAAATAAATGTTGTAACAAATTCTATATTAGTACCGCAAAGGTTGACCATAACAGTTGTGTAGATATTGGCAAGAGAAAATGTGGATTATTGGCAGAAACAATAAAACTAATAAATTAAGTATTCCTTGTTTCAAAATGCCGTAACTCCAGAACGGCTCAGAAAACCTTGAGGTTTGAAGTAATTTCTACGTATTTCTGTGATTGGATTTTTTTTTAAATTTAATGATACTCTTTTGACGGATAACGCAATTTTATTTTTAAAATGCAAAAAAAGCACGTTTACAAATATGTTACCCACTAATTAAATTTTTTCTGGATTTCTTGAACAATTTCATTGAGGAAACACCCAGTTGATCGTTTTTAGATATAATGGTTTCATAAAGCAAGCAATTGATTAAAAACATTTCGATCAAAACTTAAAAACGGAGATTCCCATGGGTCGAGGGCACAGAACAAAATTTAAGATTTTTAAATATGAGTGATAGATACTCAAAGTTTAGTGCATATCGGTGAACGTCAAATACATGCGCTATGGAATGCTTCACACAGATTTTTTTAAACTGAATACTTTAAAATATTCGTAGAGTAGAACAATTGAAAAATGAAGTAACAAAATTACTTATTTCATTAAAAAACTGCTTTTCGGAACCTGTAGCAACTTGTTTCGTTGCATAAAAAAGCTTCAATTTTTATTAATCTATCTTTAGAGTTTTTTTTATCATGATTTTACGATAAAGAATATTCTCGGAACCGCTTATTATTGAACGCGACTTGAACATACTGACATTAGACATGTAGACGATTAGAAAAGCAAGTGTATGTAAATATCAACCGATGAATAATATTAGCGCAATAAATGTAAATTCCAAAAAAATTTCTTAATTTTTATATCTATTCTGAGGGGATTTTCAGTCTCGGGCAATTTCAAATGACACCTTTGTTGTTACCGTTTGATTGTATTGAAATCCACCTCACCAAACCAATCCCAAAATAACAACGAATAAAGCGGTTCCAAACATTATTCCATGCCCATGAAGACAGCAGCAAACAGCACACTCGGTGCTTCCTGTTGGCAGAAACCTATACATTCTAAATTACATTTTAATATTTTATCAAGTTAAAACACAATGGAACGAAAGCACCTGTTCCTCACCCCCGTAATCGTTGGCGTCTCTGGGGGCTTTCTTCGCTTTTCCTGGAAGTTAGAATGGTTTTGCTGGTAGACCAAATATGTTGAAGGTCACAGTATGTCACAGTATGAACTTTCTTTCCTGAATGATTTTGAAGGCACATTCATGTATTCAAATTTGTATTTCCATTAACTTTTATTCATTTGAACTGCTGAATGCAGGAAAGTGGTTCAACCCGTTCGCAAATGGCCGTCAGCTCCGTTGTGCAGTGGCCATCGTTCCAGGTCCAGAAAAATTCCTCCTCTGGCCAGTAGTGCAGCACGACACAATGTTCATCATTTTTGTTTGGTTCGCCAATCTTCCATTTGGCATAGTTAACCCGTTCTCCGGTGCCTTGCCAAACGAATGAACCCTGCAGTCCCAAATCACTCGCACCGAGCCATCCTCCAAAGTATGCCTGTGGATCACTTTGGGTGGATTTGGCTTCCCGAACTACTGCTTCGTGTTTCAAGGGAGAATCGATGATGGCCAAACGCATTCCCATCTGATGGCAGTACTCGACAGCTTGGAACCAGTTTTTCTGTGTGAATGAGTGATGGAAAAGATGAAATTTGTTCAATAATATTGCTCAGTAACATACCTTGTATGTCGAAAAATGGAATTGATTCTCTGCTGACGAAAAATGCAGTTGTGAGAAAAGCGGAAGCAAAATCACCAGCAAGGTGATCGAGTTAGTCCACATCGTGACACACTTATTAAGTTATGCTTAAATTTGACTGCAGCTCTATGTGTTTACTCCAAGCAAGGCAGACCACAAATGAGCTGAAATGGCGGGAATTTTATGTTTGGTGAAATCTTGACAAAACTAGTTTTTTTTTGTGTATGCGGGTTTGTCTGAATGCGATGCATCGCATCCATATGCAACAGAGCTCGACCGAATAGTAGTCTGAATGCCACCACTGCAGTGCATAATGATTCAGTTTAACTGTGTGCATTTTTTGAAAATTTCTATTCTTCTGCCCAAAACCTGTCGTTGATTTGTTTAAAGCAACTAATGGCGGTCGTATATTAGATGCATTATAAGAGGGTTTTGGATGTATTGCTTTTGATTTTATCGATTATTAATATATAGCTGATAGAGGCCTCCTAAGCGCAGTCGGAAAAGGTGTATCTATAAAACAAGACCATGCTGTACGCAGCTGGTTGCAATTTGCTTGATCTAGTAAAAATCCGGCATTTTTATATGAGAATATGAATTTTCTCGTCACTCAATGAAACTGACTACAGGTTACAGGTAACTGGTACAGGTTCGATGCCTATAAATTTACGTTTACAATTATGAGCAATAAGCTGAATTGAAATCCACAAAGATGTGACAGCTGATATACACAGAAAAAAAAAAAATAACAAACAACTAAAAAAATTATAAAAAAATGTTTTCATTTTTGAAAAAACCAAAAATCTCTTTTCCTCCCAACATATTACTTTTTTAAATATATACTATTTCCCCACCCCCCTCGCAACCCCACCCCCACCCCCCCCCCCGGTGTTGTTGTTGGCCCCCTGGCCCTACGTGCCCCCCCCCAAACCCTCCCTTCCCCAAAGAAAAAGACAACGAAAAAATAAATTCCAGCCGAATTTCAATGGGTGTGAATTTTGCATTTATGTGCAGTGCTAACAAACAAAATAGAAGAACTATACAGTAAAGATTAGGTGGACTAAAAGTTATGCCTTAAGCATATTTGCAGCTTGCAGCATTGGATCGGTAGTGGCTCAGAATTATACACAAGAATAAAAGCGAGTGTGAAAGAAATATTCTTCAACTATGCTAATTAAAGAACGAGAAGGTAAGGCACATTATGTATACCTGGTTTCATTTTCATAGATTTGATCAGATTGATTTTAGTATGCCATAATTGATCAAATAGAGCTTCTCTAAATATACCATTCTGATTCATAATCCGGACAGCTTTGAATTCCAGACACTTATTTTTCTTTGGCAACGTATTTCAAATACTTGACTTAAAATCTTCCAATAGTGCCAGTAGTTCCAAATTCGTTGATTAACACCCTTAAGTGTCCAGAATGTGAGTCAGATCGGTACCCTTACTAACACAAACTTCTATTTCTGAGGCATCTATGAAGATAGTATGGGTTCCCTGAATCATCACTAGTAGATGTAGATACTAACATTTCATGACTTCCCCAGCAAATCTAAAGATGTGGCCAGGTGTACAATGGTGTGCTAGCTGAGCAATTATGTATGTAGGGAAAAGTATAAGTCCCAAATAATTTTTCGCGACATAACATGGTGGATTATTCATAATAATTATTACTTGACGATTTGACCAATCGCAAATATGCTATTTTATGCTATGCTATCCAATTAGTACCTCACGCTTTTGGCGGAAGAGACTGGAGGTTGGGGGGGTGTTGGGTGTTGAATATTGTAACAATCCATTCCAAATTCCTTGATGCCCAGCATATTACCAGACGTTTGGTTAGGCTGAAAATGGGGGTTTCTTGCGTGACGTACACAATGGATGTTCTCATTTTTAGTGTTGATTTCAAAGAGAAATTGCCCTTGACATTCTTTGATAAAGAATGTGCACACCAAAAAGCAGTCGTCGGAAATGCCCTAATGCAGTCTTCTCCGTGTACGCTTTGCTAATCCGATCACTACTACATGAATATTAATGTATGTGTGCTATGATGATGACGTCTTTTGGCTACAGTAACCTTTATTCAGTAAAATGGCGTCGAATCAAGAACGCGTGCGCGAAGCAATTTTGCACAAAAGAGTGGAAAATCCAGATATGTCGCACGGCGATATTGCCAAGTCATTAAAAATCGCAAAATCGACGGTTACTAAAGTGCTAAAAAACTTTCAGCAGCGCTTAACTTTAAAGAGAAAGGTCGGTTCCGGAGGTAACCATGATTCTCGTTTCGTCGAGGAGAGGAAGAAAGTGATTAAAGAATTTAAGAAGAAAACGAATATCTCCGTTCGTGATGTGGCGAAAAAAGTGAATATGTCTCCATCGTTCGTCCAGAAAGTGAAGCAAAGTGCAGGCTTGAAATCATTCAAAGTAGGTGTTGCTCCAAATCGTAACGACAGCCAGAACAAGAGCGCAAAATCTCGATCGAGAAAATTATATGACACTATGCTGAAGGAATACGACTGCATAATATTGGACGACGAAACATATTGCAAAGCTGACTTTAAGCAGATACCGGGACTACAGTTTTATACCTCGTTGCAAAGAGGAAATGTTGCTGATCGTTTTAAGCAAAAAAAATTGTCGAAGTTCCCAACAAAATACCTCGTATGGCAGGCAATATATGGATGCGGTCTCAGAAGCGACATCTTCATCACGACTGGCACTCTAAATGGACAAATTTACGTAAAAGAGTGTCTGAATAAACGACTGTTGCCGTTCATTCGGGAACACAACGGTTCGGTGCTGTTCTGGCCTGACCTGGCATCTTGCCACTATGGAAAACTGGCTAAGGATTGGTACATTGCTAATGGTGTAAATATTGTCCCAAATTATTGCAATCCGCCAAATTCGCCAGAACTCCGTCCGATCGAAAAGTATTGGGCTCTGGTCAAGAGGAATCTTCGAAAAACGAATAGCGTAGCAATTGATGAGAAAAGCTTCAGGCGTAACTGGCAGAAAGCTGCAAAATTGGTGACGGATGACACTGTGCAAAAACTGATAGAAGGTGTCAAACGAAAGGTGCGGGCATTTGGATATAACAGGTCAAATTGACTAAACTGTATATGTTTTATATTTGTAATTTTATGAAGTCTTAAATAAATGATTTACTTTTGATTTTCTCATATTTTCCATTTAATACTCCTGATAAATTGGCTCTTTGGCAAAACTGTGATTTATTCCAATCGCCATATTGAAATATTAGAAACAATTGAAATATGGAGAAATAAATGCAGCACATTTTAAATGTAGTGCAAATGAACTGTAGATCGGAGAGCAATTTCGGCATTCTTTTGAATAACCCTACTGAATTCCATAAGTTTTCAGGAAATTCATGATTAATTTATCGAATATATTTGTTTAAATTTTGTTTTTGTTTTTGTTAACTTGCATTATTTCCAAGACGCATTAATTTTCTGCTCTTATCGTGCCAACATTCACCATAAAATTAAATGCGTGTATGCTTTGGGACATGATACGCTGTAAAAAAAACTCAATTTCTTTTGGATATTTTGCTATCAAACAAAATTTCCAGCAACACTAGAACTTTTTCTTAGATATTATTTACTGCTTAATGATTCAGAAGAGCAGAGAATCGAACAAAGCAGAACAACAAAAACCAACCATGATATCACAGTGAAGTTTGGCAGCTGTAGCCATTTGGCCGTATGCTGGTTTTCATGGCAGCCAATAGGTTTCATGAAGGTTCTCAAGTGGTCATAACATCTTTCACTAGAACATTTTCAAAATCTTTATGGTCTTATAAAGGTTTTATTAACTTGTTTTAACAACCGTCTATAAAGTGGGCCACATTGTACAAATTTCGGCTTTAAAGAAGCATAGAGGAGGTGTTGGTAGACAAAACAGTTTTGAATGTATGTAGTTGTATCAACAAAGCCGGGAGCATTGCTATAAGGCTGGAATAAAACTAAAATTGTTACTTGGGTTGCGATCTTCCATTTTCTACAGAAAATTTGCTTTCACTTTATTCGAAGCATGAAATTCCTCCTCTTTTCTTGCTGAATTTGGCCTCTGCTCATTATGTCAGATCAACTCACTGTGGTTTTCTGATAACTACGTTTATTTCGTTGAAAAAATATCAACCGACCAAACTCTCCCCAGCTGTGACCGATCGAACGCTACTGGGCAATTGTCAAGCGGAACCTTAAAAAGGCAGGTGCAGTGGCCCTTATAACATATCAGAATTTAAGAAAAACTGGTCAACAGCCTCCAGGAAGTGCACAAAAACCACTGTGCAGCATTTGATGGACGATATAAAGGCTCAAGTACTATCATATTACCAAAATCAGCAATCTGAATCATTGGTATGTTAAATTGATATTTTAACACGTTGAGCAGTAATAAAATACATTGCTTTGAAAATTGGTGAATTGTCTTTAGTTATATTTAAATTTTTGAATGTTAATAACTACTTTTCGATACACTCTTTACGTATAGAGAAGGTTATTTCTTCTGCCATAGCTGTGGAAATACATACAAGCAGGATACAATTTGTGTAGTGTAAGCTAAGTATCAAAAGTCGTTTCGTAATTGATGCCATAATCAACGTACACAGTTTTCACACAGAAAGTGACAATGACGAAAAGTACAGTTTTTATGAGCGCTCGGAACGAGAATACGACAGCATCCCAGACCATGTCGTAAAAATCGTCATTGAAAATCAGGTTGGAGAAATTTTGACCATTTATAGATAAGTTTAGCGCACACTAGCTCACAAAATGACCTCATCGATATGGCCATATTTTTGGAGAGAGCGACTCCAAAAATATGGCCATACGTAGAGATCACCCTAACAGATTGAATTACAAATCGACCACGTTTTGATCGGCAGAAGGCACTAGATGGTTATGGTCGAATTGAACCACAGGCTCTCCCTCGTAAACAACATTCGGTACCGACGCCTACCATTTCATTTTCATTTTCATTTTGCAACGTTTGGTGGGGCAATAAGAGCGCAAGTCTGTCCAAAGCCGATGATGAAGGAAGTTAACAAAATATTACAAAACGAAAACCCTAAAATCGAAAACAATTAAATATGGAATATCCCGGAAAAAGCGAGTAAGATCCTGAATTTTTAAATCACACTTTATATAAAGTCATTATTTTGATCATTCTGCAATAATATAAGAAAACATTTCTAAAACAGAAATGGTTCAAAAGTGATGTTTGGATCTTACATACACGTAACATTTGACTGTTGCGATTGCTTAAGTTGTGGGTCTGGGTTATTATTTTTATGACTTTTATTCAAGAGACTTTTAAAACAAAACTAACCGGTTTAGAGAAGAATTTTTCTATGGCCTCAAGGCTACTTGCCTCCTTAAGCGGATCTTTCACGTCCTACTCTTGTCATAAAACCTTGGCCTTTAATTCTTTGTCGGCGTCTGTCTTAAATAACACTTTTCGATGACCTTTCTTGAATTCAATAAGTCTGATCCCTAGTTTAATAATATGTTGTTAGAGTTAGTGCTTTTATCGCGGCCAGTGTTGGAAAAATCATTTTAAAAAAACGTTCACTCTTTGCTCATTGCAAAGATATATCACCGAGGAACTTCGCAGTCAAAGTTCGCGAACGAAATACAATCCAAAGTTCATGGAAGCGCAGAGAGAGGAAACGTTCCATTTCTCATCGCAAAAAATCTTTTGTTTCTCCATTTCACAACGCTTCACTCGTATTCGAGATTCGATTCAACCAAATATCCCATCGGCTTTGTTCTTTTTCTCTAGCGAGTATGTGTAAGTAATGTTCACGCGAGTTTTGATGTTTGTTTTTAAGTACTGTGCCACCGCAAAGTTCGAGTTTTAGGAAACGTCTGCTAGCGTGATGCATTGAGGACAAATTCAACCCAACCTCCCAGGCCAGACAGTCAGTAATCAGACATACATCAGGCTGAAGAGAGTGTATAGATTTATGCGAGATATCTTTTTTTTTTTTTTCTAGATTCCATTTCTATGAAATGCGCAGTGTGCTTTTCAAGAACAAATGTGGCGTAAAGATATATAGAGAGAAAAATTATCTGATTTTATTCGAATCCTCGCGTCGGTGACTCGAGTAGAAAAAGTTCGCGATATTTCATTCTCTCATCCCAGAAAATTTACTCAAGAAACGTTGGCGTGTGAAACTAGCCACGGGAAGTTCCCAAACGTATTACACGATGAATTGATATGTTTGTGAGAATTCCATCACTGATCACGGCTGTCGTATAGAACACATATTTAAATAATAATATAATTTAATATAATTTTCTTGACCTGTCTTCTGCACCTGAAACATCAGGACATATTATTAGTTGCTCACAATCACGATCAAAACACTCATTATTAATGATTCCAACTGTAAGTATGTTGAACCAATGATAATTAGAGAATAAATAACAATTAAAGAATTGTAAAGCAAATGAAAGGTCAGATATTTGTAGATTGTTCCTAGCTTCGTCTAAGAGTGAATAGTGGCTAAACCCGCCAGTATCACACCTCATTCAGTGCCTTCAAATAAACGTACTACGGCGTGGCAATTTCAAGAAAGCAGAGTGTGATACTACTGTTCTTGGTTTCCCAAGACGGTCTTTTGCATGAGATAAGCTCTCTGACCTACGAGGTGACAACCATGATCTTCGAGAGGGAACATTTGGTACCGACGCCTACCATGGTACAATAAAAAACGGCTGAAGCTACCCGCAGTCGTAGGTGAGTACGCGCAAAAACTAGGCGTATTAAAGCAGCCATCAACAATGCAGCAGAAGGATTTTTCAAACCATCAGAATGATTGTCAGTTGCTTCCTGCTGAATAAGTTACATCGGTAAAACCCCTTTGATCTTCATCGACAAAGGGGTAAAACTGAACCGAACAGTATATCAGGAGCTACTGTCTTACTTAGTAGATCTATGGGCATTACAGTATTTCGGCAATAAGGACTGGATCTTTCAGCAAGAATGGGCACCAGCTTATGGGGCAAAAGATCGTCTTTTTCCTGGTTTTTTGAACAAAGAGGAATGGCCGGATTTGAATCCAATAAACTATTCGGTATGGCCCATCTTTGAATCAAGAGCCTACAGATCACTGCACAAAACATCGGAGCATTTAAAATCGTCTGTTCTAAAATTTTGGTAGGAAATACCTGTAGAAGAACTAGCGGCCACCGTGGATAATTATCCGAAACAATTGAAGCCGTTTATCTTAGAAATAACGATCTAAACTCATATTTAAATGATATATAGAAGAAAATGGCAGCAGGGTAAATGCACCCTTCTTTTTGGGGAAATGCTCCTTAAACTTTGGAAAAATGCTCCTTAGATGCGTTTGCCCAGTATAATGCAATCGGAGGTATTAACTTTCTGGTCAGCGCTTGCCGGTTGTTTTGACGGGTCTAAAGGTTGAACATACTAGTATATAACTAGATTTGGTTATAAAGAAGGTTACTCAACATAAAAGCATGAAGATGTGTTACTCGGGTATTTAACTGTTTCGAACAGAGTGAAAGATTGTCTTAGATCAAATTCGTTTATACTTTCTTGTTGGGTTTATTTTATTGTAGACAAGCTGACCCGGCTGATTTTGTTCTGCCTCTAATTAAATTACTTAGCCACTTGCACAACATAATCCTAGTGTTTTATTTGGGAACTTCAATGCATTACTTTTAATCACACGGCGAACGATACTAATGTAGACAAAAACGTTATTACACACCTGTCAGTTCAACACAGAAGACAGAAACTAATACGTACTCTCACCTTTCACCAACCTTCACTGCAATTTACATCTCGCTGCGAGGTGTCACCAAAACAAACGTTCCAGTTTAAACGTGAATCTACACGTTATAAATCGTTTGCACTGTGGTTGCTTTTACGCAGGAATGGGACCGATGTAAAAGAAAACTACCTAAAAAACGAGTAGATCACTGAATCCGCGTAAAAACTCATAATTTACTAAAACCTAGTAAAAAGCGATAAAAGTTATGTTTTACACGCGATTCTGATCAAATCTAAGCGAACGGTATCTGTTCGCGTGAATTCCGGAAACCGCGTTTTTTTTTCGAAAACCACGTAAAATCCTGAAAACTATATACTTAACTCGCGTAATAAGCGACGTCCGTGTATTATCATTTTTCACATAACTTTTCAATAGGTCTTAAGTAACAATAAGAGATTTTCTCCTCTCTCGTTCTTTTTTGTTAATTACGACATCATTATAAAATTTTCCAACGGTTTTTCCTTACAAATCTAAAGATGGTTTCGCTGTCTAGCATATTATGATATTCCCATAAAAAATAACAATGTGGTTTTTATGATTTTTTTTTCATTTTTCAGTTTATTTTTCTTATTTTTTCTTAATATAAACCTGTTGGAAACCAAGACGAACCAAATAAAAAAGAAACTAAGTAAATCCATCGTGTCGTTCGTGAGTGATGCTGGCACGAACCGCCAGCTTTTCGTTTATATATACATTAAGGGTCTTTTGCAGTTGTGATGCTTTGTACAAAAGCAGACTTAAATTTCTGTACAGTGGCTATATGCAACCTAAAGAAATTTGGACTGCAAATCCTGGAGAGGTGGTGGGTTTTATAAACTCAATTTTGCCTGACTGGGAGACGCTGGTCACTTGACAAATGGTGATCTAGCTTTAAGATGCGAATTAGAATAGTAAATAGGGGTATATCACAAAAGTTCAACTCAGTGGACGCAGTGGCTCTACGCCCCAACAAAAAAAGGGTTTTTTTACACGGGGGATACGTACCACTTTTACTTTGAAACCGTGTTAAAAAAGACTTAATAGAGTTGATAGATTCACATGCATAAACATTTTAAATTGCTTCGATTTGTTTGCATGTGTTTGCTCCTATACATGCAATGGTCAAAATACAGTTTTAAAGTTTTTAGTATTTACACTAAGATATGTGAATTTTTTGAAAAACTCCTAAATAACCTAAAAAAACTCCTCTTGACTTAAATTAACTTCCTGTGCTTAACAAAGAATGGGTTCAAACTTCAATCAGAACATGCTTCTTACCCGAGAAATACACATTTTGTGTTTTAAATGCCTCATGTTTGGTTGAAATTTGTGTTCCATTTGTATGTCCTTCCAGAGGTGGGAGAGGTCCAGAACCACCTTTGAAAAAAATCCTACCTCATCTCCACATGCCAAATTTGATTCCATTTGCCTGGTTAGCTCTCGAGTTATGCAGAAATTTCTGTTTCATTTGTATGAGAGCCCCCCCACTCCTTCCAGACGGGGCAAGGGTCTCGAACCACCATAGAAAAAATCCTGCCTCCAAAATCTTCACATCCCTAATTTGGTTCCGTTTGCTTGATTAGATCTCGAGTTACGCAGAAACTTGTGTTTCATTTGTTTGAGAGACCCCCCCCTCCTTCAAGATGGGGAGTGGTCTCGAACCATCATTGAAAAAATCCTGTCTCCAAAATCTGCACATGCCAAATTTGGTTCCATTTGCTTGATTAGTTCTCGAGTTATGCAGACATTCCTGTTTCATTTGAATGAGAGTCCCCTTTCCAGAGAGAGGAGGGGTCTTGAAATACCATAGAAACATTTTTTGCCTGTGAAAACTTCCACATGCCAAAGGTTCCATTTGATTGATTAGTTCTTGAGTTTTGCAGAAATTTGTGTTTGATTTGTATAAGAGGCCCCGCTTCCAGAGAGGGGAGGGGTCTCAAACCATCATAATAACCTTCCCCGACCCCAATACGAATTTTGACGCCGATCGGTTCAGTAGTTTCCGAGTCGATAAGGGTCAGACAGACAGACAGACAGACAGACAGACAGAATTTAATTTTTGTATAAAGGGTGCTCCGATCAAAATTGGGTCTAACAGTAATGTGTGTGAGTCGATCAAACTTTTTAATAAAAAGTAAAATTCTTTTTCTTTTACAAGTTCAGTTAATACAGAATACAGGAGAAATATTCAGCTAAGCTTCCTTTTTACCGAATGCGAATTACCGGGTCTTTCGTTTAACACCTGCCAAAAAATTTTGTACAGTCTTCTTGTCCACTTTATTCACCGCAGAACGCCAGTTTGCCTTGAACTGTTTCTCGCTCACAACAGTTTTTTGAGTCTTTTTAAGGTTCCGCTTGACGATGGCCCAATATTGTTCGTTTGGGCGGATCTCTAGCGTGTTGGGAGGGTTCTTATCTTTGGGCACCACTCGAACGTTGTTGGCAGCATACCACCCCATGGCTCCGTAATGGCAAGATGACAAATCCGGCCAAAATAGAACGGAACAATTGTGTCGCTTCAGAAAAGGCAGTAGACGTTTTTGTAGGCACTCGCTTAAATAAATTTCCTGGTTGACGGTTCCGGTCGCAATGCAAACTTTGCTTTTCACGCCACAGGTACAGATGGCCTTCCACTCCACATATTTCTTCACGAACTTTGACAGTTTAATGTGCTTGAAAATATCAGACACGTCTGTTTGAAAAATTACTCGAGAAATGTTGAATCATTACAATTTAAGCGAACGAAAAGAAATACAACCCAAGCTAACTAGTTTAGAAAAGTTAACTAATGTTTGCATGGACATCTTACAACAACGGCAAAACAGCTCTATCCTGAGCAATTTTTAAGATCGATACATGCATCGATGCATTACGTGTTTTTTCAACAAACATTACAATGCAATGGAAAGAAAATTAAATTCCTCTCTAACTCGTGTAAAGCAAATTTCAGGAACCCAGTCGTATTGTAGTTTTAGGCCAGCGTATGAGAATAAAGCTGAAAAACTTAATTGAAGCATTTCTATATTTACAATAAAATAAACCCGACAAAAACTTTTAAACGAATTTGATCTAAAACCAATCCTTCATTCTGTTCGAAACAGCTAAACAGTATCAGAAAATTATTTATCGTGGAACCCAATGGACAACACCAAACTTGATAATTTATAACTGCTTAATGGTCATGGAGACGCATGGTGGTCTTGTTGCTTGAAAACGCATGAGAGCCTTGAAGGAAAACATAAGACTTCGTAAGTTTAAGATCCTAACTCAGAATCGGCTCGGTCATCATCGCTGATTTTTTTAAATGTTTTGTAAAAAAGTCAAATGCTTAGGCAATACATATTTTCAGCAAAGCCTCCTACGTCTTCGAATCATCAAAACAAAGAAAATCAATACGCGTCTAATGTTTTTGGATAACGAACAAAACTTACAATGATAATAAAATTCTGAGAGATCGTTTATCTTTTTCGTATGGAATTGCTGCATAAATACTCAAAATAACCCTCTAAGCACATCATTAGTTCAAATCGAACATGACGCAGCTTCCATGCACATTTCATTTAAAAATTTCTCCAACCCAGCTGATTCACCCATGAGCCCCATCAGTGCCTTCTTGTCCGCAGATCAATTACGGACCTCTCAACGGTTAACATCATCAGCCATACTACGACGGGTCCTCGATCCAACCGCCAACACAGAGCCGTATTTATTTAACCTAGTTAGTTGGCTGCCACTCAACGACAAAGGACAGAGAAGCATCAACGAGTCAAGTTAACACGCGTAAAAGGACATGCTGCCTGTCGGTCAGACCACTACGCCAACACTGGATGTCCTAATTTAATTTTCTCTCACTTTTCACCATTAGCTTACTGCGTTGAACTGGGATCTTTACCGGCACCGACAGGAACCGAGATGGGACGGAATGTGGAAGAAACGCGCTGTTTGCGGGTTTCAACTTTCGTTACCATCTTCTCAACCTGCTCACGACACCGACCGGCGGAGAGTGGAGCGATAGTAAGGCTTCCGGGACCAGGTCCGTAAGACGGACAAATTAAAACAATTTTCCTACAAGTGCAGCTTTTCACAGCAAAAAGTGCCTGCGAGCTCCGTTCGGTGCGGAATACGAGATGAGAACGAACCGAGAGAAGGAAAACTTCTGGATGATGGTAATGATAATGACGTGATGCCCTCCAGAGACGAGGAAGACTCAGCAAGCTGAGAAAACAATTAATTCCTTGACCTAGCCTTGTGACGAAATCGGAGATGGCGGGTGCGGACGCAGTGGGGGTCACTTTCACTGTTCTTGAATGAGCTTGTTTTTTTTTGCTATAAAGATACTTGAATGAGAAACTAACCTTGTCGACACTGGACACAAAATGGATTGAAAACGGGAAGTGATTTGTAATAGCAGAGTTCGTCTTCGGCTGTAACATTTAAGAGATAAGCATTTTTGTCAAACGCAAACTGATCAAACTGCTCCGCGCAGGCTATCGATCGTTTAAAAAATGAAAAACAATTTTTAAATTTTTATTCTTTTAAAAGTGATCAAGTAAAGTGTTATGCTTGTCTTATGATGATATGCTTAAGGGTGTTTCGATCAAAATTGCGTATTTTCGGAAGGAAAATCAAGATTTGTTAGATTAGTACGTGTAAAAGGTATGCGAAAAATTGTGATAGAGGGAGGCTGATAAATCTAAAAAATAGCTAAAAAAATTTGAACCGTCTGTAAATGGATACGCATCAAGTCTTAACAAATTAGAAAATTCTAATTTGATAGGACTTGTTGCAAATCCGTTCAAAGGCGATTCAAATGTGAGGTTATATGAATTTTCGGAATACTGTTTATGTCAATGAAAACTCATAGGTTTTTGGTTAGTAAGGGTTTTATTTTATTTATTTTTTGTATTTACATTTTCACGTGTTAGTAATTAGCATAGCCTCATATATTTAATTTATAAATATTTCACATACAAAGTAAATTTCTTTGTATTATCCTTTGAATCAGAAAACCTTTAAGGTTAATTTAAATAGGTACAAAGCAATGAACCTGTGCATCAGGTATTGTCTTTACGTGGCTATATAACTCCTCAAATTCTTCTGACATTTTAGCATACTGTTAAGCTGATATGAAGCAGAAATTCAGTTTTAAAATACTTTTATTTGACTGTTCAACTGCCCAGTCATATAGTTCCCGAGGGGTTTTGATTGTGTTTCCATAATCTTGAGCAAGGCTTGCTCTCTTTGCCATTCGCTTGAGAGTACCACCAATAGCATCACATGGACCTTTCCCGTGAGACGTTAAGAAGTGCCATTCTGCTTCTAATCCATACATGGACTTGAAATTGCACAAGCTGACAAAGTTCTCTTTGCTTTTACAATGGGCCGCTGCTCCATCTGACATAAAAATAATTTTTGAGCAATTTTTGAATTTTTTTTAATGAAATCTAGCAATTTTGATATTAGCAACTGAACTGCTATTGAGTCATGATGATGATGATGATGATGATATAAAACTACCATCTATTGTAGCAAGGTAACTTCCCATAGCAGTGGAATAATCTGAAAAACGATTTGAATAGGATTCTAATATTGTTTGTGATCATCAAGCTCCTGTATGAAGGGCCAAAAACGTTTGGGCGGGCCCGTAAGCAAAGACACTTACGCGAAACCCGCGAATATAGGGAAAAGAATCTCCTTCCAAAAGCAAGTTCACACGCACAGCACTAGAATCGAGCCTTCGATTGACAGAATAAACCCAATAGATGGGGTCGAAGAGCCCGCCCTCGTTCCGCGAAATGTTAACAATAGGGAGGAGGCAGTCCCATGCTCCCTATCCAAATCGTTTTACTTGGGTGCCATGATGGTCCCTCCTTTTCCCCGCTATATGTTATTTAATATTTAGTATATTTTGTACACACAATATTAGGATATCATTATAGACAAACATGCCAATTTATTCAAATTTCAAACATGAATGATACTACCAATGGATTGTTACTGAAAAATAAATAAATATTAGATATGAATTAATATCCTTCTTGTCCTGGAAAAGCTGGAAACAGAACAGATCATTCCAAATATCACAGATAAAATTTCAATAAAAGATATTGTTTTAAAAGACATGTAGTAATATTTTTTCTTTATACTGTTCTAGTAACATTTCAAAGATAGCAATTGGAGTGAACGAAGAGTCCGACTTGATGATTCCTGAAATAAATGGCTTATCTTACCATAATGCCACTAAACACAATATTAAAATATAATCTTACATTGCTTATAAGCACATGCCAGTCTTCTAGTAGTTGAAATTCAGAAGTGCAATTTTAAATTAAGTCTAATGCTGAAATGCTGAAGAACAAATTGAGCCTTTGATGGCCTTTTAAAGCTTTTGTTTTCCAATTTATTGTCCTGCTTGAAATGTACTTCAAAATTTTGCTAAGAAACAGGACCAGCCACCTGATTTAATTGTATTATCACTAAAGTTTAAACAAAATTATAATTTAAAAATAAGCCCTTTTCAGATGGAAACCTAGATTTTTCAAACATTCAAAGACTCTTTAAAAAAACAAATTGTCATTATAATTAAATTTAACTGGCTTCTGTGAGGTTATAGGACCAAGTTAAAAGACGAGTTGGCGCGATACACGGTAAAAATAGGAGATGAAAAAGTTGTTGCTTGAGAAACTTTTTTCCCTAAAAGTGCCCATCTTGCAATGTATGGCGAACTTTTAGACAATTATATTGCATTTATTAAGAGAAAATTTCGTCCAATTCTAAGATAGTATTTTTTTGCAAATTGACTTTAAATTTTACAATATTTTCTTTTGAGTGTAGGAATCGATTTTACAATTTTTACAATTTATTTTCTTAAAAGTTAAGACGAGTTTCTTAGAGTAATCTATACATTACTTTTTTGTAAGTCTTGTCCTTTTTGAGTTATGTTGATTTAAAAAAAAACTATCAAAAAACTTAAGCCCTTCTCAGATGGCAGTCTAGATAAATTTTGAAAAAAACAAAGTATGCAAAGTTGCTTGAAAAGACATAGTCTACACACCCACAAAGTTTCATTGGATTCTGAGAGGGTGCTGCCAAACACTGGATGCGTTGGCGTGAAATACGTCAATATCATTCGTTAAACTGTTAAAATTTATACTTAGAATGCAAAAGTTTATACCTAGAATGCAACGTTTGTGAACTTAAATATACGCGTATGATCAATCAATTATTGAAAATATTCCATAAATTAATCGTCAATGATCCATAGTAGGTTTGAAAAATTAAAAACAAAATTCCAAATTTGGTCCATAGCAAATCAATTTTGTGCATTTAAAATAATATGTATGATCCATAAATCATGCCGGAATTATTCCAATTTTGAATTTACATTTTTTTTTAAATTTTGACTACGTGGTAATCGATCCTTGACTTTTGGCTACGTGGAAATCGATCCTCTACTACTCAGATCTGTTAACATGTCCGTTCCTTTAGCTATGCGGCTTAAATATTGCTGTAAAATGGAGAAGATTAAAATTTTTCAGAAAGCTGGCTTTCTTTTGCGATCTCACATTCTTTTACGACCGCAACTGCGACATATGTTTCCTAATACATTTAGTAAAGAGCACTCACTCGTGCCCGTAAAGAACTACACTCTTACTGGACGTTTTTTTTTTTTTTTTTTTTTTTTTTTTTTTCTGAAAACCAATGTTTGGTAAAACTGTAGTTAAGAAAATTTTATATAAGGAAAACTATTGAAAGAATGGTTTGGAGAAAGCAATTTCGTAATAAAAAATTCTAACTAGTGTTAGTTTCTTATCAAATGTGCTCAAAGTTCAAGATGTTGTTCAGGAAACGATTTGAAATCGTTTCAGCATAGGAGAGAGAACATTTCAAAATTTTCATCAGTCTAACAAGAATGTTAGGGATCAGTTTCCCAATTTTTATGGCCAAAAGTTTTAAAAAATAGTGACCAAAACTCAAAAATGCAGGCATAATTTATGGATCTCACCCAAATGTTTACTGCACAAAGTTGATTTGCTATGGATCATTTCCATAAATTTATAGTTCATGATTCATTGACAATTTAGTTATGGACATTTTCAATAATTTATGGATCTTGTGTACATATCATTGCACAAAGGCTACATTCTGTGGATCAATTTTGAAAGTTTATAGAACGCCATCAAACCCTTTCTGGATCATTTCTAACATTGAGCGAAAGGGCATGGGTAAAGTAGTACTCGAACCAAGGACGTTATCATTGCCAAACATCCCACTGCGGGGTAGGTTGAGGCACAGATACATCTGCCACCTCAACTGGCAATAATAACTTCGTTGGATCTCGCTTCTAGCAAACATGACTGTCTACTCTTGGTGCCTCATGGCGAAGAGCAAAACATCTCCTTCTACATCGTTAATTTATATATAATGATGTTATTATAATATATAATCCCTTGCGCAGAACAGGGCTCAGTAAGGATTCTTTGTAAGGACTCGAAGCTTAGAGTCAGTTCCATTTTTGTAATATCACATTTATTAATTTGCCACTGGATTTATCAACTCACTTTTTTATATAATTACCGCATCCGTAAAAAAAAAATTACCGCAGTAACATATGGAATTCAAATGTTTCGTTTCATTAATTAAAATTACTCTAGCACCTTTAAGATTTGCTACAAATTGCGAAACGGAGCAGCACATCGAAATTTTAGGTATACTATTCTTTATACAATATATAATTTCAGATCATTCATGGAATTTCCAAGTATTGTATCGTAATATTATCTTTTTCTCGTGGTTATGATACAGTGTATAATCTCTCAGGGTACGCAAGTCCGTCTACAATTTCAGCAGGACCACAATGTGCAGACATGTTATCACAAAGAGAATTATTATCTATCTATTTATATTTTAACACCCTTTCACTATATATTATAAACTATTTTATTTGAAATTTTCACATTAATGCATCTTTGTAAGTTTTAGTCCACCCAACCTACGTTATGTATTCACATGAGGCTTCAACCGTCGCTTCGTCTGTACTTTTTTTTAGCTGGCTTTCAAGCCTTAATTTTTTTCGCTCAGTTGGATATTTATTATTGGACTGATCTTCTCTGTTCTTCAGCAATTTCATGACTATTACAAGCCTAATTTTTATTTTTTAGTAACAAACCAATGTCTGATATACTTTGTAAATACACATTTTATATTCTGTTTCGCACATTACATACTTTCATTCAATAACAAAGGGTAAGAGGGAATACAGGGTGTCAGGCAAACTTTAGGCCACATGAGGGATTCGAGGTTATCTGGCCCAAGTCATGGATGACAATTATGCCTTCTTTGATGGAAATTATCAGATCGAGATCAGCGAAGGTCTAATTATCTTCCGACAGTCTATAGTGAGTTTGCTAACCCTATTTTTAATAAACCACCAGATGGAAATCCTAATGTGTATTGCTTAGTGTTCATTTCCTGTGATAAGAGCGTTTCGTTGAAAGGGCATTCTCGAACCTTTTCGTGGGTTTCGTGTAAGTGCTTCTGCTTACGGGTCCACACGCCTGCTTTTGGCCTTTCATACAACGGAATAGTGAGGATTACATGTATGTACAGTTTGATCTTGCCGCTGGGAGCAACCGTACGCCATGGCAAGTCCTGCACTGGTGTGGCTTCCTTTCACATCACATCACATCACAATGATGTTTATAATATATAATAATTATATTCCTCTATAGAGAGCTGCGCAAACTTCGGGCTCGAGCGGATGTTTATTTTCGCTGTCAGTTAATTACAATGTGTCTCACAATAGGTGTCACCGTTTCAGTCTTAGTTTATTTCAGCTGGGTTATTTTAATAGCGGAATTGATTAAATCCGTTATGAGTGTATTCTTTTGACAGCTTATCGCTGAAGATAAATAAGCGATTCCGTTTGTTTATATTTATCAGCTACCATGTTTGTTTATATTTATCAGCTACCAACGTGTCAGATGTTCAATAGGCTTAAGCAGTTCGGAGTGAGTAAGTGTTTTTTTTTTCATATCTTAAAATGTCCATATTCAACACAAAGGAGGTGCCAGACGAACTGCCAGAACGAAGAAAAAGAACAAATGTGTGAGGGAGCGAATAAGACGTAATCCGGTCGTATTAGGCCGTAAATTGAGCAAAACATTTCAAATGCCCTCTGCTTCAATAAACAGACTCCTCAAACATGATCTAGAATGCAAACCGTGCAAGAAAAAAACGAGTTCACGGGTTGACGGAGCGTCAAAAGCAAGCCTTGGTCCAAAGAAGCAGAAATCTTTAGATTCGGCACGGTGACTGCGAGATTTTACTTTCGGATGTAAAGCTCTTCCTCCTTCAGGACAGTCATAATCAACAAAATTATCGTGTGTATGGCAAAAGTCTTGTCAATATTCCAAGAGATAAACAAGCTGCAGAACGCTATCAGAATGTATCGAAAATCATGGCTCCGTTTCACGAAAAGGAAAACTTCCGATCCTTTTCATAGAACCTAACGTAAAAATCAAGACTGAATATTACATCGAGCAGATTTTGAAGAACCATCTGCTTCCTCATGTTTCAACGCTGTATGGGAATACACCATATTGTTTCCAACAGGACTCAGCTCCAACTCAGAAGGAAAAGAAGACACAAGCGTGGTGCGCGAAAAATTTGGCCGATTTCATCACAAGCGAAGAATGGCCGGAATCTTCACCGGATCTCAACCCACTTGACTACTTTGTTTGGGGTTATATGCTTCAACACATCTGCCCTACGAAAGGGCTTACTTTAGATCGATTCAAGAATCATTTGGTTGATATTTGGGACCAAATTCCTCAGGAAATCGTGCGTGCCAGCTGCGATGGGTTTACAAAGCGTTTGCGCAAAGTTATCAAGGAAAAGGGCGAGAAATTCGAATTGAATTAATATGGTTTATTTATATGACATGTATCTTTAAAAAAAAAAAAATGCTATGATTTGGTTGATTTGTTTTGCTGCAATCCCATTTTGTTTTAGTGACACCCATTGTGAGACACCCTGTAGTAGGTCGCACGGAAAGGATATGGGCCCAGTGTTGCGAGTTTGAAAACTTCCGAAAAAGTTAGTTAGGGCGGAAAATCGGTGGAAATCGCGCGATATTTCACTGAAAACGAATAGTTTTTGTGGGAAAAGTGCGTCACAGTGTTTGAAGTTTACCGGTTTTGTCATAAGGCATAGTGCGTTATCTATTGTTTCGGTTACATATTGTTCGGTGCCGTTTATGGAATAAAGATCCGGGATAATGTGAAGAATTGCCTTGTGTCCGCCTCGATGTAAGTCTCGTCAAAAGAGGTAGAGATGAAATAAAATGGTGCGTGTTTGCGGACGGTCCGATTAACTGCGGAAAAAACGTATCAACCGGGACTAAATAAGTTCGGCAGCGGCGGTAAAGTGATGTGTTATGTCGGTACCGTGGAAGGAGTTGAAATTTTCGGGAAAAGTTCCCGATCCGGGACGAAAATCATTGTTGAATATTTCCGGGAGATCACTTATCTTGGATGGCTTCTTTGCTGTCGTTTTCCTGCTGATTTTGCCTTTTTTGCGCGGCCAACGATTGGCGGCTACTATTGATGCAGGGTCGATTTGTGATGGCACTGGCGTTGTTACCAATCTGCTTTGACAAATTGAAGCCATTTAAATGAGTAGTTTTTTTTGTAAGTGCTGCTTTATATTATAAAATTGATCATATTTTTTATTTCCGAATGCTGTTTTTATTTGTGCGCCTGAACATTGATAATGGTTTGATGACTATTTCAAAATTATCACAGGTTGATTGTTGTACTTTTCCTTGGCATGCATACATTTATCAACCGTATTTATAAGTATCAATATTTTTTCCACTCAAGTGACAGTCTTATGGTTATCGGTAAACTCAACATATCATTTGATAAAAATATCAATTGTAGAAGCTCAACAACTCTTATTTGGAATGTGTACGTTCATAAGTCCATTTGCAAAATTATCATTGTCTTTTGCGCATTATTGAATATTCATTGCTCATTTTACCTCTTCCATATGATTTTTTTATTTGTCCTAAAACACATCACAACTTTTTATGGCTCATTCCCAATTTTTTGACTGGATTTATTTTCTGCTCTCTGGAACCCATTTAGTTTTCAAATGGTATTGTTGAATATTTCATGGGAAAGTTTTCACGATATCAAATTAAAAGAAATTATATCAACTACCCCAACAATAGTTTTTTTTTTTATTGTTGTTATTCTTTTTTTTTTTGTTCATTATCTATTTTTATGATAAAAAAAAAAAAAAAAACAACACACACCCGAGCAGTGAGTGCGCAAAAATAACATTTAGCGAAATAACGCAATAATAATTTGCACATATACTAATAGCTGTTGTTTTATTTGACAGATTTACCGCCACAATAGATTATCCAGAGAGCATTTATCATCTATTTTTGCTCATTTCTAAATTTTTTTTCCATCCCACATTTTTTTTTTGCACAGGCCTAAAAAATTTAGTGGCACTTCTCTCTTTTTTTGGTGCTTTTTCTGAATTACTAAGTGTAGGTAAATATTTTAGTCATTTGATAAGCATATTTTCCAAGCTGAAAACAAAAGCTCAAAAACAGCTCCATCCTCTGCGTTATCAATCGGTAATCAACAGATATAAATTACCACGAGCAATTACCAACTGCAATCAAGTCAATGGCATCGTCCTTTCTCTCAAAAGTGTATCATTACTCGCCAAACACATGCCTCATGACGACAACAACAGCGGAAGAAAAATTATCTCCCATGTTTCCCGTTTCCATTTATTAGACGCACTTTTTTTTGCCAATCCACCAGGATCCTCATTTTGGAAGTCGAAGCGACAACTTTTTCATCGATCGTACAGCAAAATGCCCCGAATTCCACCAGTAGGTCCCTGCAATTGTTTTGGCAATGTTTTCGGGAGCACAACCAGAGTGCAGCTGATTGAAATTCCGACAACAGCCGTTTGGCAATTTGTAAATTAATTCTTCTTGTTTCCATTTCTGGAGCAAATAGCGGTCGAAAAGACGGCAGCGGCGAACGGAAAGCATCATTAACAACCTGCCAAAAGTGACCAAACATTGATCAAATTTCGTGTTGGCTCCCTTTTCGGGCACTCGTCATAAGCGCGCAAGGAAGGCATTTCGTCATTATTAAATGCTTTTTTTTAATTGAAATATGTCAACTGTAATTAAATTAGCATATTCAGCCAATAAATCAGCTATTTGGTGCGTCGAACAACGTCGTGAAAAAGCGCAAAATGTAATACGACCTGTCCGAAATCACCTGTTGCTCATCGGCAAAGTTGCGTTCCCTTTTGTGAGAGCTGGATTTTGAACTGATAACAACGACTTCTGATCTGGAAGGAGGATCCCGCTCCAGTTGAAGGAGATAAATGGGTGCACCAAAAATTATGGTAAATTGCACAAAATTGCCGGAGCGCAACCTGTTATTAAGCGGAATCGCTAATGAGCTTCCGAAATGTGGAAGATTGTGGTGAATGAGGTTAAATGTGAAAAAGTAAAACCGGACAACGGCTAATAAATGAGGTTAATCAAATTGCTAATTTTTCACTTTTTTGCGTTTGTTAACGGCGGGCATAGCGCATAGTTGATACGAGAAGGTTCTTTTTCACGCAAAACATATATAAAAAATCAGACGTGTCAATACAGCAGTCGGCATGGAAGAAGTCTGTAAATCGCTGACGCAATAGGCCTATCTGTCAAAAGAAAAACTTTTTTTAGTGTAGTTCAAAGGAGTTTGCTCACGTTGAGCAACATCTTGCATTGTTGTTTCCTACAAGGCATTTCAAATTTAAGACACTTGATTTATGCTTTTGATACATGACAACGAGTTTACTTCAACTTCAACTTAATTTTCACAACTGTTTTTGCTATTCGAATAGCTTTGATCATACATCTGACTATAGTGAATTGCGATCGTTTATTAAGGATTTGAAAAGGAAGTATGTAGTGCAATCAGCTACTACACTGAAATTATTTTTTCGTAAACTCGCTTACGCTCGTTTTGTAAACATAGTGTTCGTACAGTGAACACATGTCTTATGGATTGTAAGTAACATTCGTACTGATTTTCTTCAGCAAAATGCTATCAATAAACCTTAATCGTACAATGCACGACATTAATTTCGTACAAACAAGCCAATCACTGTCTATTTTCTATCGTACCCTAACATGTGGGAGTTGTGACGCCAAATAATATTTATTACCTTGTAAAGCCTGTTCACGTTAAATTTCAGACACTTTTTTTTTCAGTGTAGATTTTGAAGTATTTCACGGATCGCTGAAACGTTTCACTTGTATGACAGCTGAAACTCTCCACTTTATTTCATGGTACAACATGTTTACATTCTTGTTACATTCAGTAAAATGGCGTCGAATCAAGTGGAAGTGCGCAAACGCATTTTGTACGAATGGCAGCAAAATCCGAATTTATCGGTTCGCGATCTTGCCAAGCAGCTAAAACTACCGAAAAGTACCGTGTTTTGTGTTTGCAAATAATTTGACCAGCGCTTGACTGTGGATTGGAAGGTGGAAGGTAAAAGTGGAACAAATTGAAAAGTATGCTCCCGACAAATGAACAAGAAGGTTGTAGCCACTCTTGAGACAAATCCCAATCTCTCTGTGCGAAATGTGGCTCGCAAATTTGGGAAGTCAAAATCATACATACAAAAGGTGAAGCAGATGCAAGAACTGAAGGCGTCAGAAGTAAAAAAGGTGTCCAACCGTGATGACAAGGAAAATTTTACTGCTAAAAATTGTGCTAAGGAGCTTTACAGGGTGCGGCAGAAAATAATGCGAAAATTTGTTCTATTTCTTTCAAATCCCATTTTCAACTAATTCAAGTAATAATATCAACATTTTTGAGTGCAGTTATCTTTATAAAGTCCTTCTTAACAAAATTTATTCAATGTGTCCTCCATTTTTATTAATAACATCCTCGAGCCGACGCCGGAAGCCAGAGCATGCCTTTCGGACGTAGTCCTCCGACATTGACTGCCATGTGCGTGTTATGGTTGACTTCAGGGTTTTTACACTAGGGTGTGTTGTTTTGCAGGCTCGTGCTTCAACATATGCCCAAATCGAATAATCCAACGGATTAAGATCTGGACTGCTAGGGGGCCACAAATCCTCCGGCCAAAACTTCATGTTATCGTTCAACCATTGTTGGGTTCGATTGGACGTGTGACACGGCGCTCCATCCTGCTGTAGGACAACGTTTTGGTCCTCGGAGAAGTTGATCTTCACCCAGGGAAGCACTTGGTCCTTTAAAATACCGATATACACTTCGGTATTGATTTTAACTCCAGCATCAATGAAAACAGGCGGAATTTTGAAACCACTGGACGCCACCAAGCCAAACATCATGACACCAGCCGGATGTTTGGTTTGAAATTTGAATTTCACCTTTTCCGGATCGTTCTCCATTTTCTGCGGTGAAATGAACCGGTCCGTGTGGCTGTTGGCCACAGAATTGATGCTGAAAAGCTTTTCGTCGGAGAACAGGATTATCATTTTTTCGTTCTTCAACACGGAAAGCAATCTATTGGAAAGAGTCATTCGTAGGTCCTTGACCCGGTCCGTAATCAAGTGGCGTTTCACTCTGGCTCTGGAAGATGCGTGCAGGTCTTCTTTGATGATTCTCCACATGGATTTCTCCGAAATATTGGCTTCCGCGGCTTAGGACCATCCTGCAGGGACTTTTTTATGCGGTAAACTGTTGCCAAATGGCATCCTACCACCTTGGCAGTCTCTTTCGGCCTTCTGGGCGAGCAACAAACTGGTGATCACTTCTTTCGCGAACATTTTGACGAATTTGCAATAAAACAAATGGAATGTTTGGATGCAGCACTTGAAAGTAGACATAAACAAATACACGTTCGGCAGAAATTAGTCACTAGCTACACGAATTAACCCAATACTCAAGTTTGAACAATTTCGCACTATTTTCTGCCGCACCCTGTAGGCCATTTCACTGGAGGAAGTTTCTCGTCCTTGATCACAAATAGCTGGTTTTTGGCGATTTCCACCGGTGGGTTGCACCATTTGGTTCTTGCTTGCAAAGTGGACAAGTATATGACATGCCACCTCTGCCAAAGGCACTGGAAGATTTTCTGTGTTGCTTCGTATTGTCGCAAGCGATTGAACGGTACTTCAGTGAAGTCGGTGTCTGGGACAGCCTTCAATGCGGAATCAATTGAATTGAATTGCCATTTGATGCCAAGTTTGGTGCACTCCTGGACTGTCGATGATGCTTGCTCTTGACTAGTGCTCGCAGTTCCTTTGATGCTCCTACAAAATTCGTCCCATTGTCGCTCTACATGTTGTAACACAGCCCCCGGCGTGCGACGAATCTTCCAAGTGCTTGTATGAATTTGACAGTGCTGAGGTCCTCGACTAATTCTAAGTGCACAGCCATCGTGCAGAAGCACACAAAGACTGCCACGTAGGCTTTTCTGTCCCCCAGTAAGTAAGTCCACACCTGTTGATGAGAATGGTCGAGAAGCCGTTATCCGTGGGGCAGGCAGCTCAGCCATGAACTGCTCCAGTAGCTTGGGTCGAGCTCGATCGCAGGCGACGCAATAATGAACAATTCGACGGATCAAGCTCCTGGCCCCTTAGATCCAAAACCGGAGTCGTAGGACTGAGGGAAGTAGCTGTGGTGCCGCATCGAGATGCTGCTCATGCTGGTTTCAAACTCGCTTCGCAGCTTGAACTGCTCTTCTATGCCTGATTTGTACAGCGATTCCAACTCCGATTGACTTTTGTTGTAGTCCGCCCCGACCGTCGTGAGGTGATCCAGTCTCACTGGAATTTGGTGGACGTCATTGTCCGGGTTGTAGTTCTCCGTGAAGGTTTTGATCAAGGCGAAGGACGTCTGGAGGCTGCGCTGACGCAGCTTGAGTGTGAGTCGGCGTTCCATAGATGTTGATCTCGAAGTCAGTGCCTTGTATGACTGAAATTAGCAGCAACCACGTTGAACTCGCAACCGGGATGGATGAAGATGACTGCTAGGTCGTGCCAGGTAAATTTCAATATTTACTTCATTTACTTCCCTTTACGTAAACAATAATGATACAAAGAGAAATTCCTTTCTTCGTCGAGGCCTTTTTTAGTTGCTCCATAGGACAATAGGTTGTCCCGGAATGTGTAGGAGATAACTGTCTGTCAAATCCGGGGGCCTGGCAACCCTATCTTTGTTACTAACGTTTGACAGTATGCAACTCCCCGGCCTTTTTTTAACCCTCTTTTTTCCCCGGTCGACGCCGTATTGTTTCCAAATAGTGAATCTTTTGATGTTTGGATGTTGGTTACAGCAAAATGACTGCCCGCCAGGTCCCTAGTCAAATCGGTAGCTGCGATGTTTTATTGTTGTTGAGCTAATTCGGGCGATTAAATGGCGGTGACTATTTCTTATAGATGGCGGTAAATATTTCTTCGTATACAAACACTACTTGAATAGTTGTTTATGGTGACTTCCCTTAATGCCAATGTTTTAAAATGCTTTTTCAACTTTACCATAATAAGATATCATGAATGAGTCCTTCGGTATTTCAAAATAGCTTTTTTCAAGTTCACAAAGTCGAAATAAAACCTGTGATAGAAGTAAAAGGAATTTGAGAAATAAGGTCCCGTAAACAAGCTGTGTAGGTTCTCATAAACCTAACTAAAATATGAAACCTCTTGGCACCACTTAGTGCCATAATAAAACCAAATTGATTTATATTGGCTTTCATAAAACTTCAATAAAACTTAATAAAGCTGGATGGTTTTGGCAATGTTACTTGAGTGGAGAAGACGTTCAACCCAGCAGCGACCGATAGAAAAAATTCGACGAACCTAAAACGGAGTATGTACTCCAATTATTTCTAGGCCAATATGAAGGATCAGCTGACCACGAAGGCCACGAAAGAGATGAAGAACAGGCCGACATCCTTTTTTTATCAGTCATAACTACTTACTGAAAAAAAACACGTACTTCTGCAAATGATTTATCCGCAAAATAAAGTTTAGATTTTGAAATGATTTAGTAATTGTAGTAGATGTATTGCTTAAGCTGACTAAATTTAAGTATTTTATAAACAAATTTACACAATTTTTCTTTGGACACATCGTTGTAGGTCTAATCGTTTTTGTACTACGCGGATTTAAAAAACTTGAATTTTGAATGTTAGTCTAGATAAGTTTTCTTAAACCAAAGTTTGCAAAGTTGTTTAGTATGACGAAGTTTTGACGTACAAAAAGTTCCATTCAATTCTGAGATAGATTGAACAATGTGCTAGATGAGTAGGCACGAAGTTCTTTTGAAAGCCAGAATTTGCTCACGGATTTTTTTTAATGGTGTGCTCAAAAACTAGACCCTGGTTGAGCCTCATCAAAACCGGATTTACACTTAGGAGATGTATTGAATTGAGTATTCGTATTTATTGTGTTTACTGCATGCCACTGCCGTTTCGTGCTATATTCAATGCTATATTCAGTCCTGGCCTGGGTACTGTTGCTTGGAACTATTATTATCGCAATTACCCGAATAATTTATGGTGCGAGAAAATTCACACATTGTGTTTGAAAATGGACTTACATCGACTGAGCCGACGGCCAGTGCAAATCATTCATTCAATCCAAACAGTATAATTTAAAATCAAACCATATCCTGCAAAGAAATCGAAATATTCAACAGTTCAGCATTCATTTCCAGCTATCATCGTCACTAACATACCGGACCTCTAATCCAAAAACGAGAAATAAAAAAAATCATAATAATAGAACGAGCATATTTCCACGAACGAGCAATATTCAACCTTCCCCGAGAGTACAAAACATTAATCGTACTAGAAAATGCCGTTTCATCCAAAACAACCCCTGATGTGCTTGCGAAGGAAAATCGTAATTCCCATTCCTCGCCCATATACCTTCGGCGAGATACTTACCCTCGTTCCATTTTCCGGAGCTATCACACGACAGTCTGTTCCTCCAACTCAGTGTTGGTTAACCACCCAGGGAGCGGGGATGAGCCTAGGATAATTCCCTTTTTCGCTCTGAAAGTATTTGTGTTTCCACCCTCCGCTTGCCGGTGTTGGTGTAAACCCATACAACCGAAGACGATGGATTTCCTTCTTTGTGTGCGCTCCGACCTGATGCGAGGGTGGTAGTACATGGGGGTGGACACGCTCGTCTTAATCGCCCCGCACACTTGGCTAAGGATAGAGGTGTTGGTGGATCGAGGAAAATCTTACCCCTTGGAGCCAATGTGTTTGTGTGCCAGCTAAGACGATGATGGCTTCCTCCTGGCAAATGGTGGCTGCTTGGAAAAATGCGACGAATTTTTCCTGCTTGCTCTCGAAGAAAACCTACCGTTCAATAGAGCCGTCAACTGCTAAAGAGGCAAATTAAATACTATCATAATTGAACGTTTTAATGTTGGCTTTGAAAGAATTTGTGGAAATTCCCGCCAAAATACCTCTTTCGATGGGTACTGAGAAGTAAAGAATCTTGATCATTTCAGCTTTCCCTCGCGTGCTCATCGCATCCCGACGGCCAACGACGACGACGACAACGGCGACCGTGATTGTGTTGGTAGACGATAATTACGCTTGTGTTTCGCGCTGCTCTCATCAACTAATGAGTGGACAAGTCACGCGGCGGGGTTGTCTGGTGCCGTCTACGAAGAAGAGGAAGTCTGGCGCGAGTAAACGAACCGAATATCGGGGAAGCCCGGAAAGGCACAGACATCGCCACTTGGTTTCATGAATGGGAAAATTCGTTCCAGTTTTAAGCAAAGTTTTAGCAGTCTCCCACAATTTTCAGATTGTGCCCAGTGCCAGGGGAGGGAGGAGGGAAAATGTGAAATTTTATGTTAATTAACCGTCTGCTGTTGTTGGGGATGTTAATTAGATGCGATGAACTTGACCTAGATGCGGAAGTTTTAGCGGACGGAAGTGGGAAATTTGTGCGGTGGGAGGAAATTGCGAGTGGAGAGTTTCGATTTCCCGACGATGCTGAGGGCCTGGTAGGTCTGACTGGTTGTTTTTCCACGAGGATGTCGGATGAATGAAAAATACTGGAATTGTAATTATTATGTTGATGGGCTTTTATTGATTCTTGCTTGGGTACATTGTTTGATGATAGAGAAATGGGTTGATTGGTGTTTTCAAATGGTTTTTTTTATGCGCTTAGTTTTAATAGGAAATGTTTGAATCACCCATCGGTGGCACTTATTTACCCAGACATTATGATTTTTTTTAATCGCTGAAGCGTTGCACAATCAGACAGGACTCGATCAAATGTTGAATGTTGTTTCAAGTGTACTTTTACGCATTTTATGAATTTAGTTGAACATAACCACCTGCAATTAGCTTTGACTAAAAGAAGTTTTCGTTATCAGCAGATTGAAGTGGAAGAAAACTTGCATGATAATTAATTTTATGATTTTGTTAGAATCTCCTTTATAATGAGCTTTGAGTGGGTGAAGTTATTTTATTCTAATACTGTTCTAATTGCTTATTATCTGATAGATTTGTGCATTTCATCTATTACTTGCAAGCTTCCTAAGTGCTTGGACTCTATTGAATGGTCCATTGTATCCCTCAACTTATAAACTAGACTTTTAGGTGACTGGTTCAAAAGTGATGTCCTTGATGAATAAATTATAACCAAAGATGCTTTCAAAGCCGTCGGTAAAGATTTTCACACAATCTTCAAACACATGCCTTGCTAATCAGTCAATTGAAAGCTAAAAAAACACTCGCATTGGAATGTGCAAGAGTGGACTTTTCTTGAGATACAAACCAAGAAGCTCACTTACATCATGTTAAGTTACGTTGATTTTTTTGACGTAGGACTACGTCTTTGTTTTTAATACAGGGGTACACGTTGCGAGTGCAAAAATTTGGAGCGTCACGAAATATGCTTAGGTTTTGAACGTTAATAATAATTCATTTCATGACCGATTTTCAAAATCTTTCCACCAACCTATCTGGAATATTTCTACGCATCAATTTTAAAATTTGAATTGATTGATTTTCAAAATTAGCCTATTGAAAATACCGTCAACACAAGGTGATGTCTTATAATTTTGATTTTTCAGAATAAATTTACCAGATGCACAGTATAATCCTAGCACAGACTTCATATTCAAGTAAGGAACGTCTCCTAGGCAGTCATGAATGTTATATAACGGGTACACCTTCGCATTTTAATTCAGTCTTACGGCATTCCTGAAGCTGTGCATAAATCTGCTGAAGGAACGCAGTTGGCAGCAACAAGCACCCTGGAGGGTGCACTTTCGAACAGTCGCTACCCAGAGAGGCTTTTGTGCAGTTGGCAGTTGGTGCTAATGGTCCCGTCAACCTCGCTGCTGAAGCCTACGAGTTGGCGGGAAAAAGCCGCTCGTGACAGCGAGACAAGAATCATCCCACGTCACCTGCAGATGGTCACCCGCAACGACGAGGAGCTGAACCAAGAAGACCAAGAAGAAAGCCCAAGTTCAATCGCGAACCATGTTTCTCCCCCGTCAAGTAAATCCGTCCTTTTCAGGGCGACCAAATCAGTTTGCCAATTGAAGAGTTTGGTTGAATTTTTCTCGTCTGCTGATTGAAATTTTAATTACCACGCCCCGGCTGAACATAGCATTCATTAAACGCCGCATCCCGGAGTAAATGAACAGCCAACGAACGAAATTCTAGAACGGATAATTCGAGCCGAACTGCAACACGTCCGACCGACCATTTAGTAGAGTTCATTTTAGTTCCTAGTTGTGCATAGCGGATTCGTTGCTGGTGATGGCAACTACATAAGGCATATTTCTGTTAAGTAAATCCTCCGTCTAGCGTGCAGTAATTAAAACTAATTATTGTGGCGCAATAACTGAATTTCGTCCCCTTTGGTGCAATTTGTATCACATTGCCTTCTTTGGTACCGCCTTCTTTCGTGAAAAAGCATCCGACGCCATTACATAACAACTCTTAGCAGTACATTTTGATTCAGTCTTGCGACAGTCGTGGAGCTGCGCAGTGGCTGTAGGATCGCATTTGGCGGCAGCAAGCACCATGGAGGGTGTACTGGCGAGCAGTCGTTGCTCGGAGAGGCGTTGGTACAGTCCCAACAAATATCGGTGTTGAATTAGAGCTTGTTCAAGCAAATTTGGAGAAGCTATTCAGCTGTTTCTTCTAGAATAGCTGAATAGCTTCTCCAAATTTGTTTGAACAAGCTCTAATTCAACACCGATGTTTGTTGGGGTTGGCTGTTGGTGTCGATGCGCCCGCCAACCTCGCTGCGTGAAACATGGCTGCTGAACCCTACGAGTTGGCGGGAAAAAGCCGCCCGTGACAACGAGGCAAGAATCATCCCACGTCACCTGCAGATGGCCACCCGCAATGACGAGGAGCTGAACCAAGAAGACCAAGAAGAAAGCCCAAGCGAACCATGTTTCTCCCCCGTCAAGTAAATCCGTCCTTTTCAGGGCGACCAAATCAGTTTGCCAATTGAAGAGTTTGGTTGAATTTTTCTCGTCTGCTGATTGAAATTTTAATTACCACGCCCCGGCTGAACATAGCATTCATTAAACGCCGCATCCCGGAGTAAATGAACAGCCAACGAACGAAATTCTAGAACGGATAATTCGAGCCGAACTGCAACGTCCCACCCACCCTTTAGTAGAGTTCAATTTAGTTCCTAGTTGTGCATAGCGGATTCGTTGCTGGTGATGGCAACTACATAAGGCATATTTCTGTTAAGTAAATCCTCCGTCTAGCGTGCAGTAATTAAAACTAATTATTGTGGCGCAATAACTGAATTTCGTCCCCTTTGGTGCAATTTGTATCACATTGCCTTCTTGGGTACCGCCTTCTTTCGTGAAAAAGCATCCGACGCCATTACATAACAACTCTTAGCAGTACATTTTGATTCAGTCTTGCGACAGTCGTGGAGCTGCGCAGTGGCTGTAGGATCGCATTTGGCGGCAGCAAGCACCATGGAGGGTGTACTGGCGAGCAGTCGTTGCTCGGAGAGGCGTTGGTACAGTCCCAACAAATATCGGTGTTGAATTAGAGCTTGTTCAAGCAAATTTGGAGAAGCTATTCAGCTGTTTCTTCTAGAATAGCTGAATAGCTTCTCCAAATTTGTTTGAACAAGCTCTAATTCAACACCGATGTTTGTTGGGGTTGGCTGTTGGTGTCGATGCGCCCGCCAACCTCGCTGCGTGAAACATGGCTGCTGAACCCTACGAGTTGGCGGGAAAAAGCCGCCCGTGACAACGAGGCAAGAATCATCCCACGTCACCTGCAGATGGCCACCCGCAATGACGAGGAGCTGAACCAAGAAGACCAAGAAGAAAGCCCAAGCGAACCATGTTTCTCCCCCCGTCAATTAAATCCGTCCCTTTCAGGACGACCAAATCAGTTTGCCAATTAATGAGTTTGTTTGGTTGAATTTTTCTCTTGTGCTGTTAGAAATTTCAACTACCGCGCACCGGCTGAACATAGCATTGCTTTAAATGCCGCGTACGGGAGTATATGACAAAGCGCGTTGAACAACCAACGAACGAAATTCAAGAATGGATAATTCGAGCCGAACTGCAAACTAAGGTTGTACTGCGAACGTTTAGTGTATGGAAATTAGATGGGAATTAGAACAATCAAGCAATCTAGATTGCACATTTCTGCGTAGTCCTACGTCACCTTTGCGCACAACCCCATTGGGCTGTACCTTATAGTTTTTTGTCTATAAAAAACATACATATATGCGGAGATCGCAGCAAGCCGTGCTTTAATACTGACGTGTTTTGTTTTTGCTGCGTCGTTTTCGAGAAAAAAAAATCAAACAATAATTCGTAATTTAACTTAAACTTACAGCGAAATCATAAAATCTTCGCGTACTTTTTGTAAGACGTAGTGAAAACAATCAATTCCCTCCCGAAATGTGTGTGTGTGTCGGTAGTATTTCCCCGTTTTTTTGTGCTTCGCCCCCGCATCCTGTTAAAAAAAAAATTAAGTTAGAGTGTTTTTCTGCTTTGTCGCGAGTGAATCGATGATTATTAGCGGTTTGAAGCTTTATATTGAGTCGCCTCATAGCGGGGATTTTTATTGGCATCAGGGTAAATGCACCCTTCTTTTTGGGGAAATGCTCCTTAAACTTTGGAAAAATGCTCCTTAGATGCGTTTGCCTGGTATAATGCAATCGGTGGTATTTATCTTCTGGTTGGCGCTTGCCGGTTGTTTTGACGGGTCTTAAGTTTCTTCAAGATTGTAGCCTCGCTCCGCAATTTTCGAGGTAGTTTTGACGGGTTTAAATTTCATTTTGACGAGTCTTAATTTCATTTTGAAGAGTTTTAATTTCGTTTTGACAGGTCTTAATTTCGTTTTGACGACTCTTAAATTCAGAAACTTAAAACCCGTCAAAACTATACAACCTTGAAGAAACTGAAGACCCGTCAAAACACATCTCCTTCTACATCATAATCGTTACTCCACGCACGGAGAACACAAACATAACAATTAATGTATGTAAAACCCATAAATGGTGGTATCCATTAATTCATACTGGTGGGGACCAGTTTTCCAACGCTTAAAGAGTCCTTTCTCTCCGAGGTCTCTAAGTCAGAGATGACAATTAAACTTTGCCGATTTTTATTATTGGCAGAGTGTGGAGTGATAAAAAGAAGAACAGTTCAATGTAGAAAACGGCCATTTGCTGGTCAGAAGCAACAAACGAAGACAATGCGCATGCGCGCGTGAAAGGCTGACACATAATTTTAGATGAATTCACCACGTGGTGTAGCTCATCTAGCATTTCAAAAACTCCCGGGTGTAATAATTTTATAGAATGTCCGATTACGCGTTGTTTTCGTGTTGTCATGGGGATGAGAGACATGTTTTCTACATCAAGAATAGTTTGTTTTTTCAATAACGTGAAGAAATGAAGAATAGTGCAAGTGTTTCCGCATTGAACTGCGGTACCCATATGGCTAGGAGCACATTTTCAGCAAAACTATAGAAGTATCTCCATTGATTAATGGTGGTGCTAGTAGACTTGGTACGGTTAGTGTACAATTCCGAATCGGGATGAGGGCCAGTGCAGCGTCATCAAGATAAGTAAACGTCCATTAAATGGTTTACATTATATTTAAATTTTCTTGTTCATCGCTCCTTGTAAATTTTTCCATCGTTGCTGTAGAGACGTATTGTTTTTTGTTATTCTCGCTCCGCGGAATATTTCAAAATATAATCATTTTTGCAAAAATCTTTGATGACCCAGAAGTAGAGCTTTCCGCTCTATCATCTTGCTCTAGTCAAAAATGGGTGAATATTTCCGTTTCCTTTTTCTCACAAATTTGTTTCCTTTTTAGCTTACACTGCTTTGGTGATATTGGTGATGACGAGTGTCTCTTAGCCGGGAGACTCTTCACGCCAGCCGGGTTTCTTATTTGTATGTAAGAAACACACCTGGCAGGAGTTCATGTTTCCAGGTGGCTCTGCAAGCATAAAGAAGTTTTCTCTTTGAAACTTGCTATTTGACTTTTTCACCCAACACACAAAAGGGCCCCGGCCTGTGCACGGCACGGTGTAATGAGAACCCGGCATAAATTGTCAACGGTAATGGTAAATGTCTTTATGTTTTCAGGAGGAGTTGGACTTTGACTATTGGCTCCCGTGAGAAATTCTTTGAGGAAAACTACCTATCTTATGCTAATACTCACTTCCAGGTGGCGAGCATAATTTGTTCATATGGAGCTAGTAGTGAACTATTTTGTCTCTTAATTTTCCATTTGATTTCTTTTTTGTGATCTTTCATTGCTCCTCTCAATATATTATATTGTATTTTTATGTTATTTGTAATAGAGTTTTGGATAAATAACGTAAAAGTATCAATTCCATTAACGCTTTAGAACTATAGATCACCCGCGTAAGGCTTGTGTACCTTGAAATTATATCATATATTTTCCATTTTCATTGAATCAATTAGCTCAACGTGCTCTGCAGAATTATGGCTGCTTAGCAAAACCATGTGCCAGGAGGCAGAAGCAACCTGAGAAGAATTAGAGTCTCATTTCAGCAATAATTTTTATTTCTTTTATTTTCAGCATTGTATAATGATACATTCACATATTTTATTCGTGTTTGAAGTAACGGGACATTTGAACATTTGCTTTTTACATCATTTCAGGTTATTTTTGAAGTTTCCTAGTTTTTAAAATAATTTTCAATTTATTTCTCGTGGCTACGATACATTATCTAAATTTTAGGTTTATAATAGATACGCATATTCTTCTACAATTGCAGCAGGACGACAATCTGCAGACATGTGTTATTGTTTTTATCATTTTACATCATAAAATCCCTTCACTATATTTTATATAATATTCTACATGACATTTTACATTGATTTTACATTTTTATTCTTATTATTATGACTATTATCAATACACGGATTCTCATGATTTATTCTAATATCATTTTATTATTTTTACCTCGGAGCGTATGGTACGGTATGTCCACGCATCCTTCCTTCCCTGTAGATTCACAAAATGCGCTGTGGTTCAAATCTATTCGATCCAACTCATTTTACAGAATCATCGTTTGCGTTTGTATTTGGTTAGATTATATTAGATTAGATTATAAAAAAGCCTACATATATGCACACAAAACATTGCTTTCTTCTCTTGAATTAAATCTGAACGTTTACAAAAGGTTAGCAGGACTCTTTTTTCGATTCGGAAAATATTTAAAACTTCATTCTTAGTTCAAACTTAACCTTCCTCGGGTATTAACCCTTAAGTGTTCGACAAAAAAAAAACACCTTAAAGTGATCGACAGGGTACCCGGGTACCCACCAAATTCAAATGATTATAACTCTGGCTATTATTGGCCGATTTTAATTTCTTTGGCACCGTAAGATTCAAAAACTCGTTCGCTTTAGGAAAATTATCAGTAATGATAATTTGAATTCATCTGGTTCCCGTTAATCCGGGTTTCTGGGGCTGTGTTTTGGTACGGAGACACTATTTAGAAACATGAATTTTCAGGAATGGATGTCAAAATCTTTGGAATAATTCTTAGAAACTATTTCTATTCCATTAAAGGCCATATGTCGACTTGTTCCTGCAACGGCCATTCTGTAACAGGTTCCCGTGGGGCCTATAGTGGCCTTGAACATATTTAGGAGGAAACCATGGCAATATGGGTATCAAAACTCATGAAATTTCGCCAGTAGGCTATTTGTCAACGTTTAGTGGTATTCAAAACCCCTCATATTTCAAAATTCTAATTTCCCATATATATTATTCCACTGCTATGGAAAGTTACCTTGCTACAATAGATGGTAGTATTACATCATCACATCAAATATGTTCATGGCCACTCTAGGCCGCACGGGAACCTGTTACAGAATGGCCGTTCCAGGAACAAGTCGGCATACGGCTTGAATGTGTCTCCGTACCAGAATACAGCCCCGGAAACCCGAATTTACAGGAACCAGATTAATTCAAATGGTCATTGCTGATAATGTCCCTAAAACGAATGAGTTTTGAATCTAACGGTGCCAAAAGAATTAAAATCGGCCAATAATTGCTAGAGTTATAATCATTTGAATTTGGTGGGTACCCGGGTACCCCGTCGATCACATGAGGGTTAAGTACAGGGTGAGTGGTAATTCCGGTCAGTGTTTTTTAAACATATGTTACCTTGGATGGGTTAATCAAAGGCATGTTTTCATATTATTATAAGAGTGTATTCAAATGTCAACACGGCTTGAAAGTTTGTTTTGAATTTTCATTCGTTCGAGACTCGTGGTAATCATTGACATAAAAAGGGAGCTCGTGATAAGTCTGTTTTAAAAACATTTTATAGATAGATTATTTTAAAGATATTGAAATTACTCGGAATAAACGAAACATTCATCTTTTGCACCATCAAACGCTACAAGAAACCGGTTCCTGAAAAACACCTCCCAGATCTTACTGTGAACGCTCTGTCAGGTGTCTGGAAGCCATCAAACGAGTGAGAAAGCAAATTCGGTGGAATCTTGGTAGTCTGATCGAAAGATGGTAGAATATCGCAGTCAACGATCAGGAGTATTTTGAAAAACGACCTTGAACTGAATCTATACAAAAAACAACGGGTGCAAGGTTTGACTGAAAAGCAGAAGATTGCAAGAGTCGAAAGATGTCGGAGGCTGTTCAAGAGGGTCGGTGATAATGAAATTCTGTTTTTGGCTGAAAAAATGTTCCCGCTATAGAACCTCCAGCAAAATGATCTTATGTATGCTGCAAATAGCTGTTCAAAGGTTCCAGGATGTTTCAAGTGATATTTTGAAGATGTTTCTCCGAAACTTTGAAGGTTCCATTGCTGTTCATTGAACTTGGTGTTAAAGTCGACAGTAATACATCGATAATGTTTCGAAGAAACATTTGCTTCTCTTTTTCAAGAAACACTACAAGAATGTACCATACTGCTTCCAACAAGACTCTGCACCGTCCCACCAGACGAAAGCATCACAGGCTTTATGTGAGGACAATTTTCCGGATTTTGTTTCCGTCAACAGAATGGCCTACCTCTTCACCTGATTTGAATTTTTTCGACTTCTATGCATGAAGCTCCATGCTAGGCAAACTGGGGAATACCAAAAGACTAATCGTGGAAACTTTTAAGTAACGTTTGGTGCCCATATGGAATGACATGCCTCAAGATATCTTGCCGGCCAGCTGTGAAGCTTCCAACAACGCATGCGGCTGAAAATTAAGGCAATGGGGGAAAAAATTGAATTGAACTAAACGTAGACAAATGTTAGAGATATGCCAAACAGGAAATACTTTGAAGATTAAAATTCATACAAGTTTCTCCTTTTCACGACCATATACTTCACTGACAGGAATTCCCACTCATACTGTAGATAAGTGTTATCTCTCCATCCCAAATCACTTTTAAATGAAATAAAGACTGTATTCGATGAAATTTGGACACACGCGATTGTTCGTAACTTTTTAGCATGTGGGTAAAAATTATTGAAATTTAAACTGAACAATTTCATTGTGTTGTGTCAATTGTGTAATGAGTTTCGTGAAAATCGGTCGAGTGATTTCAGTGATGGCTTCGAATGAAGAAATAGTGCGCCAACAAATTTTGGGCACTCACTTCGAAAACCCAAACGCTTCTCATCGATGGATCGGAAAACAGCTTGGAATCGCACATTCAACCGTATCTCATGTGATCAAAACGTTCAAGGACCGTAAGACAACCAAGCGGAAAAATGGTAGTGGCAAAAAACGTGGCACATCAAATCCGGAGAAGGCCAATTTAAGCGTTATCCCAACATTTCGATCAAGGATGTTGCGAGAAAGGCGAAAGTTTCAGTTTGTTTTGTGCAGAAAACAATGAAACGTTCTGGATTACATGTGTACAAGGTCCAGAAGGCACCAAACCGGAGCGATAAACAGAACTCGGTGGCCAAAATTCGTGCAAGAAAACTGTGGCTCACAAAACCGTTCTGCATTGTGATGGACGATGAGACCTACATTAAAGCCGACACCAAACAAATGCCAGGACAGGAACACTACGTCGCCACCTCTAAGTTGGCCGTTCCGGAGAGTGTACGGAAGAAGAAACTGTCGAAATTCGCCAAAAAATTCCTTGTCTGGCAAGCGATCTGCGGATGTGGCGAAATGAGTTAGCCCTTCATCACCTCTGGGACCGTCAACGGACAAATCTACAAGGACGAATGCCTCCAAAAACGACTTTTGCCCTTCTTGAGATCTCACGATGGCCCGACACTGTTTTGGCCGGATTTGGCATCTTGCCACTATGCCCGGCCCGTCTTAGACTGGTACAAAGATAATAATGTAGTTTTTGTACCAAAAGACGTCAACCCTCCAAACACTCTGGAACTTCGCCCAATTGAAAAATTTTGGGCAATCATGAAGGCAAAGCTCGTTAAAACTCCAAAACTGATAGAAAATGAACTTGAACTAAAGAAAGTGTGGTTAAAAGTAAGTAAGCAAGTCGGTCCTAGCATTGCCCAAAATTTGATGAAAGGGGTCAAGGCAAAGGTGCGGGCATTTGGGTTGGGAGAAGAGGTTCAATAAACCAATGAGGTCAAAACTTAACCATTTAGTAGTACTTTATTTCCAGAAAGTTTGAAAAGAATCGGGCTCATGGAAAATTTTTGGTGACCTATTTTGTGTGTCCAAATTTCATCGAATATAGTCTTTATTGAAGACGCATTTTGTCGCCTGAAGCCTAAGATGCCACAACAGCTCAGCATTTAAGAAGCCAGTTTAGGAAGAGGACTTCTTACATTGAAACAGGCTAATATCCATTAATGGGTAAAATATCACTAATTTCGAACTGTGGGTCCTTAAATGCGTAAAACAATTTTACCCATGAATGGGTAAAGAGCATTTACGTCAGGCAATCGGTTTTTTACCCATTTTTCAAAATGTTCATTATTTGGGAAATGAGTATGAAATACCCAGTTTCAAAATGTTTGTTATTTGCGAAATGGGTTTGAAATACCCATTTTTCGTGATTTGTTTATAGTTGTGATATTGAATAATGAGCATTAGCACAATCATAATAGATCGAAGTACTGTATATGTATTTGTATTTGTGTATTTATTCGTAACGAGACAACCTTTCAGCAAATACCTAATTATTACTTGATTATTTGATTTTTTCAAACGATGCGTCCAACAACCAACCTATAAAACTACCGGAAGCTCTGGTTCAACCTTATCAATGTTCCGCGCAGATACTCGGAAGTTCGATTCTACTGATGAAATTAAGGCATTTGATATTATTTTATTAAATTACACTAGTCGGCAGTGTTTCACTCCCTTCAAGTATATATGTTGAATTTTATAGATTTCGCCACGCTGAATTCAAATATGGGCTCAGAAATGCTGTAACACGTCCAGTTTTTGAGAAACATGTGATTATAATTCACAAAAACACGTATTCCCGTAGTAATATGATCTACCTCATCAACAACCAGAATATTGGCTCTGCCCTTTGCAAGTTGAACTTGGATTTTATTGAATGGACCTCCCTGAATCCATTCGTGAACACAGATTTTTCGTAACACGTAAGACGAAGTTTATTTTTATTATTCGAACAGTGCACTCTATACTATACAGAGCGAGCCAGGAGAATGCTTAGATATTTCTTACTCATTAATGGGTAGAAAAATACCCATCTTTTGGTCTTTAATTGAAAATAAAAAATGGGTAGTTAGTATGCATTATTTTGGTTATAAAAGTACCCATTTATTGACATTTATTCATATACTATCGAAAAATGGGTACAATTTTTCCCATTAATGCGTACTGGCCGGTTACAGTGTATAACACCAGAATTTGCAACCCAATGGAAGATGGTTCTAGACAAAATAGTCAAAAGGTCGAAAGTAACATATGTGAACAATGACTTCTAGCGTATTTTGCTGGGATCTGCTTGCTCACACAAACAAAATAGCACCAGAAACAGATACAGGGAGTAATAACCTTCCCGTCGGTAGTGGATATAAATGTTAGCAACCTGGCATTTCCAGGAAATTTACGTTTGAAGTCATTGTTTACAATTGTTACTTTTGACCATTTGACAATTTTGTCCAGGGTTACAGTTTACATGCTTGATTACAAAAAAAAAACAAAAAAATACTTCTACTATTGTTTAGCGCATGTTAAATGAGTTTCACGAATGTTCACGGCACTTCATACAATTGGGACATACATGTTACAAAAACGGTAGGCCGATAGGTTCAATGATGACAAAGGAAATTGTGGTTGAACCTTTTTCTCAATGAATATTAAATTGGTTTTGAATGGGTCATGATTATCAAAATTTCAACGACATGTTCTTCATTTTAAAAATGTCTTCTTGAATAAAAATTCAATACATACACGCAAACAACCGTATTGCTGTCATCCAAAATGTGTAATGTTTACCCATCTAACTAATTTCAGTATAATTTACTCAGTTTCCTCCACTGTTGTGTTTACTCAAATTTGAGTAAAAGCATGTTTAATCATATCTAGATCCGTGCCATTTTGGCCGGACAGTGTGATTCTTGACTCAAAACCGAGTAGCTGTTGAATAGCACATACTGAAACCTAAGAATTTTTCGTTAGTGAAAATGGTCATACTTAAACTTTGTTTCATATGCTCCACCTTTTGCGCTATTTTTTTTCGTAGTAGTATCCTGATAGGTTTTCAATCACCAAAATGGTAACATAATTATTTGTCTCACTAAAGGAAAAAAATATACAACCAAACATTTCGTTACTTGAGAAGCCAGACCCTAGTTAACTCTTAAACACAACTCAGGTAAACCGTTTAGAATTCAAAAGGTGTAGTACTGGAGATGTCCAAAAGCACATCGTGTTATTTACTGTTAATATTTTAAACTTTTATACAGCCTTTAATGATGATTAATTTCAACTTTAATTTCGGTCAATATTAGCAGTTTGTGAAGATTTCGCTTATCATATTTAACAGCATATTTATAAAGATATTTTTGTTTTATACGATACTTTTAACAAACTTCCAACACTTCAAAAATTGCGCACACCAGTCACTTAAACAATATTTTTAGTTGGCTTCACTCTGCAAGATCAATCCTTTTTCTTCTTCACCTTATATGATAACCCTCTACAGTTCGCACTTTGTCATCGTCATTTTGCAAAAAAATTTACACTTCCACTAGTCGATTAATCACCAAACAGCATCCAAACTCCCAGAACAGTTTCCAAAATCCTAGCGCCACAACCCAGCTCCAATCACCATCAGCAGCAGCAGCCTTTGATGCACAGAGCACTTCCTCGGTTATTGCCATCGTGTGAGACTCTGATCGTTTCTCAGACTCCTGGCAGACAGCAACCTACCGAACGGACGCTTCCGCTTCAACCCTTTATCTCATTTTTATGACGATTTTTTGTCCGTTGTTTTTATTTATTTCGTTTCCCAGCACCTCACAACAACAGCTAACAAAAAAAAAACTCCAGTAGATTGAAACCATCCTCTTTGTACCTTTACAAGAGACGCTGGAAATTTGAATATAAATTAGGATTCTCACATGCTGGAAAACAAAATCATATTCCTCGGAACGAATCACACGCGGATGGGACAATGAAAAGTGAATGCGGATGTGCGTCTTTTCTACCTTTCCCATTTTTTTTGTGCTCTCCCGTAACTCGTTTGCATAAATAATTATGCCTCACTATGCCAACCGTTCGTTGTCGGTATGGCTCCTGGCTTAACCCTTTTTCTGTTGACCGAGTTCCCATTATTAGAGCTGAGATTGCTTCCCCTTCAATGCGATCTGCACAAACGTGGGTATGCAAATCAGCAACTTTGATTTAAGATGTGTGACGAAATGCATCTGGCGGATTCCTGTTTGCTCTTATGATATTAGCTTGAACAAAGTTGTCCCTACGTCGCCTCTTTTCCAGTAATTTCAAAGCAAATTCCAAGCAGAATAACGAAAACCCATCTCTCATCGAACTGAACTGAAATTTAAGTTGAAAACCGTCGCGATCGTTATCCATTCCCGCTGAAATCATGTAGATCCTATCGCACGCATTAAAATACGCTCCATTTTGCGAAAAGCACTCATTTGGCAATGGAATTTGTTTTCGCCCCAATTGGGAGTTTCTGTATAATTGTAATGGAAGTAAAATAAAAACATTCTCAACGAAATAAACTATCATTTTTCATCGCTCCAAGTACGAAGCACTGGATAGCATGTCAAGAACACGCACACCTGTGTAGCTGGAAGCAATTTTGCGGAATATGCTTCTTATCTTGGTCAATCTCCGTCCGGGTAGGAAGTAAGTTGGAAGCTTTGATGTTTTGTTTTTTATTGCAAGGTTGGCTGGAGCGTCCTATTTGGATAAGTAAGCTTCTTGTTAGCACATGCTCGTTTTCAAAACAATGGTCACATGGTTCCGCTAGTTAAGAAATTTCAGTAATAGGACTTTGTTCGGTTAATCATTTTGAACTTTACTTCAAGTCCTCACAGATTCAGTATTTACGTGACTTTCAACCTGGAGCTGGTTCGTCACGCCAGGGAGATGACCTGAACCCTACATATCGAACCCATCCACACATGGGTCGGGACCAACGGCTTTGCTTTCCTTCCGAAGGAAGAAAGATCTTCAGAGATTTTTCGTCACAGAAAGTCCCAACGGTGTCGGTTGGAAGTGATACCAGACCGATTGGTGTGAGAGTCAACCACGATTATCTTTACATCACCAGTACCGTCTCTTGAAAAATGGCAAACGTCACGGAAAATTGATGCACTCTCATAATTCAATTATTTCTCGAAAGTAGATTTTCAAGATGTTTACATTTATCAGTTGGAAATTTACTACGACTATCAATTCAATTATCAAAAATTATCACTCAACAGTTTTAAACTTTTAAAAATAACACAAAAAAAAGGTGTTGTCGTATGATAACGTTTTACATTCTAAATTCACTAAATGTACAGTATTTTCCTATCACAGATTTCAAGTGTGAGTAACAGAGGTTTCGAATCCAGCAGCGAGCGATTCATATTGCATGTACCTTTACGAAAAGCTACATCGGCTAGAGTTGTTGAAATGGTCAACCTTGAGTTGAAAAACTTGAGTGTTGATTTCTTCCGTTAAATGCAACAGTTTTCATCAGATACTAGGAGCTTGATTACTTTCCAACTTGCTGCAAAATAGTTAATCTCTATTCTGTTCACCATGTCGAAGTTGTATGAAAAGCTGCTCTGCAGTCGTTTACTGGAATTCACAAACTAGGATCAGTTCGGGTTCAGGGAAGGCTACTCCACCAGCGACCAACCGGCCAACCGGTAACTAATATACTAAAACGGAACCTGTCGTTGGAGAGACATCTGCCATGGCATTGTTGGTTGTCAAAATGGCGTTCGACAATGTCTGACTCGATAGTCTGGCGTTTAACCGATTCAATACGGATTCTTTCTACACCGTATTTCATCTTGATTTATAGTCTACATGCTTGGACAAGTGATAAGAATCATTAAAAGGATATCATTTGTGTGTGTTTTTTTTTGTGTATGAACAAATGTTTTTTTTTAAGTCGTTGTAGACCTTTTAAACAATCCGTGAGTTCAGATCTTGATATTCTACATGATCAACAAGGCTATTTGTGATGTCTCGTCCGTACTTATGAGTTGAAAAAGCCCGACAGGACATCATAACACTGTAATAGACACGTTTTAGCAATGGTACTCAAAACTATCCTTGAGTTCAAATATTGATGTTCCACAAGACCAACAAGGCAGTTTACAATGTCTTCACTGTACGTATGGGTGAGAAAAACTTTATGAGATATCATTACATCTTTTTAGACAAATGACAGTATTCTCAGAATATTGAATCAACAAGTAAAAATCTTGCAGAACATCAACATCTAAACTCAAGAATAGTTTGGAGTGCCGTAGATATTTTAAGAATACTATAATATGACTATATTTGTGCAATGATGTCCCATGGAGCATAACTATCTCATAAATACGTTGGTGATCTCGTATATTGCCTTGTTGATCATTCAAAACATTAACATCTAAACTCAAGAATAGTTTGGAGGACCGTAGATATTCTGAGGATACTGTGATTTGACTCTAATTGTACTATGATGTCTCATGGAGCTTTAACAACTCATAAATACGATGGAGACCTCATATGTCGCCTTGTTGATCATGCAAATCATCAACATCTAAACTCTAGCATGGTTTGGAGTACCGTAGATATTCTGACGATACTGTAATATGAATATCTTTGTGCATGGATTGTCCCATGGAGCTTAACCAACTCATAAATACAATATAGACCTCGTAAATCACCTTGTTGATCATACAAAACATCGAGATTTAAGCTCAAGAATAGTTTGGAGTGCCGTAGATATTTTGAGAATACTGTTATGTGACAATCTTTGTGCAATGATGTCCCATGGAGCTTTTGAAACTCATAAGCTCGATTGAGTCTTCGTAAATCACCGTGTTGATCATGCAAAGCTCCAAAACCTGAACTCAAAAATAGTTTGGAGTACCGTAGATATTTTAAGAATACTACAATAAGTCTGCAACGATGTGGCGTTTTTCCTTGTAGCCTTCACAGCTAAGAAGTTCGTTCAAAACACTCTAAACCTCCTTTTCCATCATGTAAAATATCAAGATCTGAACTCAAGGACAGTTTGGATGATCTAAATCATCATTTTGTGTTTTTTGGTTGTTCAATACTTTAGTTAAAAGAGTTATTTTTGACAAAAAATCAAGACAAAGTTCCTGTGTTACTCTAAAAGCCGAATTTCGACAGGAAATTTTAATCGTGGGTTGTATCCCAAGTAACAATTCTAGTTTTATTTCAGCCTTATAGCACTCCTCCCAGCTTTGTTGATAAAACTACATTCAAAACTGGTTTGTCTACCAGCACCTCCTCTATGCTTCTTTAAAGCCAAAATTTGAACAAAATGGCCCAGCGTCTTTAGGGTTGTGAAAACATATTAATAAAACCTCTATGAGAACATAAAGATTTTGAAATTGTTCTAGTGAAAGATGTTATGACCACTTGACAACCTTCATAAAACCTATTGGCTACCATTAAAAACCAAGGCCACAGCTGTCAAACTTCACTGTGAAATCGAGGCTGGTTTTTGTTGTTCTGCTTTGTTCGATTCTCTGCTCTTCTGATTCATTTAGCAGTAATATAAAGGTCTAGTGTTGCGGGAAATTTTGTTTGATAGCAAAATATTCAAAACAAATTGTGTTTTCTACAGCGTATTATGCTCCAAATTATAAGCGCAATTATTTTTATGGTGAATATTGACACAATAAGAGCCGAATATTGATGCGCCTCGGAAATTATGCAAATTTACAACAACATAAATCAAATTATAACAAATATATTCCATAAATTAATCATGAATTTCCTGAAAAATGCATGGAGTTGGATGAGATTAACTAAAAGATTGCCGAAATTAGTCCCCGATCTACAGTTTATTTGCATACCATTGAAAATTTGATGCATTTATTTTTCCACATTTCAATTATTTCTTATATTTCAATATGGCGATTGGAAAAAAATCACAGTTTTGCGATAAAGCCAATTTTTCTTCGCAATGACTATTATAAAACTATTTGGTCTTATGGCGACTTCCTTCAATGCCAATTTGCCGTTTAATGCATTTACTGGAGGCAAAATGGTTTTAAAATGCTTTTTCACCTGACCATAATAAGAAAAAATCATTGAGTCCTTAAACGGCATTTCAATAGAGCATTTTACGAGTTCATAAACTAGAAAATAAGAAGAATGATTAGTAATTTCCATTTAATTCCAACTACTTTTATTGCTTATCTTGCCAGATACGCGTATTTCGTCTACAATGTGCAGACTTCTTCAGTGTCGTGTACTAATACTCGACTGAGTTCATAAAGCCGAAATAAAACCTTTGATAGGAGCAAAAGGAATTTGCGAAACAAGGTTTTAAGATTGTTGGAAACGAGCTGTGAGGGTTCTCATAAACCGGACAAATATGCAACCTACCTTTTGGTGCCATAAACAATCCAAATTGATTTCAAGTGGGTTTCATAAAACTTCAATAAAACTTAATAAAGCAGGATGGTGTTTGCAATGTTACTTTGGATATCACCCATCCGTATTGAATTGGTTAACCTTCATCGATATAACTTTCCCATCTTACTTGTCAAGATCATCGAAAACTTTCCTTAAAGACAGATCCATCCACGTCTTCCTGAACAATTCATGGATATAACTTCCCCATCTACCTTGTCAAGATCATCAAAAACTTACCTTCAATATAGGTCCATCCCCGTCTTCCTGAACAATTCCAACTCTAAGACGTTCAACTTTGATACTGGGGTTTTCCTATCCTATAGAACAACTTCATGAAAGATATTCCTCTTCTGACAGACGGTGGTATTTTGTTGATATCTGTGGACGACAGTTCCATCATCTACAAGGGTCGAGTGTTTCGTCATGTGACTTGGAAACTTCAGGAAGGCCTCGATGGTATATTACGTTAGCGTTTTTACCCACGGAACAAAAATGATCATAACTATGGAAATATCCAACCGATTTGGAATATTTTCACAGTTTTGGATTCAAGAACTAAACCACTTTCTCATCATTTACCACTAATATGACATCATCCATTTCCGAAAATACCGGATATCCGGAACCCTGTTCCGAAAATGGTATACTTATGAAAGACTCTAATAGAAAATCAGCAGTAATGACACTAAAAGTCATTCAAAGAATACACAGGAATGTGTGTGCTGCCAAATGACAATTCGATGACTTGATCTTGGAAACGTCATCCCGGAGCAGGTTCCCATGGGGTCACCAGGATGGCCAGACATGGCAAACGTTCTTCTGGAAAGATTCCAAGAATTTCGGCACCCATATTGTTAACGTTCAATTCGTATAATTGGGGGGCGACCCCGGCGTAGTGGTTAACTTCCATACCTCTCACGCCAAAGTCACGAGTTCAAATCTCACAAACGGACAAGTCACAATAAATACCCAAAAGGTGTTTAAGTGACTACGATGGGAGATGAACCAGCCCGAGGCTGAAAATCTCAATAATAATGAAAAAAAAAAAAAAAAAAAAATTTTCTGGTCATCCGTGGCCTCATGGGAACCTGCTCTGGGGTGACTGTTTCTGAATCAAGTCACCGGATTGTCATATGGCAATCACAAACATTCCTGTGTATTCATTCCACTGTGTTTGTATCATTATTGTTGGTTTTCTATTGAAACATTTATAAGCATACCATTTTCGGAACACGGTTCCGGATATCCGGTTTTTCCGAAGACGGATGATATCCATCGGTCATATAAGACAATTTAGAGAAAGTGGTTGAGTTCCTGAATCCAAAACTGCCAAGATATTCCAAATCGGTTGGATTTTTCAGTAATGGTCATTTTAGTTCCGTGGGTAAAAACGTTACCTGTCGGCCTTTTACGTAATAACAAAAAATAATCAGAAGCCCCTCCTCGCGCCCTCCCTAGCTATGCCATCATTGTTTCACTCCAGGATGATAAGTATTAACGAGATATGAGATGTCACAAAGTTTCAATATCCTACTATGAAAACTTATTGAAATATCGTGTTTTGAAATCGAAAAAGGCAACTTTGTTCCCTGTTGGACACAACCTTTCACTCCCAATACCACCAACTCTACCTCTTTAAACTTTTTCCCGTCCCCTACCTCACCACCCCCAATATGCTTCCACATGGAAAAAATATCCCTACCCGTTCCCCGCCCCAACCCCTAATCATAGGCACAGCCGCGTTCCATCTCCACAGCTTGTAAAAAAAAAAACCCCTTTTTAGGAGCTTGTGCCAAAGCCGGTCTTAATTCCCACCCCCACATATCCAACAAACCCCTATATCGACCGGAGTCCGTAAAATCGATGATTATCACGGAACGATGCTTGCGCCGTTTGCGGGTTTGCGTCAACCCAATGGAGAGTGTCATCCATTGCTATAATCGGCTGGTTCCACCCCCCTGCTACACACCAGTCAACTTTGGCCACCAGAGGGAGCACCTGTTTGGCGAGACTATGGAGAAGTTGGTTGGCTTCCCCTAGGAGCAACCTTCTATTGCTGGACCGAGTGGCTTTTGTTACGGCAACTTGACGGTAAATGGCGGACGCATTGTCTACGCGCAGGCTTTAACCCCAGGGGTTGACTGGAGTAGGTGTGATGTGATGCGGATGATTGTTTTATATACCGTGGCCAGCTTCTCCGACAGCAGTGGTTTGACAAGGCTGATGAACTCAAGGCCGTACGTAATTCTGCTGTTGACGATGGTTGCAGCAATGCAAAGGGTGTCTTCCGGCGATAGTCCCGAGTAGGTTCAGTCGTGTACGGCAGTTTGCTTTGACTTCATCGAATTGCTGGTCGAACGATAAGAAGTGATCGAGCCTGACACCTACGATATTGACTGAAGTCTACTGCTTGATGGGGCAACCTCCTAGCGTGATAGATGTAGCCGCAGATATGTGTGAAGTCGCATTTCTCCGTCAACATCTAAATTCCGGATGTTGAGGCCCGGTTCAGGATGAACCGCATAGCTTATGTTATTTATTTTTTTGGTGAGGGCATTTAATGTGCTCTTCGTGGCCATCAGGACGATGCCGTCCGCGTAGACAAACATGAAGATGGCCACTGGTAGCGTCTGAAAAATCTCGTTCATCCAAACGAGGAATAGGGTGATGGAAATAACCAAGCCTTGTTTTTCTCGTTGAAGGTGCCGGGGCGGTTGTTTCCAACGATGACTTGAAATGTCCGTTGTCGGAGGAAGTTTTGCAGCATGTACATAATGTGTCCGGATAGTCCTTATACCATAAGCTGTCAGAGGACGTCTGGCATCCATGCCCGATTATATGTTTTTGAATTGTCGAGGCTGGTGAGTTCAACATGGTTCCCGTCCTGAAGGACACCGTACAGCGCCTGGTAGGTGTTTGTGCCGAAACCCGGTAGAAAGGCTTGTTGTTGCTTGTCGAGTAGACCGATAGAGTTAAAGAAACCGTATTGAAGGCGGTTGACCATTCGCTCAAGGAATTTAGAACCACAACAGGTCGGTGAGATCCCACGTAATATTGCCAAACATATCCAGCTTTATTAAGTTCTTTTTTTAAGTTTTATGAAAGCCATTAGAAATCAATTAAGTTTTATTATTGCACCAAAAGGTGCCAATAGATCTCATATTTCAGTCAAGTTTATGAGAACCTACACAGCTTGTTAACAATGAGCTTTGAACCTTATTTTCTCAAATTTCTTAAACTCCTATCAAAAGTTTTATTTCGACTTTATGAACTCGAAAACCGCTGTTTTGAAATATCGTTTTTGGACTCATTCATATTATCTTGTTACGGTCAGTTGAAAATGCATTTTTAAACCGTTTTGCCTCCAGTAAATGCATTAAACGGCAAATTGGCATTAATAAATGTTTTTCAACGTGGTTTTAATGCGGAAAAAATGTGACCAAATAGTTTTATAAAAGTCACTGCGTATAGAAATTGGCTTTTTGGCAAAACCGTGTTTTTTTTATCATCGCCATATTGAAGTATAAGAAATAATTGAAGTGTGGAATAATAAATGCACCAAATTTTAAATGTAATGCAAATGAACTGTAGATCGGAGACCAATTTCAGCATTATTCTATTTAAACGAATTGAATTCCAAAAAATTTCAGGAAACTCATAATTTGTCGATTATATTTGTTTTAATTTTGTTTTTGTTGTTATAACTCGCAAAATTTCCGAGACGTTTAATTCACCATATTCACCTAAAAATTATATGCGCATATGATTTGGAGCTTGATACGCTGTAAAACTGAATTTGTTTTGGATATTTTGCTATCCGACAAAATTTGCCTTTTTTCTTATACATTATTAACTGCTCAATGAATCAGAAGACAAAGAATCGATCAAAGCAGAACAAACAAAGACAACCACAATATCATAGTGAAGTTTGACAGCTATGGCCATATGGTCGTATGCTGGTTTTCATGACAGCCAATAGGTTTTATGACGGTTCTCAAGTGGTCATAACATCTTTAACTTGAACATTTTCAAAATCTTTATGGTCTTATACAGGTTTTATTAACTTTTCACAACCGTTTATAGAGTGAGCCACTTTGTACAAATTTCGGCTTTAAAGAAGCATAGAGGTGGTGTTGGTAGACAAAACAGTTTGGAATGTAGTTTTATCAACAATGCCGGAAGGAGTTGGAGGAGGCTGGAATAAAACTAAAATTGTTACTTGGGTTGGGCATGTAGTCTTCCAGTTTAATTCCGGGTTTGCAGGTCTTTTAAACGGGTACTACGAGGCTGTGTGACCAGCAAGCAGTCAGAGTATTTTCTATCTATACTTTGTTGAGTAGGCGAAGCAGAGTGGTTCTACTGGAATAACGGGTAGTTGATTTTATCGGGACCGGCTGAGATTCCCTTAGCTCGGAAGGGAGCGAAGGATAGTTCCCACATCGTGTGGCCTGTTTCCGATTCTGTTTCCGCACTCCATGTGTCCAGTTTTTGTTCCAACCGCATCGCATGTTCACAAAATATCAACCAAATGTAACTCTTCATTAGATCTTTCTTACCGCTGATCAGTAGAAAATAAACTCTTTCGGCCGAAAACAAACTTGCGGATCACAAACGGTTCATTATTCCTGTGGTCAACTATAGTTTGCCAATCGGGGAGAGATTTGTCAACTATCACCATCGGACACTTCAGATAATCCAGAATGAAAGCTTTTGGATGATTCTGAACAATCCATCAAGAACTAGTAATTGTGAGATACATCACCTGGTTGGCCCCAGACCCTCGGCGTGATATAGGTTATAATCCTGAAAAGGTTCAGAGAGTCCTATCTGAGATCGTCTTACCCGATCATCAGAAAACTTGTTATTTAGCTTTTGAAGTTAGATAGGTAATCAACTTTTTTAAAATTCAAGTAAACAATCCCGTAAAGGAACCACAGAATTATTTTTTTAAGCATAAAATTTATCAACCCAAATTTAACATACACTAAAAATGCAGAACCTTTCAGGCTAAACAGTTGACAAAAACATTAGTTGAGATTAATAAAGGTACATCTTCTCTAAAAGTTTGAATAACACCTATTCTAGTATTAAGAAAATCAATCAAATCTTGATGGTCAACATATCTGTTTGGAGGAGCAACACCGTCCGTCATATCTTTCCTACTTTAACAAAAAAATCAAACAACAAACAAAACATTAAAACATGTGCCTCTGTTCGCCTCTGGTCGAAAAGCGAATAATCTTCAAAGGAAGTCAATCATCTGGTTTTCGATGCTTATTTTTTCTTCTCAAGAATCCTAAAAAATAAAATATCTACCTTCACCGTTGGACGCTACCACACTTAGAGGAGCCAGGACTCAATAAAGAATCCTCATCCACGTTTTCGTCGCCTCGCGGGCATGCGTGCGTGTGCTCATCTCCAGAGGGGAGATAATTTGATAAAAATTATAGCCGCGCACAATCGTGACAGGTAGGTATTAATTTAATTGTAATTATTAGTGTCGGTCACTAACAACAGCCGGGCCCGGTTCCCGCGAGTTATGACCGGAATTAAATTCTTTTGTATCAAAATGCATGTACAATAAATACACACATGTGGAAGGTAAGTTTGATGCACCTTGTTTTATGAACTCTTCAACTTGGGACCTCACGGGGATTCAATTTATGTGGGGCGGGTGGCACGAAGAGACGGAAATTTGCAACGGCTGCTTTCGAGGATGAAGATGCAAGGTAGGTGATGGACCTGACTGACTGATGATGCGAGTTCATCGTCAGAAGGAATAACAAAAAGGTTAATTGAAGCCGTTTGAAAGCGTTTGGTTTTTTGTTTTGGAACCGTCAGGTTCTGTGATGAAGCATTAAGGAACGATAATTTGGTTCGACACATGTGTTTTAGTTTTTGCAGGTTTAGAGGTCAACGAACCATGTAGAAAACTGAAATAATTCATATTCAGAGTTTGTTTGAGAATTTTTATGGATTCAAATTACATTCAATCTTGCTGCTTGTACTGTTCTTGTTGAAGCTGAGGACTTAAAATTGCTGATCACTTAAAAGGGAGGTGGTGTTAAAGTTAAGTAAGTACAGTTTGCCGTTAAATTTCATATTCGATTTTGTAGCTCAATAAAACTCATGTCAAAAGGGAACTCCTGAATTTTGAGTGTAAACTGATTAATCTTTCTAAACAAAAATATATGCTCTTGTGGATTTTGGGCAAATTTGAGCCTGAAAATTCTCTTTTCCTTTATTTTTTTCTTTATTCAGCCACCTCGACAGCCCAAGGCAGATTTATCACCGGACTGAGAAACATCCATCCTAAGAATCGCACCCATCAACACACTACTGAACCAACGGCCTTACTATTTCTGTCGAGGAAGAAGTTTTAGTGTCCCTCGTTCAAGCACTGTACTGTAAGTATCATAATACTGGTATCAACCGTTTGAAACAATAATTCACTGTTTGAAATTGATATCCAAAATTTGCAGGAGTACATCAATCGCCTCGAGATGTTCTTCTTCGTAAATGATTCGTCGAAGGACAAGATAGTCCCGGTGTTAATCACTGTCGCTACACCGTTTCTGTAAGGCTGTGTGCACCAGAAGAACCCCAATTCAAGCTCCAACAAGTCCTGGTAGACCTCTTGAAGCAGCATCCCACACCTATAACCAACGTGGTTGCCAAAAGATACAAATTTCGGAAGTGCGAGCAACATTCGCAACATTCGTAATCAGTTGGTTGTAGAAATTTACATCCAAAGTCTATACAAACGGTTGCATAACGGCCAGCAGAAATCATCAACGAATCAGTCCCACCATAAGTCGTGGAAGCCATGTTCCGGTGCAGCCGGCATCATGATCCAACCAGGTGTCCTGCACAGAGTTGAGCGTTTTACACGTGTAGCAAGCAGGGCCAATCTGCCTACATAACAAGTTATCATCGAGTCAAATCCATAGCAGGAAGTCGAAAGGAACCAATCAAGAACCAATGCTGCTTTTCAGAAGCATTGGAGGTTCTACGGTTGAATCAGTTTGAAATTACAGAAACGTCCGAGGCTTGCCATCGTCGCAGTCATAAATCCAGTGTCCAGAAATGTCATCCTACCTCCGGCAGTAGCGATCTCAGTCCGAGTGCCGTGAACCATCTCAATCTACCGGAAATCGTACCGTTGAAGTGCGAAAGTCATCGTCTAGAGTCGAAGCGTGATCTCTGTTGCAACTTACTAGGATAAGTTTTCGAATTGTCCATTTGTTCCGACTTACCAAGAATGTTTCCATTTGAGGTCAACGTATTCATAGTGCAATGTATGATAGTGATCCCCACGGACCGAGAGATACATTCCCTGTTGGGTCACGACGGTCTGGATCTATCCGGAATGGAGGAGGATCTTTTCCGATAAGTCCGTGAGTACTCTACAACCGTCATTTGAGTCTGAGCCAAAATTGATGTTTCCGATTAATGTATCCAAAACAGCAAAGGATCCAATTACCAGATTGACAGCCGAATTCGTTTAAAACCCGATTCAACGCCGATACAGCGTTTCCGGTACCTTGTTTTGCTTCGCGAAAAATTTGAATGTGGTCTTGAGAAGTTGATCTCAGAAGGAATTCTGATTCCAGTGATAACTTTTCTATGGGCTAGTCCCACCGTGAGCGTCCTAAAGAAGACTGGTTTGTTGCGTATTTGCCTCGACGGTAAAACTATCTTCAATCTTTCAGAAGCACTCCTAGAGCCCCTCATGTTGATGGGAAATTCTGCTTCTGCTTCTGACAAATTTCATCTTTAGATATCGTTACTCCGCGCATTAGGAGAATACAACAAAACAACAATCAAAGTGTATCCTCAATCGTTATGTAACGGCTGACCACTTCCCCACTTCCAAGGGTTGATATTTAATATTGGAAGATATTTTCTAAATCCTAAAAAATCCTTCAAAGGCTTAATGACCATAACGTCCGAATCAATTTGGATTAATCGTGTTTCAATGAAACAGAGATTTTTTCGTCTTCAAATATCCCTTAGCCTGGAGTTAAACCCAGATCCATTAGGGCATTTTCAGCGATGGTCTATTTTTGGAATAACTTTAAACTTGATTTGCATCAGCAAAACTTGAATAGAGCCAGCTAAAATAGACCAACTTTGTGTTCCCCGCACCGGTGTTGTATTTCTTGTGGTTAAAACAGCCAACACCTGTCACCCTGTGAATCATTTAACATCAGAGATCAGAGGTTTAATATTTTTAGAGATCGCAAATTTTTCGCAAAATTTTTGCCTTGGATTGGTTTGACCAAATAATTTTGACTGCCATTAGTGCGAGGAATATTTGCTGTTCCGTTTGGCTGAAGGTGACTGTATGAATGCATCTATTTCATTTATACGATGATACCCCGTTTGGCATACGGATGTTTGCCGAATGGACGTTTGGCATAAATACGTTTGGCTGAATGGACGTTTGGCCGAATGGAAGTTGAAATTTAAAATCAGATTCTACTGTGAAATGCCATGCCATGTAATTTTAGGGTTTGAAGCCATTTAGCCATCTTTTAATCATTTGATTCCAAACAACGTCTAAAAAGTAAAACAAGAAAAATGCAATTTTATCAAAGCTCAAAATTATCACACATTAGATTCTCATATAACTCACCAGTCGGTTCAAAATTTCTCAAATTGAAATGTATGAAATGAGAATTACATTTGTTTGATCAGTGAAACTCCAAAGAACTGCAGTGCTCATGTTTGAAAAAAAAAAAAGAAAAATCTCACAAGGAGTAACAAACCGGGCAAGCGCTTGATTCAGAAGTTTGCTTTCGAATACAGGAATATGTATCGTCATAGAAGTGCCCAAAGAATCAAAAGAAGGTATCTTTCCGAAGAACTGCATATTTCTTCAAGATTATAAAAAATAATGGCCCATTATGTCTAGCTGTTTAACATAATACATATTTCCACCTAAAATCAGGAGTCTACTATTTTATCAAAACATATTCATACTTCTCATGTATATGAGAAAATGGCCGAATACCATTTTTTGCATTATTGAACATAAAAATTTCTTTCTTTCTTTCTTTCTTTCTTTCTTTCTTTCTGGAAAGTGTTAGATGGAAATTTCCCATCGATTGTGACGAATTTCACGCCAACTCATCCAGTGTTTGGCAGCACCCTCTCGTCGGAATCCAATTAAACTCTTTTAAAGCAACTTTGCATACTTTGTTTTTTTTTTTTCATAATTTATCCAGACTGCCATTTGAAAAGGGCTTAAGTTTTTTGATAGTTGTTTTTAATCAATATAACTCAAAGAGGACAAGACTTACAAAAAAGTGATGTGTGAATGACTTTAAGAAAATTGTCTTAACTTTTATGAACAAAAATGTCAAAATTGTAAAATCGATTCTCACACTCTAAGCACAAATATTATAAAATTGGTAATAAACAGGATCAACCACTTGATTTAATTGTATTATCACAAAAGTATAAGAAAATTAATAATTTATAAATAAGCCCTTTCCAAATGATAGCCTTGATTTTTAAAATATTCAAAGACCCTTAAAAAATCCAAATTGTCATTATAATTAAATTTAACTGGCTTCTGTGTGGTTTTAGGACCAAAGGGCTGCAAATGGTGAGTTGACAACTTCGAAGGAGGGTGCAACCGACCTCTGGTCCTTACAAGTTCCTACCTCACGCCTCCACGAGTCATATGATCACAAAAGACTGCCAGCTGAAACAAGGAGACGCTGGTTGGCGTAGCTTGGGCAATGTTGTCATTTTGACTATAGCGAAGTGAGAGGGTGCGACCAGTAAATCATATCATATAATTTTCCATTCTCATATCAATTAATGATTTCAGCAGGCTTTGGAATCATCTTTGCATTCCAAAACCATTTATTTCAGGAGTCTGGAGCAACATGGCATGGATTAAAGGCTGAATTTGATTTTCAGCATTTCAGCATAACATTTACTTTGATTTTGCACTTCTGAACATTAACTAGTATACTCTTAAGAGACTGGCATGAGCTAATAGGCAGTATTGGATTATATTTTAATATTGTGTTTAGTGGTATTATAATAAGATAAGCCATTTATTTCAGAAACCATCACGCTGGGCTCTTCGATCGCTCCAATTGCTATCATAGAAATGTAACTAGAACAGTATAAAGACATGTTTTAACAGAGTGTTTTATAAAATAATATCTTTCATTGAAATTATATTTTTGATATTTGGAATTATATTTTCTGTTTTCAGCTTTTCCAGGACTAGAAGGATATTAGTACATATCTAATTATATATTTTCAGTAACAAACCAGTTAATGTCAGATATGTTTTGTACATACGCATATTATGTTCTCGTATTGACCTAATGTAGCCGCTTTCTACATGGTCAACTAATCTAATTGTGTCTTAAAATGCCATGTACATCATTCAAGTTGGAAATTTGTACACTTGTGAGTGGTCTCAACAGCATCCTTGTTGTTGGTTTAAATCGGTCGTCAAATTGGATATTTCAACATATTCTTGTATCCCATTTAATAAACCACCAACACTTGTGAGTGGCCCAAACAGCATCCTTACTGTTGGTTTAAATCGTCCTCAAACTAGATGTTTTTAACGTATTCTTGTATTCCATTGAAATAAACCATTTATATTCTGGTGAAAAAAACAATCCAGACTTGTGAGTGGCCCCAACAGCATCCTTACTGTTGGTTTAAATCGTCCTCAAACTAGATGTTTTTAACGTATTTTTGTATTCCATTGAAATAAACCATTTGTATTCTGGTGAAAAAAACAATCCAGACTTGTGAGTGGCCCCAACAGCATCCTTGCTGTTGGGTTAAATCGGTCGTCAAATTGGATATCTCAATATATTCTTGTATTCCATTGAAATAAACCACCCACACCTGTGAGTGACCCAAACAGCATATTTACTGTTGGTTTAAACCGGTCCTCAAACTCGATGATTTAACATATTTTTGTATTCTGGTGAAATAAACCATCCACACTTGTGAGTGGTCCCAACAGCACCCCTACTGTTGGTTTAAATTGGTACTCAAACTCGATGTTTTCAAAGTATTCTTGTATTCCATAGAAATAAACCACCCACACTTGTGAGTGGTCCCAAAAGTATCCTTACTGTTGGTTTAAACCGGTGCCAAAATTTGAATAACTTTAATGTGCATCTCTTTACAGAGAATAAATCGGGAACATAGTTAAATATCTTATTCGCTGCCGACGTCAGTTGAATTCAGCACACCGTTTTCCAAAACGGATCCCGCTGCAAACCCAACCATTTTATCCACCATCCCAGTGATTTCTCGTGGGAGTGCAGAGGTGTTCTCGGCTTCCAATAAAGCGAGTATCACGTCAACATATTCCTACCCATTCCCTACTTGACCTGCATTCGGGCAAGGCCGGCGCCGGTATTGCCTTGGTTTGGGATCACCAGTTTTTACACATTGAGGATGTATGCTGGTCTCAAGCATCATCTTTTGGTTCTCTGTGTAATAACAGCTGATCTGGCAATAACGGAGTAGCAACCTCGGGCGGTCAATCATGCTCATGGTCATGCTCATGGTCATGCTCATAGTCCTGCTCATGCTCTGTGAGGTTTTAGGACCAAGTTATAAAACGAGTTGGTACGATGCACGGTAAAAATAGAACATGAAAAACATCTCATCTCAAAACATCACATCTCGCAATGCATGGCGAACTTTTAGACAATTATATTGCCTTTATTAAGAAAAAATTACGTCCAATTCTGAGGCAGAAATTTTTTGCATATCGACTTCAAATTTAAAAATTTTTTTTTTGCGTGTAAGAATGTATTATATAATTGTTAAGGTGAATCGCTGCTCCATGTAATTTTTCCTATCTTGTATCTCGCTCTCGCAAACTTACCTTGCTTTTTCAAATTGATAAATCTCGATTGTTAGTGAATGAACATCGAATCGAACTCTATCAGATTGATCACATCAAGTAAGCATACAAACTGATGTGATTAAATTTTCAATATCTAGTACAGATTCTGAGTTGTATCAATTCTAAATGTTGACGTAATGGCTGCCGCCAAGAACGCTTCAGCATAAGCCCTTAATTTTATTTATTAAAAATAAAAAAAAAAGATTCCATATATCTCACTCACCATCTTTTTCTCTCTCTTTCCTTTTTTTTTTTTTTTTAATAAAAGAAATTTTTTTTTTCAAAAATATTTTCCTTAAAAAAGTCCCCATTACACAATATATGGCAAATTTTTAAAATAATAATATTTTTTTTTTTAAAAAAAAAACACCAAATTTCAAAAAGCCATTTTTTACAAAGTGACTTTAAATTTAATAATATTTTTTTTTTGCGTGAAAGAATCGATTTTAAAAATTTTACATATATGTTCATAAAATTTAAAACGGTTTTTCTAGAAGTCACTCAAACATCACTTTTTTGTAAGTCTTTTGCTTTTTGAGCTATGTTGATTTAAAACAAAAATTGATCAAAAAACTTAAGCCCTTTTCAAGTGGCAGTCTAGATAAATTTTTAAAAAACAAAGTATGCAAAGTTGCTTGAAAATACATAGTCTACACACCCACAAAGTTTCATTGGATTCTGAGAGGGTGCTGCCAATCACGAGGACGAGTTGACGTGAAATTCGTCATGTCCAAAACCTAAAGCAGAGACATTGTTCCCAACTGTGATGATAAGCAAAGTTTAACTGCATCAAGTCGTGCTGAGGAGCTTTACACCAAGTAGGGAAGCTGCCCCCATATTAATGTCATTGTTCCTATATTTATCCTACGATGAATCAAACAATTGAGATGTGATGAGATTAATATAGATACATCTTCTCTATTTGCAAAAAAAACTTGTTCAATTATCGACCACGAAACACATGTGCATGGAGACTTCCAACAGCTTTCGGGTTGCGCTTTTTATACCGCAACGCAAAGAACCGTCGTTGTGGGGTATTTACAGATAAAGAAAGTGTCTTAGTTTCCCAAGAAGTATTTTGTTTGGTATGTAGTTGAAGTCTCTTTCGGCACTAAGTTCAAAGTGATCTGAAAGAGAAAGAATGTTCGCAAAACCGATTGGTAGCGCCTTGAAGAAGCCATGACTCTCCAGCTCAGTTATGGTTGATTTGGCTGATATACGTGTCAAAATTAGCCAATCCGTCAAATTGTCGACAACTTCGCCTGTTAGAAAACTTCTGGGCTCTGATTAAGTGGAAACGATTTGAAACTAAAAAGAAAACATATTCGCAGAGAAGATGGAGAACCGCTGATCGTCTGATGGTGGGTGTACCACAGAAAGTTTGAGAATTTTACAGAAAGAAGGATTAACATCTCTGTCACAACCGTACAGGTTGCTAAGCACCTTTCGCGTCCCATCAACATTTTTTGAAAACAACACTAACTTTGACACTGGATCGCAAACTATCAATAACCCTGTCAGTCACTGATGACGTGCAGGTTTGTTGAAGGGCAGAATCTATCCATCTATATATTTAAAAATGAGTTTTTGTCTGGCTGCCTGTCTGACCCTTATAGACTCGGAAACTACTTAACCGATCGGCGTGAAAATTTGTATGCAGGTGTTTTTGGGGCTCAGGGAGGTTCTTATGATGGTTTGAGAGCCCTCCCCCTCTGGAATGGGGGGTGGCTTGCTCTCATAAAACAAAACAAACTTCTGAATAACTCGCACTTCAAATTTCAGACAAACATGAGAATTATCTAGGTAACTTAAATACTAAATGTTATCTCGGGTAAGAAGCATGTTCTGATATAAGCCTGAGCCCCTTCTAAGTCGGGAAAAAAATTCATTCCGACAAACAACCATAAATGTGCCAGTTCTAATAAATTTTCATTCATTTTGTTGCATGCGTAGCAGCGCTCGCACCGGGTTCAGCTAGTAAACAATAAACAAGAATTGCTAAATCGAATGTAGGGGAGATTGTCAAAGTTAAAATGAAAAGATTATCTTTATATTGATTGTTATGTGTTTATGTGTTAGAGTCAAAAAAAAAAATAACATAATTCCTATTTACTATTTCCTTAAAGTTAAACGCGAAAAACAGGTAAACACTGGTGTAAGAATTTTCCTTATGAAAGAAATACATAGAGAATATATTTCTACGCATTAAAACTCAATTTGATAAAGTATTTAACCGATATTTTGTGTTAATGATTTTCTTTCTGTCTGCGTAATTCCTGTTTTCGATTTGTGCCAAATAAGTCATGATAGTTAGTATACTCTGTGGCACTCTTAATCAGCTTAAAAATCAAAAGGACAAAAAAATTCCACCGGAGCTGTATTCTTCCAATAAGGCATTAAATGTCCAAGTGTGGAAAATGTAACTGGATCTATTAAAAAAAATTCTCTCTAGCCTATCTGGCATGACATACAACAATAATAAAATTTACATAAAATAATGCAAATCAAACACAATGTCACGCAATCCAGGAAACACCTTATTATCGAGCTAAGGCAGCTTCCGACTTTCCGAATCCGAACAAATCCGCATGCAATCGCCTTTTGTCCGCAGCAGTCACAAATGACAATTGTTTTGTTTGGCTTTGTGTTGCATTTTTCTGATTGCAAAAGCATCCCAATAATGGGTCCTACCTTTATTTTCTGCAAATTCCCTGCTGTGAACCCAGGGGTAAGGGTCCCGCATTCTACCTGTTTCCCGTCGCTCCGAAACGACGAACTCGGCAGTCCAAGGGGTAATTAATGATTATTTTTGCACTTCACTTTCGCTTCCTGTCTGCCGTGTTTCTCTCTCTCGCTCCTGGTTGTTGGTTAATAGTCGGGAGCTGAATGCTTTCACTCGGTGCTTTCCTTTGCATAGAGGAGGCATAAGGATGATGGTTTTTGTTTTGCATGTTGCATTTTTCGGTGAAATGTGAGGATGAGGGCTTTCCCTCTCTTCCAGTGGGATCGGTTGTTTGCAATGGGTTTTGCGGTGGGCTTCCGTTATTCACGTGTAAGAGGGCGTGCGGTTTTTTTTCGCAAGGGATTCGGTTGAGTGCGCTTTGTGATGGTAATTTTTTTTCACTCGGTGAAAGGTTGCAGTTTGAGGTTTGACTTTTCAGAGAATGATAATTATCCAATTTTGAGCTATTAAGTTCTATGTTTGTTTTGTGGATTATGCGATTTGATTGTTTGCTTTTGCAGAACTGAGTGGGATGATTAATTGAAGATGCATTTATTTGAATAGTGCTTAGAAAACATGGAGTAATAGTAATTGATTCATAGGGGCCAATTACAGAAGTCGAGTCGACCATCACTTTGATTGACCGGTCTTTTTTGCTATTACAGATGTCGAGATCGACGATATTTTGACTAGTGATCTATCATATTCTGTTGGATATAAGCTTAATTTGATACGCGTTTTTTGTCTGGAAGTAATAATTCATGATGAGAAAGGTACGAAATTTTCAAAACCCTTTTTTCGTGGGTGAATTAATAGAAAAATAATTTACTGTTAGCGAAAAAGATCCACTCATAATTTAAAAAAAAAACAAATCATCGTCAGTTCGAACGGCTTGTTGAACTGATTAAAATAAATGTGTACATCGCCAGAGGCTTCCATGGAGTTGAATCCAGCAAAACTAATGTTTAGCAAAAGTGGGAGAAAATTGGCCAAGAGCTCGATTCATTAGGATCATCAATGCGCCTTGGGTCGGGATGACAAAAAGTTATCATTAACTTTTCGTTTAAATACTTTTAAACATTTTCTTCTTCTTTCTTAGCGTTTCAAGCTTATTGCTTTCGCAATTTAGCTTATTGCTTTCGCAATTTAGCTTATTGCTTGCTCTCAACTTAAATGCACTTCCACAGTTATTAATTAAGAGTTTTCGATGCCAGGTACCATTTTTGCATAAGTACGATTGTGTGGCAAGTAAAATCATACGCTATGCCCAAGGAGTTGAGAAATTTCCCTTAACGAAAACCGACTGAGCTAAGGGAGGACCCCATACTTTTAAACATGTGATCCTTAAATTGACTCGGGCTCAGCCGGTGGCCTCCCAAATGCTTCGGCTAACTGTAACAGTAATGATCTTTTTAAATTAATCTTAGAGCTCTCATTTTTTTCTCAAATACTATTAAAAGCATAATTTTTGTATATTTGCACTCGGGATTTGAAAATTTACCCTAGAGACTGGCCGGTGGCCTCCCAGCTAATCCGGAATGACAATAAAAATGGTTTATGAAATTGATCCCAAAACTCAAAAGTACTTTCGAAGGCATTTTTTAACTGTTTTTGCAGTAGTGATCAATTTCCATATTTAAAACTAATCTTAGAATTCCTAGACATTATGCTAAAGCACTCATAAGAGCAAAATTTGGGTAAATTTTTTTATTTGAACATCGATCATCAACGTTATTTAGTATACTCCAGTACGCTCCGGGGGGCTCAATACAGCTGATGTATTCGCTACGTATTTGAAACTGCTTATACATATTATTAGCATAAACACTAAATTTTGAGCAGAATATGCACTAAGGTGGCCATGGTTTACCTAAAAATAGTCAATTTATTGCTCATTAACTTCAAAGTATATAATTTGTTTTCCCTTTCGGCTATGTCTCAAATATCGAGGTGGTTTTTTTTTGTTGGATCGTAGAACCACTGCGTCCATTGAGTTGAACTTTTGTGGTATCGGGGTGTTTTACTTTTGCAGATAAATCATTGAATTCAGGAATCAAATTTTTCTTGATCAATCAATTGATCTATTTGCACATCACATATTTACAGTACACTACTGCTGACGTAAGGTATACAGGCTTGTTCTGCATGGCTTTAAGGACAGACGGGATCAAGTCTCTATCACTTCGAAGTTTTCTGAGCACAAACCTCAAATACTATTTGGACTCAGGCGTGAAATTTTCAAGAATCGTTTGCTCCACTGGAGCATGCATTGGTTAGCAATTTGAACGTTGTTTGTGTTATTTTGTTTGTGATTTTTTGTCTCAAAAATTGTGAAGTGATAATTAACCTTACCTTTAAATCATAAAAAGGACTCCTTCCAATTTCTCCTTAAATTCAAGGCAATCTGCTTTCCCTTCTTCTCCCTATGCCCATGGATTCAAGAAATTTTCCATAACAGAAAATGTATAGGTGGCACTCTCGAGTATTTCAAGCGAGAATATCTCAGAATCCTAGGAACAAACATACCCGAAGTTCAAGATCATACTTTCTAGTAGTCCAGGAAAATACTTCCTCAAAGTTCAGGAAGGAACTGATCCGAGGAACCTATAGATAGAAATTTCCCAAAAATTCTGGAACAAACTTCCCAAAGTTCAGAATGATACATCCTAAATATTGGAAAAAGACTTCCCGAATGCTCCAGAAGAAGTTTCCTAAAAGTTAAGTTGGGACTTTCCAGAAGTTGCAGAGAGCTTCCCCCAAATTCAGAAGGAAACTTTCCAGAATTTCAAGAATACGGTTTTCTAGAAGTTCAGGAATCACCAGAGGCTCAGGAAGAATCTTATCAGAAGAACAAGAAGAAAATTCTCAGAAGTATTCAAGAAGTTACTTTTCAGTAGTTCCAGCAGAAATTTCTCAGACATTTTGGAACAAATTTCACCGAAAATCAGAAGCGGAATTCTTTGAACTTCAAGAAGAAACTTCCTAGACGTTTAAGCAGATTTTCCTGGATGTTCTGGAGTGAACTTCCTCGAAGTTTTGGAGAGATTTTCCTTGGACTTTGGGAAGGGACTTATCAGAAGTATAGAAAGAAACTCCCCCCAAAGAAAGAAATAGAAATTACAAAATGAGTTGTAGGCGAGGTTCCTCAGAATATCGGGAATGAACTATTCCAAAATTTGGGAGTAAATTTCCAAGAACAATAACTCATCCAGAAATTACAATTCCTCGGGTCCCATCACACATCGTTTGAAAGATTTGATTGCTCATCAAATTGGTCGATTCAGAGAGCCTTCATGAAATTATGGTTTATCGTTGAGAAAACTTCCCTGAAGTTTAGCTGAGAAGTCCAGGAAAGATTTATCTACAAAAAAAATTCAAAGAAGTTTTCGAGAATTCTTCCAACATTCGGAGAATCCTCCGAAAAAAAATTCCCCCAAAACAAACTTATGGTGCCAGAAGCTCAGGAAAAAGTCCTGAGACTTCACCAGAACGTCAAAACACTTTGAGATAATATCGATATAATGAGATTGATTTCTGCATTGACGACCTTATGGTACTAAGGCCTGTCAACGTTTAATTTCGGACACTTTTCTGTCAGTGTAGATTTTGAATTATTTCACGGATCGCTGAAACGTCTCACTTATAGGACAGCTGAAACCGTCCACTTTATTTCGTGGTATAACATGTTTTCTATTCTTGTTACTTTCATTGAAATGGCGGCGATTTGGATAATGATGATGATATAAAACTACCATCTATTGTAGCTAGTTTACTTCCCATAGCCGTGGAATAATCTGAAAAACGATTTGATCAGGATTCTAATATTGTTTGTGATCATCAAGCTAATCATCAAGGGCCAAAAACGTTTGGGCGGGCCCGTAAGCAAAGTCACTTACGCGAAACCCGCGAATATAGGGAAAAGAATCTCCTTCCAAAAGCAAGTTCACACTCACAGCACTAGAATCGAGCCCTCGATTGACAGAATAAACCCAATAGATGGGGTCGAAGAGCCTGCCCTCGTTCCGCGAAATGTTAACAATAGGGAGGAGGCAGTAGCATTTTCCCTATCCAAATCGTTTCACTTGGGTGCCCTGATGGTCCCTCCCTTTACCCGTTATATGTTATTTAATATTTAGTATATTTTGTACACATAATATTAGAATATCATTATAGACAAACATGCCAATTTATTCAAATTTAAAACTTGAATGATACTACCAATGGATTGTTACTGAAAAATAAATAAAAATTAGATATGAATTAATATCCTTCTTGTCCTGGAAAAGCTGAAAACAGAATAGATCATTCCAAATATCACTGATAAAATTTCAATAAAAGATATTGTTTTAAAAGACATGTAGTAATATTTTTTTTTATACTGATCTAGTAACATTTCAAAGATAGCAATTGGAGTGAACGAAGAGTCCGGTTTGATGATTCCTGAAATAATAGCTTTTCTTACCATAATACCACTAAACACTATATTAAAATATAATCTTACATTGCTTATAAGCACATGCCAGTCTTCTAGTAGTTGGAATTCAGAAGTGCAATTTTAAATTAAGTGTAATGCTGAAATGCTGAAGAACAAATTGAGCCTTTGATGGCCGTCATGTTGCTCCCGGCTCTTACATGGTTTTGAAATGCAAAAATGATTCCAAAGCGTGCTTAAATTATTGATAAAATGAAAATGGGAAATATACAATATGATTTAAAGGTACACGATCTTCAGTCGCACCCCCTCACTTCGCTATTGTCAAAATGATAACATTGCCCAGGCTACGCCAACCAGCGTTTCAGCTGTCAGTCTTTTGTGATCATAAGGCTCGTGGAGGCGTAAGATAGGAACTTGTGAGGACGAGAGGTCAGCCGCACCCTCCTTCGAAGTTGTCAACTCACCATTTGAAGCCCAGGTCGTTGAAGACTATGAATGCCAATATTTTAATCACATCGATGAAAAAAACGTTCAGGATTGACAAACAGTTTATTATATAAACTCAATGTATGACATATCACATATTCTTGGATCTTCATGGAATTTCTGATGAGAATATGTATCCAAAACCATACTGGCCACATTTGAGTTCGTAATTCTGGTGAAGTGTAAGAAGGGTTCAGTCTCACCATCGGTGGATTAATGCGGGTTTTGATGTAAGTATGATCGTGTTCCTTCATAAAAAATTTCCCTCTTTTTATATGAACTAAGAAAAAAAACCTCACACCCAATAAATATTAATAAGAAAATTAAAATGCAAACATCTGCTTATTCCTACGATTTATTATCCGAGAGCATAAATGAAGCAAAAAAAAACAGATAGTCGTTAGATCTGTAATTGCCTGCCAATTATCTATTAAACAAATATCCTGGAGATGCAACGTTGCGCATTATTTTTCTTCCATTTTTCCACACCCCCACCCGTCGTCGCCTCTTGTAATAAAAATGACACCGTCCAAAATCCCCTGGCCACATCATCTCCCCAGTACAACAGCAGATTATAATCTACCATGCCCTGTTCAAAGAAAGGTCCTCCCACCGGCGATGGTATCCCAAAGGGCAGGATTTCCCAGCGCCGTCTTAACCGCAGTTTCTATGTTTCCGAGTAAAACACCGGAAAAGCCTCAAATTACACGCAGCCTAATTACATTTTCGCCTGAGATAACACACCCGACGAGGACGACCACGATGAGGTGAACGATGCTGAAAGCAACATAAAGACAAGAGCAATGATGATCCCTCGGAGGAATATTAGCAACAGCAGCATCATGAGCCGTCAGTGGGTGGGTGGGATATCATAAAACAGCTCATTTTGGCTCAATTAATGAGAGACGAAGAGCCGCAGCCATCATCGCCGGGTGGGTGGAGGCGGGCATATTTTGGGTTTTCTTTTAATTCTCGCCGTTTCCGGGGAGTGACAATCTTCAAGCATGGTTGAAGGCTCATTTTTTTTCTTCAAATCCTCAAAACGGCGATGACGAGGTCGGATATGGGTGTTAATCTAAATTAGTATCTCATTAAACAATTTATCTTTGTTGGTCTGCTTTGTGGTGCGCTGTTTGTTTTTATTTAGATTGTAATTCAGTGAAACTTTGTTGATGATGGGCAATGTTGGTTTTGAGGGTAGGAAGAATTGGAAACAAAAATTTCGACGATGAAATGGAGTTCAAATGAATAATTTTACCAACATCATTTCGTTGCTTAAATATGAAAGGATGCTGTATATTTATCTTTCATTTCATTATGCAGCGCAAAAGTTAATCCAAAGCTGGCAATAAAATAGAGGTAATAGCAGACTCGGCACATACAGGCTACAAGATCACCAGGAAAATGATTAGATTGATTCAGATGAAAAAAGCCCAACTGTCCCTTCCCTTTCGGGTGAATCGTGAGTAAACGGTCCAAGTCCAACTAAACGTAGTATGAAGTCATTCATGTTACCAAAAATCACTGAAATTGAGCATCCCAAAAATTTGAGCTTCCCAGATAAGTGAACTCTAGAATAATAAAGCTCACAATTGAGCTTCCCAAATAATCAAACTCGTCCTTGTCTTAAATTACATACCATCAAGTGTCTTAGTTCGTTGCTAGCGTTGTCTATACAAATGAAAATTGCTGCCGAAGTTTCTTCCTAGCGCCTTTATATAAACGTAATACGACAAGGCAGCCTAGCGCATTCGAGTGCTCCTTGGAGTATAAGTTTACAGATCCATCGCCGCAAGGAATGGCGTTTCTGATGCATTCAAAAGCGCTAGAGCTTCATTTTGGTGTATTGTTATAATACATATTGGGTGGTCCATGTTCATTTTCAAGCATTCTGGATCATACAAGACTTAAGGTCTACAGACTTTGTGATCAACCACCATATCAAAAGTATTTTTTGAAGTATTTACAACTGTTAGAGCTTTATTTTACTTCGAGAACAGCCGATGAATAGTTTATGTTCAATTTGAAGTGTGAGAGATTTCTTCGGGAGGATGTATAGACTTTTACATCGATCATCATATCAAAAGGCTAAATCCAAATTATTCACAAGCGTCAAACAGTTTGCAATCATTGTTGAACTATATTGTATACTTTTTTTTTTTATTTCTGGCTTGTAGTTTGATATTCACACACTGAAAAACATACTAATTTATTACTTACACATCCAAAATATGGACCGCTACAATGAGAAATTTTCTTCTGGAACGATTCCAATAATTTTGACACCCATACTCCCATTGGTTCAATTCAAATCAGTTTCTGGCCAATTGTTACCCCATGGAAACCTGCTTCGGAGTGACCGTTGCAGGTTCAAGTCCTCGGTTTGTCATATGGCGACTACACCCATTCCTTTGTATTTATTCGAGGACTCTCAGTGTCTAGTATAACTGCTGTTTTTCTATTACATATTTTTAAAAGTATCCCATTTTCGGGACATGGTTCTGAAATGATGTCTATGGGTCGTATTCGGCTATTTTCGGAAAGAGCAAAGTAAAATGATTGTGCACAAATGGAACACCGTTAATTGTCTTTTGATTAGTAAATTGGCTAATGAAGAAGATGTGAGCGTCGGATCGGCCCAAACCACTTTACGGAAGTATCAAGAACATTGCGGGGTGGAAAACTCGACGCCGGCAACCCTACAATCGACAGGAAGGTACGGGAATATTTCAATCGACATCCTTCAGCAAAAGCTAGGCATTTTGACGACTAGTGTTATGTGTGCGAAGGAAAGAATGGGTCTTCAGACTTGTCGGGATCATAAGCAGCCAAAACGAAGCACAAAAAAAGGCTGTATCTGTGAAACCGAACGTCCCAAGTAGCAAGTAGAAAACATAAGGATGAAGAAACGGAAATTGATGGAACAAACTATAAAGTGGAAAAAGAGAAGATGATTTAGAGGAGCCAGTAAAAGCGAAGCGGAAAACATCGTACAAAACTGAATAAATGTGAGGAAGCGAATGGAAATAGGGTTGAAGGGTGTTATGTGGAAGCAAAAATTGAAGCAAGATGACGAAGAGCTAAAAACAAACATTGGATAGTTGGAAAGAAGATGCAAACAAACGAAAATGAAAATGTGAACCCGGCGTAGAGGTTGATATCCATACCTCTCTCGCCAAAGTCACGGGTTCGAATCGCACCCCCGGACAAGTAACGAAAATATCCAAAAGGTATTTGAGTGACTACGACGGAAGATGAACCAACCCAGGGCTAAAAATTTCGAATAAAAAAAAAATGTGAAGTAAAAATGAATGAGAGAAAACAAAATGCCTTTATTTAAGAAGAATAAGACCGGTAGAAAAAATCAGAAAAAAGAGAGCTGGAAGGAGAGAAGAGGAAGGATGGAAAAATGAAGAAGAAATCCGGAAATATGGAACCGGATGGAGGGAAGTGGAAGAAGGGAAGTAGAAAAAGAGGAGCGATAGAAAAAAAGGAAGGAGAGAAGCGAAAGAAGAGAAGCAAAAGAAGAGAAGCGAAAGAAGAGAAGCAAAAGAAAAGAAGTGGAAGAAGAGAAGCGGTAGAAGAGAAGCGAAAGAAAAGAAGCGAAAGAAAAGAAGTGGAATAAGAAAAATTGAAGAAAAGAAGTGGATGAAGAGAAGCGGAAAAAGAGAAACGGAAGAAGAAAAGCGTCTACGTAATTTTTCCAAACAGCTCACAGCCATGATCAAAATGTTCACATTTTTTTCTTGAGGTGCAATTACATTCAATTATCATATCTTGGCCATACAGGTATTTCGGATATTTATTCCATAAAATAAATTTACAAATAACAACAAGAGTTAAGATATAAGCGGAATGTGAATGAAATTAAACGGAAGAAGAGAAGCGGATGACGAAAAACGGAAGCAAAGAAGTGGAAAAACATAAACGGAAGGAGATAAGCACAAAAGAGAAACGTAAGAGAAGAAGTGGAAGAAGAGAAGCGGAAGAGGAGAAGAGGAAGAACTGAAGCGGAAGAAGAAAAGTGTAAGAATAGAAGTGGAAGAATGGGAGTAAAAGAATAGAAGTGGAAGAATAGAAGTGGAAGAATAGTAGTGGAAGAATAGAAGTGGAAGAATAGAAGTGGAAGAAATGAAGTGAAAGAAAGATAGCGCAAAAGAGAAGAAGACGAGCGGAAGAAAAGAAGTGAAAGAAGAGAAGCAGATGAAGAGAGGTGGAATAAGAGAAGCGGAAGAAGAGAAGCGGAAGAAGAGAAGCGGAAAAAGAGAAACGTTAGAAGAGGAACGGGAGCAGAGAAGCGGTAAATAAGAATCGGAAGAACAGAAGCGGAAGAAGAGAAGTGGACGAAAAGAAGCGGAAGAATAAAAGTGGAAAGAAGATTGAAGTGGAATAGAAATGGAAGAAGAGAAGCGAAAGAAAGGAAGCGAAAGAAGAGAAGCGAAAAAAGAAAAGTGGAAGAAAAGTAGTGGAAGAGGAGAAGCGGAAGAAGAGAAACGGAAGAAGAAAAGCTTCTACGTGATTTTTCCAAATAGCTCACAGCCATGATCAAAACGTTCACTTTTTTTTTTATTGAGGTGCAGTTACATTCAATTATCATATCTTGACCATACAGGTATTTCGGATACTTATTCCATAAAATAAATTAATAAATAACAATAAAAGTTAAGATATAAGTGGAAGAAAAATAGCGGAACCAGAAAAGTGAATGAAATTAAACGGAAGAAGAGAAGCGGATGACGAAAAACGGACGCAAAGAAGTGGAAAAACACGGAAGGAGAGAAGCACAAAAGAGAAACGTTTGAGAAGAAGTGGAAGAAGAGAAGCGGAAGAAGAGAAGCAGAAGAAAAGAAACGGTAGAAGAGAGGCAGAAGGAGAGAAGTGGAAGAGAAGAAGCTGTTGAAGAGGTTCGGAAGCAGATAAGCGGAAATAGGAAGAACAGAAGTGGAAGAGGAGAAGAGGAAGAAATTAGGCGGAAGAAGAAATATGGAAGAATAGAAGTGGAAGAATCGAGGTGAAAGAATAGAAGTGGAAGAATAGAAGTGGAAGAATTGAAGTGGAAGAAAGATAGCGCAAGAGAGAATTGGAAAAGAAGAAGTGGAAGAAGACGAGCGAAAGAAAACAAGCGAAAGAAGAGAAGCAGAAGAAGAATGCTGAAATAAGAGAAGCGGAAAAAGAGAAACGCTAGAAGAGGAACCGGAGCAGAGAAGTGGAAAATGAGCATCGGAAGAATAGAATCGGAAGAAGAGAAGTGGAATAAAAGAAGCGGAAGAACAAAAATGGAAGAATAAAAGTGGAAAAAAGATAGAAGCGGAATAGAAGTGGAAGAATAGAAGCGAAAGAAGAGAAGCGAAAGAAGAGAAGCGAAAGAAGAGAAGTGAAAGAAGAGAAGGAAAGAAATGAAGCGAAAGAACAGAAACGGAAAAAGAAAATTGGAAGAAAAGTAGTGGAAGAAGAGAAGTGGAAGAAGAGAAACGGAAGAAGAAAAGCTTCTACGTAATTTTTCCAAACAGCTCACAGCCATGATCGAAACGTTCACCTTTTTTTATTGAGGTGCAATTACATTCAATTATCATATCTTGACCATACAGGTATTTCGGATATTTATTCCATAAAATAAATTAATAAATAACAACAAAAATTAAGATATAAGCGGAAGAAAAATAGCGAAACCAGAAAAGTGAATGAAATGAAACGGAAGAAGAGAAGCGAATGACGAAAAACGGAAGCAAAGAAGTGGAAACACATAAAAGGAAGGAGAGAAGCACAAAAGAGATACGTAAGAGAAGTACTGGAAGAAGAGAAGCGGCAGAAGAGAAGCAGAAGAAGAGAAACGGTAGAAGAGAAGCGGAAGGAGAGAAGCGGAAGAGAAGAAGCTGTTGAAAATATTCGGAAGCAGATAAGCCGAAATAAGAAGAACAAAAGCGGAACAAGAGAAGAGGAAGAAATGAAGTGGAAGAATAGAAGTGGGAGAATAGAAGTGGAAGATTAGCAGTGGAAGAAGAGAAGCTTAAAAGAGAACTGGAAAAGAAGAAGTGGAAGAAAAGAAACGAAAGAAGAGAAGCAGAAGAAGAGAGGTGGAATAAGAGAAGCGGAAGAAGAGAAGCGGAAGAAGAGAAGCGGAAAAAGAGAAACGTTAGAAGATGAACGGAAGCAGAGTAGCGGAAGAAGAGAAGCAGAAGAAGAGAGGTGGAATAAGAGAAGCGGAAGAAGAGAAGTGGAAAAAAAGAAACGTTAGAAGATCAACGAAAGCAGAGAAGCGGAAGAAGAGAAGTGGAAGAAAAGAAGCGGAAGAAGAAAATTGGAAGAATAGAAGTGGAAGTAAAATAGCAGAAGAAAGGAAGCGAAGGAAAAGAAGCGATAGAAGAGAAGTGGAAGACGAGAAACGGAAAAAAAGAAGCGGAAATAGAGAAGTGCAAAAAAAACAGAAATGAAAGAAGAGCAGCACAAGAGAGAAACGTAAGAGAAAAAGTGGAAGAAGCAAAGCGGATGAAGAGAAGCGGAAGAACATAAGTGGAAGAAAAAAAAGTGGAAAAAGAAAAGGGGAGAAATAGAAGTGGAAGAAAGATAGCGGAAGAAGAGAAGCCCAAGAGAGAAATGAAAGAGAAGACGTAGAAGAAGACAAATGGAAGAAAAGAAGCGAAAGAAGAGAAGCAAAAGAAGAGAAACCGAAGAAAAGAGGCGGAAGAATAGAAACGGAAGTAAAATAGTGAAAGAAGAGAATTGAATAAAAAGAAGCGAAGGAACGGATGCAGATAAGTAGATAATGAGAATCGGAAGAAAAGTAGCGGAAGAAGAGAAGCGGAAGTAAAATAATGACAGAAAAGAAGTGAATCTAAAGAAGCGGAACAAGAGAAGCGAATGAAAAGAACCGGAAGAAGAGAAGTGAAAAAAAAGTAACAAAAGGAGAGAAGCACAAAAGAGAAACGTAAGAGAAGAAGTGGAAGAAGCGAAGCGCAAGATGCGTAGCAGAAGAAGAGAAACGGAAGAAGATAAGTGGAACAAAAGATGCGGAAGAATAGAAGCAGAAGAAGAGAAACGGAAGAAGAAAACCGGAAAACAGCTACGGAAGAAAAGGAGCGAAAAGATAGAAGAGGAAGAAGACATGCGGAAAAGGAGATGCAAAAGAAGAAAAAAGACAGAAAAAGCGGAAGAAGAGAAGTGAAAAAGAAGAAGTGGAAGAAGGCGAGCTAACAAGAAAAGCAAGAGTCAAAAAGCTCATAAAGGGAAGCTAAAGAAGGATAGCTGAAAAAGAGTACCTGGGGAAAGTAACTGAAGCAGTGAAGTAAAAGAAAGTAAGCCGAGAACTACCTGTCTGCACCTTTGCTCGACTGATGACAATTTAATTATCTACGTAATTTCTACAAACAGCTCACAGCTATGATTAAAACGTTCATCTTTTTCCATAGAGGTGCAAATACTTTCATTTATCATGCCTCGGTAATACTGGTCTTCCGGATATTCAATCCATAAAATAAATTTATAAATAACAACAAAAGCTGTGATGCAAGTGTAAAGTTAACTGTTAGTCGTTTCCATTCGGTTGATTTTTTAAATTTTAGATAATTGATACCTTCGTCCTAATTAAAGTGCATTGCGGCATACTTCGCCCACACCCCTCCCTGCCTTTCGGTTCAGAAAAGGGTATGGTCTGCTAACTTGCACGAGGCACATTTCATGTGTTAACAAGTGGCCACATCCACGTTCAAAAGTGCCTGAACCAAATGGTCAGCACGTAATAAATTAAACTTATCGGAAATGATATCTCATATGCATTCTGAACGGATGTTGTGAGAATATCAGCATAAATATTTCACACAATGCACATGTTACCACTATGATACTATGACCACTATGAGATCTTGGTTGGATCCCACAAAAGGTTTCAGGACACTTGAGTGCTTTAAACAAACGGAGCAAAACAGGTAATTGTTATCCACTTTGTCCCAATATCGCTATTTTTTATCTCTCAATTTAAACAATAAATAAAGAACGGATTAACCCTTACCCATATTACTTTCAACAAAAGTTTTATAAAACAATTTTTATAAGCAACCAAATAACACGGCATATATACCAAGTATTTATTACATAACATATAAAGGGGAAATGGAGGGACCATCAGGGCACCCAAGTGAAACGATTTGGATAGGGAACATGCTACTGCCTCCTCTTTATTGCAACGGAACGAGGGTGGGCTCTTCGACTCCATCTATTGGCTCGATTTTAGTGCTGTGAGTGTGAACTTGCTGGAGATACTCGTCCCTATATTCGTTGGTTTCGCGTAAGTGCCTTTTCTTACGAACCCGCCCTAACGTTTTTGATCTTTGATACAGGAGGTCAATGGTCACAAGCAACAATAGAAACCTGAACCGTATATCAGATCATTCCAATAATATGGACAGCTGCCTTGCTATTATAGATGGCAATATTACATTCTCAACATCATCATCACTTTACCAGTATTACACCTCGTGTAAGTGTCTTTTTATAAACGTTCTACGACGGTACAGAAAAGTAGAAGTAATTAGAATATGTTATGCTTACTTTCAAAACTAGTCAAATTATAGTCTCCCATGCAAACCTACAGCATGAGATTAAGTCCTCCTTTCTTCGGCAAGGTGGTAACTTTGGTTTCTTTAGAAGGAGCATACAAAATGTCTTTATTTAGGTTTAAAACCGATTCAAACTAGAAGTTAAGATGCAGTTTTGTTGCGATATGTTCGAATCAAGTAACATATGTGTCATTCAACTTGCCATTTTAGCAAAATACACAAGGTACTTTGCCTCTGACACAAGGCACAAATTTCTTCCACAGTTTCAGAAAAAGATAAACTTCTTGCTCTAGCTTGGTCTGAAAATGACACTTTCGTATTAAGGTGAATCTAGTTGCAACCTAACAGGACCCACCGCTTCCTACCGCTTTTAATCATTCGTAAAAAAAAAATGATTAGCTTAGTTGTTCTGTTCTTTTTCCTCATCCCTTCGCCATAAAATTCCCTGTTGCATGCTGGCTTTCCGTCGTCCTTCCTTCTATCTCTTCCATGCAATAACTCTCCTCTTAATTTCTGCAGAAGCCACCGTTTAGCAAGCAAGCGAAGCGATTAACATGATTAACAGCTTCAGCATCAATCCACCATCATTTCCAGATGGCCTTCCACCTCCGCGAGCTTGATTGGCATCCTTCTGGTTTTGTCGCGGAAACAGTTTTTTTTTCGCGCTCATCACTTCCTCAGCAGCAGTAACAGAAAGGACCCGAATGATGATAATAATTGCTGTCAATTTCTTATCACAGTGATAATCAGTGGGCTTTCTTGTTGGGTCGCCGAAAAATGGGGAGTGACACAAATTACTGTGCGCTTGACAGTGAACAGAACTGGATCTTCCATCCGCTACAACGTTTCCATCGTGTAGTGAAAGAGCCACGGGGGGAGATACCCGGTAATTGGATTGCTGTTGCTGGAAAATATTTCGACCAACTCACAATTTGGAACACGTCCAACGAAGGCACAAAATACCATCCGTCGTCTCCGCTGGTAATTCAATTTGGAGATGATTTACCTTGCTTCATTCGTGCGTAGCCAAAGTAAACAGCATCCGGATCAGCAGGAGGCTCACTAATGACATCTACATTCAAATAGGCGAAACTTGTTCAAAATTATTTCACCACACGCATAACAAGCATCGCCAGGATCCGAAAGGGAAGGGAACGAACCGAAAGTGGAAGGAATACGCAGGATTCGTTTTTTGCTTTCTTTTTCATTTCGAGGGGTGTGTTTATGTGGAATGGGAAAATTGAAGAAGCAGCAGAAAAGAAAAGTTCGAATCAATGTGTAGAATATATAAATGTAGGTATTAGCCCCACCTCAAAGCGCTGGGACTCACCCTATTTTTTTCGGTTCTGCTCTGCTCTTCTATCTCATGGCTATCCTTTTTTTTTGTATTGCTAGTTATTCGTTGTTTTTTTTCTCCTGTTTTTTTAAGGTGGTTTTTGGGGGAGAAAAACGTAAATTCACGTTGTTTTGTCATCGAAATATAAATAAGTAAGTGGCAGTGCAGGAGTTTTTCGGATAATGGGATCGCTCAGGTTGGATGGTTCTGGTTCGCTGGGCGACATGCGATTGAATAGGACTGGTCTGAAATAGGAACAGGCTTTTGCTCTACAGTGATAAAAGGTAATGTCGTTTTGTGTCTTTTTATATGATCTTTGAAACTCGTTAACAGCAATATTCGGAATCGATTAGCATCAGCTTAGATTTATGAGTTGCTTATCGTCCCCTTGATGGTTCAATTTTATAACATGATCTCAAGATATTTTTTCTGAAGCCCAGAGTCCCTTCCAGCATCGTGTTGATGTGAAGCTGCGCCATTATCGACTGATGAAAGGGAGGACCCACATCCAGTCTAAAGCCCATATTTAACTCCCAATAAATAAATTAAAAATAAATCTCAGCTGACCCAGATGAGTAATTCTACACGAGTTCGCTCCCGATGTTTTTGACGGATATCTAACATTTGGTCGAATGACCAATAGAAGTCGAATAGAATTATTGCCGAAAAGACAATCCGTCAAAATCTCATATAAACATGGGCTTCTGGATAAGCTATTGAACATTTCGTCGAAAAAGGGATGGCCGGTCTCAATGAGGTTGATAAAGTCTTATTATCTTCTGTAACTTAACAGCCTAGCAGTAGTCATTTTGACCTACTCAGAAAAGCATTACGGAATTCCTGTTCTGGTGGTAGAAATCCACGGCGATTGCGAGCTCTGGTCTACCATGCCAATAGATGAATGATTTTATTTTCAAACGAAGCCAGAGTGCCATTCACAATATGAAGCCCTTACGGCGCTAACCGAAGCAATGGTGTGTGTTTTTGCTTCTCCAAGGTTCTCGATCGCCCTTCTTAAGTCTCAAGTAAGAGGCTAAATAAGGTTATGAAAACCCGCAACAGTATCCTTACTGTTGGTTTAAAAAAGTTCGAAGCGGCGATTTCCAATGACGGAATTCACCCAAACAGCAAATTTACTGTTTGTTACAATCGGATTTTGAGTATAGATTAAAGATGTTATTCTTGTTTTCCAATGAAGTTAAGCACTGGCACCTTGTTTGAGTGACCCCAGCACTTTCCTTCCTGTTGGTTAAATCAGATCAAAGCGACTATCATGCGTTATTAGAATTTACTTAATTTTTTCAATGAAAAACCAGTATGGCACTTTGTGAGTGACCCTAACAACATTCTTACTGTTGGTATGAATTGGTTCAAATCTTAAAATCTAAAAAATTAAATTGAATAAATTAAATCAGCGTTCCGTTTACTAAAACGAACTATGCTGCCAACCTAATACTTAAATCCAACATGCCAGTAACTGCTCGTGGAAGTGCAAAGGATTTCCCGGCTTCTAATTGAGCAAGTATCTCGTCAATAACATTACATTACATTCCTACCCTCTCCTTATTTGATCTGCATTCAGATGGGGCTGGCGCCGGTATTGCTTGTAATTTAGGATCACCAGTTTTTATACATTGGGAATGCATGTTAGTCTCAAACTTGTCAACTTTGGTCAAACTTGTCACCTTGGTGAAGGTGAGAGGGCTGAATCTCATGCTGCAGACCTGCAAAGGAAACTAAGAATTTGACCAGTAGTGAAAGTATAACATAATCTGCAGTTTTATATCTTTGCCACTTCGTAGTACGTTTATAAAAAGGCACCGATGTCAGGTGTGATGCTAGCGGGCTTTTCCGTTATTCACAATTTATAAGACAAATTTAAAAGCAAAACAAAATAATTAATATGGATAGTCAAAGGGAAACGACTAAAAGTGCGCTTTTTGCTCGCTTGACAACTTATGTGGAGGCAACGTAGAGGTTAACATCCATACTTCTCATGCCAAAGTCACAAGTTCGAATCTCACCGCCGGAAAAGCTACGAAAACACCCAAAAGGTATTTGAGTGACTACGACGGGAGATGAACCAGCCCAGGGCTGAATATCTCCACACTTAGAAAAAGTCATGTAAATTTAAGTCTACTAGGATGCACATAAAGGGAGTGGCCCATTGGACATAAATTTACGTCTGTTATAAAAATTACGTGACAGTAAAAACTAAAATTGCCATGACGTAAATTTGAGTTATGATACACAAAATTGAATTTTCTAAATGAACCCATCGTACACGTAATTTTAAATGTATTGCTCTGCCTTCTGTTGATCATAATTAATTTAGATTAATTTAGATTCGAAAATCCATTCTTAAATCTCCCTGGGCACTGGCAAAACCTTGAGGTAGTTTAACTTCAACTACAGGTCCCAGGGCTCGTCTGATACTTTACCATTTTGGAAAGAAATAAGCTAGTGTTGCCAGATCAGTGGTAATGCAGTCCAAAAGTGCTTCTGAAATTTTTCCGATCGTTCTTATCGATGAACATTATTATTTGGAGATGGTAATAAATGGTTAAGTACAGTATTTGCAAAAAGTTGAAATGTTGTATTCGATCATATAAACTCAGTTAAAAAGCTGAAATAGTTTATTATCACAAAACAGCACACTTTTGGAAGGCATTACCATATAGGGGAGCTGTTTCATTATTCATCTCATGATCCATTATTCATACTGATAGGATATGTGGGTTTGATGTATGAATCAATCGATTCCTTGTGTGATTGAGTTTGCTTGTTTTCATCAACAAATAAAAGTAAATAAAATTAACAAGAAATAAATAGTCAGAAATCAGATGGTTATGCGTCAACCTTTTGTTTTCGAGTAGCACGAATCAAAGGGTGATGAGATGAAAATAGGATTGGTAACCCTAGATACTGTACTTGTATCAAGTATGGTGAAGCGATTTTGCTTATATTATTCTAGCAACGAAGTATTGTAGAAAAATGCAGTTTTAGAGTACGCATCGGTAATGGACGATATGGCCGAATTGGAATTGGAACTATCTGAAGTTGGTAGAAATAAACATGCGTCGAGGCAGACCAAAATGAAGATAACAACCAACACAAAGGCAAGGGAACAAACCGAACAGAAGAATGAAGGAACAACATCGGTGAGATCGTTCATTTGTTTCCTTCTTATTATTGTGATAAAATTCTCTCTCTCTCTCTCTCTCTCACACACACACACACACACACACACACACACACACACACACACACACACACACCCACACACACTGAAACAACTAATTGCGCACTGGCATGCTTCTAAATTTCGATGCACTTGAATGTGTTTTCAATAAATGGTGGTGGTTTATTTATTTCTTTATTTTTATTTTCAGTCCTGGGCTGGTTCATCTCCCTCCCATCGTAGTTACTCAAATACCTTTTGGGTATTTTCGTTACTTGTCCGGGGTGAGATTCGAACTCGTGACTTTGGTGTGAGAGGTATGGGTGTAAACCACTACGCCGGGGTCACCCCCAAAGGATGGTGTTTCCGCACACCAAATAAAACGCTTATCAAGACACCATTCCGGATAAACTTATCACGACGTGTGCAATCGACTTCAGGAATCGCACTTCGCTAATGCTGAAGTCGACGATAATGACTTGACGTGTACTTGTATGTGTTATTAGATGTTTTGAATGAGGATTTACATCCAAATCAACTTAACGGAAGCATTTGTAAATTTAAGTTTAAAATATTTACAGGTTGTAAGGATTACGTCACGTGTAAAATTAATTATTTTTAAGAGTGTCGATAATCAAGAAAATAATAAAAAAAATTAAACTGTACCCGGTGTTCATGAAGTAGCAGTACTCTTTCAAAAAGTGGTCAATTAAAAGCGTATACCATATATATTATTCTGAGCACATTTATTTGACAGTCTGTTTACATTATATCTCAATCGGTTTTTGAACGCGTCATATGGCACACACACGCACGGGGTTTAGGCACAGATTTTGAGGATGACTTTCTTAAACTGATCTTAGTTGCTGATTTTGTAGTCATTCAGGTTTCACATTAAGTAGGATCAAACAATAAAATCTAGGGAGCTGAGAGAACACATATTTTTGTCCAGGAAACCAATCAAATTTCCCCGACACCGGTCCACATTCTACAGTGGTGCTGGAAAGATACATTTTCAGCCTAAGTTCGAAGTTTTGGAGCAAAATTGTTGGCTTCAAAGTTGTTTCCTATAACGAGCCCCTTCTTTTGGTGTGAATGAAAACTAGGGTGGTCCTTATTTTCAGAGAAATAAAAAATCTAACTTTTTTATTTGCATAAATAAAGGAATATATCTTTTGAAAAAGTAGTAGATTATACCATTTTAAGCAACTTTGATTGCATTTTTTTTTGTAGCTTTTAAAATGATCGAATTAAAGCTATTTTCTTACGTAGCTTTGGGTGTCCCTACAGGAATCAGTTATTTTGCTGTTACTTTTTTATTTAAAAATTTTCAGCAAAGTTGTCGCATTGATATGTCATATGCATCATATGTCAAACAAATGTTATTATGTTTTTGTAACAAAAGAGGCCTTTTTCAAATGTTGATCGCTCTGGTTGAGGAATACGAAAAAAATATGTTTTAACAGCATTTGAAAGGATTTTTATTGTTGCATACTTAATTCAAAAACTGGAGATAATTTAAATATTTTTTTTAAAATGAGTAAAACACATTTGAAAAGAGTGTAATTTAAAAAAAATCATAAATTACTCACTAACGGTAAGAGATATTGCCAAGATTTATACGCCAAAAGTTTACTTCTTTAAACCATCTGATAACAACTTTGTTGGCAAATTGAAAAAAGGAAAGATAGAGCAAAAAACTGTTTTTTTGTAGGGACACCCTAAGTTATATAGACTGGTTTCAGATGTAAATGAGTCTGCAAGATCTGATTCTGGATTTTTCTAAAAATTTTCAAATACCTTTCCAGCATTACGACGATCATGGCCCTTGCACTTGACGCCGCTGTGAATCCAAATTCTTCGGTGGTACATTTTGAACTTATTTCCCACAGGTAGTTCTGCTGAGTTGTCCTGCAGCTTTTGGAGAATGGTTTTAGTTTCCTTTTCCGTGAAGTTTATGAAGAATTCACTGCAAAAGTCACATATACGCTCAGCCAACTATCACGTTGATTTGCAGGAGCTACCGATTTTATTCATCGTGTGATCTCATTTACAAGTTCTATCTAGCGTAACTGTATTTCTTTCCGAACACTAACTACGAAACAGCAATACTAACTGAAATTGGTTGAGCTACTATGATCAAACAGCAAAAAAAATCCAAAAGCAAAATTACTCATCAATAATATCGAAAGTAGAGACCTTCATCAGGACAGTTTTTCTTAGATAACGTAGGGTTTCCCTACAGAAAAACTAGTGTTTGCTCTTACTTTTTTATTTCAAATTTGGCAACAAAGTTACTTTGAGACGGTCTTTAGAACCTGAAAAATAAAACATTTGACGTATAAATCTTGCCATTATTTCTTACCGTTAGTGAGTAATTTATAATTTTCTTTTTATTTTATGCCCTTTTCAAATATGAAATGCAATAATAAAAATCCTTTCAAATACTGTTAAAAAATATTTTTTTCGTCTGCCCCAACCAGAGAGATCAACATTTGAAAAAGGCCTTGTTTGTTTTAAAAAACATAATTACTTTTGTTTGACATACGATAGAGACGATTTCAGCAAATCAAAATTTGTATCTTTTATTGCTTGTGTAAAGTTTGCTATCTTGTTATTTTTACTGCCATATGAAACATTTTTTATGGAAATCCCTTCAAATCGCTTGTTTAGCTCAATCTTTTTTGTCGATTTTTACGCGTTTTCCTACAATTTAAAAAAATGTTCTGTCACTTAAACGCAAACAATTTTAGAAAACATTAATACGCTGTCTTTTAAAACTGAAATGATTCAAGCATTTTACTGTTCAAAACATACCTTTTTCTAAAGTTTCTATCTCAAAATAGCGCAAAAACATGATTGTTAATACTTGATTGAACATTTTGATGTTATAATATATGGGAGGCAATTGTTAATTACTACGTGGGCGTAAATCAAAGAAGTGTGTTTTTCGATGAAAATACAGTCTGAAATGAGCTGTCCAGCTGTAATTTTTTTTTTGATTTTTCCGCGGCTTACCATGGTGAAGAAAGTTTTTCCTTTTAATTAAACAAATATTTTTTTGGAAGACGGCTTGAACCAGATGCTTTCTCTCTGGAATACATAGTAGTCATCGCCATATAGTTGTCGTGGATTTGAGACAACAACCTTCTCCAAAACCTTCGTTTTGTTGAGTCTTTCAGAAGTTCATTTCCCTTGTAAATGCTGCAATTTGGAATCGAGGAATTTTGATATGAGAAGCAGGAATGCTATCCCTCGTTGTCTTTGTGTTTGAAAATACATCAAACGGAGAGATTCAGTTTTGAAGCAAGTTATTGTTTGGCAAAGGGATTTCTGCTGTCCTTACATGGGGTAGATTAATCCTCACAAATTGTCCGCAGATTTGCCTGACTGGTTGTCTCATTGGGACACCTACACGTCAATGGGCAATATGGTTGATATTCCTTCAGTAGCAAAACTGCAATACCTGATCTAATACCCTCGAAGGCGAAGCATATAAACCGTTTAGACAATATAGGGTAACGGGATGTAATGTCAGCCTAGCTCCTTCATTCGGCCTATGTACCAAAAAAGTCATTAATTCGCCGATAATCAACAAAATTATATTCCTATCAGGATGACCGATTTATTTCAAAGCAGTTGAGACATTATTAATCAATTAATAGTTGCTCACTTCCGCTTAATTTTCGATTTCCTCAACTTTTTAAACAATATGACTTTACTGGTTAAGCTGAACAGATTATCTACACGATCTTCGAATGATCTTAATTTGCAGAAATTTAACCTATAAACCGAATAATACAGCCAAAATGTACAAAAAAATAGTCACACGTTATAAACTAACAGGTCACATAGGTAAAATAACAATGATTTAACAAGAAAACCATAGACCCAATGTTAGGAACAGATTTTTTTCCACGTTCCCAACTATGGCCTGTTATATGGAAAGCGTAGTAAAAATGTTAGTAGTAAAAAAAGTTTTTCGTATGGCTAATCTTAACACAAACTAAAGGAACAATATCTGTGTAGAGTGAATTATAATGTTTTGATTATCAAATGGTCGCTAAATCATATGTGAAAATCACTTTAGTGTTTCTTATCAGTTTTAGTATAGTTTGATTTATGAAATTGTTTGTTGGGTAGAGCGAATACAGCTGGAAACGTATTGAATCAGAAAATCAGAAAAAAAATCGTACGAAGACAACATTTAATAACAAATCTGTCGAATGGGACGAACTTGCATCCATGAATAGACCCAATTTGGCGCTTATAGACCGACATTAAATCCATATCCCTCGAAAGTTTCTGACTTTGTAAAATGAGTTGACCATTCCCCAGTGAACAAGCGAACGGTACAGTTCGTTCGGTCCGCTTTCCGTTGCTTTAGAAGCTTTTAAAGAGTTGTTTCAATTCTTCAGTTTTGTTTTTTCGCGATCGCGAGTGAAACCGAGTCCTGGTTTCCTTAAAAAGAAATAATTGTGTGATAAGCAGTGAAACAACGTCATTAATTGCAATTAGCAATATTGCCACGATCGAAAAGCCATATTGTCCCGCATCTATACGGCACGCACACCAGCAGTCCATCGGGTGTAGCGTGCATTCGTTCATCTGCTGACCACCACCGACCAGTATCATCATCATCATCGTCATCATTGTCATCATCGCTGAGCTCCACGTCTAGCCGGTACACGGGGTTACACATCGAACTTAAGAGCCTCATAAGGCCAAGAAACGCGGATACTGGCGAAGATTCGTGGACGGGCTATCACGCGAGACGTCGATGAGTACTCTTTGGAATACGGCGCGAAGATTGCGTAACCGAACTACGAACAACGAGAGCGAGGAGTACTCGGACCAATGGATCCTCAAGTTTGCGCGAAAAGTTTGTCCAGATTCTGTGCCGGCAGGGATCATTCCTCGTGAAACCGAGAATTCGATAGATGAGATTAGCCAACCCTTTTCAATGGTAGAACTCTCTCTCGCACTCCTTTCGTGTGGCAATACGGCTCCAGGGGCTGATAGGATCAAGTTCAACTTGCTTAAAAACCTCCCAGACGTCGCAAAGAGGCGCATGTTGCACTTGTTTAATCAGTTTTTGGAACACAATATTGTACCGGATGATTGGAGAAGGGTGAGAGTTATCGCCATTCAAAAACCTGGCAAACCCGCGTCCGACCACAACTCCTATCGACCCATCGCGATGTTATCCTGCATTCGAAAGTTGTTGGAGAAAATGATCCTCTTCCGTCTGGACAAATGGGTTGAGACGAATAACCTGCTTTCAGATACTCAATATGGTTTCCGTAGGGGTAAGGGAACGAACGACTGTCTCGCGTTACTTTCCACGGATATTCAGTTAGCTTTTGCTAAAAAAGAGCAAATGGCTTCTGTATTCTTGGATATCAAGGGGGCTTTTGATTCAGTATCTGTTGGAGTTCTTTCAGATAAACTCCACGCTTGTGGCTTTTCACCATTAATGAATAATTTTTTGTACAATTTGCTGTCAGAGAAACATATGAGCTTCTCTCATGGAACCTCTACAGCTTCACGATTTAGCTACATGGGTCTCCCCCAGGGATCATGTTTAAGCCCTCTTTTGTATAATTTTTATGTCAAAGACATTGACGGTTGTCTAAGTGACAACTGTACGTTGAGACAACTTGCAGATGACGGCGTAGTGTCTGTCACGGGACCCAATGGGGTCGATCTGCAAGGACCCTTACAGGATACCTTGGACCATTTGTCTACTTGGGCTTTAGAGCTAGGTATCGAATTCTCTACGGAGAAAACTGAGTTGGTAGTTTTTTCTAGGAAGCATAACCCAGCACAACCGAAGCTTCAAATTTGGGGTAAGCCGATAACTCATTCTATGTCATTTAAATATCTTGGGGTCTGGTTCGATTCTAAGTGCACCTGGAGATCCCATATAGAGTATCTGAAGCGAAAGTGCCAGCAGAGGGTCAATTTTCTCTGCACAATTACCGGGACCTGGTGGGGAGCTCATCCACAAGATCTTCTAACGTTGTACCGGACAACGATTTTGTCGGTTATGGAATACGGTAGTTTTTGTTTTCAGTCAGCGGCTCGGTCGCACTTCATTAAACTGGAACGTATTCAGTATCGGTGTCTTCGTATCGCGTTAGGTTGCATGCACTCGACTCACACCATGAGTCTTGAAGTGCTGGCTGGCATGTTGCCACTCTCGGATCGGTTTTCAGAATTATCTCTCCGGCTCCTCACCAGGTGTGAAGTTATGAACCCCCAGGTGATCGAAAATTTTGAGAAGCTCCTTGAGTTGAATACTCAAACCCGCTTCATGACCTTGTACCATTTGTACATAACACAGGATGTCAGCCCTTCGCCGAATATTTCCAATCGTGTTTGCTTCTCCGATTTCGACAATTCGGTTCATTTTGATTTATCCATGAAGCAGGAGCTTCATGGAATCCCAGAGCATCATCGTCCTATGATTGCTCCGGTAATATTTGCTGCAAAGTTTGGCCAAGTTAATTCCACTAAATCGTTTTTCACTGACGGATCTTTGATAGAGTAGTCAGCAGGCTTTGGTATATTTAATGAAATTTATAGCGCCAATCGTAAACTTCAAGCTCCTTGTTCCGTATATGTCGCTGAATTAGCGGCAATACACTTTACGCTAGAAATTGTTGCCTCATTATCACCGGATCAGTACTTCATTTTCACGGATAGTCTCAGTTCTATAGAGGCTATTCGCTCATTGAGGCCGGTAAAGCACTCCTCGTATTTTCTCATGAAAATACAGGAGCTTCTAAGTGCTTTATCTTCGCGTTATTTTATCATCACCTTTGTATGGGTCCCATCTCATTGTTCAATTCCGGGCAATGAGAAAGCGGACTCGCTTGCAAAGGTGGGCGCTATGGAAGGCGATATTTGTGATCGACAAATCGCCTTCAACGAATTTTTTCCTATTTTTCGTCAACAGTCACTCGTCAGCTGGCAGCATAAATGGAGTAAATGAGATTTGGGGCGATGGCAACATTCTATCATCCCAAAGGTGTCGAAGAAATCTTGGTTTAGGGGGATGGATGTGGGTCGAGACTTCATTCGTGTCATGTCTCGCCTCATGTCCAATCATTATTCTTTGAACGCTCATTTATACCGGGTTGGGCTGAGCGACAGCAATCTCTGCGAGTGTGGACAAGGCTATCAGGACGCAGATAACGTTGTTTGCTCTTGTGCTGAGCATCGTGGAGTCAGATCTGAGCTTTGTGATTCCCTTCGGGCTCGAGGTAGACAACCCAATGTGCCAGTTCGAGATATTTTGGCTGTACGTGATTCGGAATACATGAAACTCATTTATGTGTTTTTGACTAACATTAGCCTTAGATTGTAGTTAGTTTAACCTGTATGTTTACTTTAAGTTTTTTTTTATCTGTGTATGTGTGTGTGTTTTTTTTTTCTTTTTCAAAAAATGTTCAAGTCAAAAGAAAACCATAAATTGTATAGTTATAAGTGTTTAGATAATTTAGAATTTAAATTTAATGTGTTATGTAAACCTTACTTTAAATTCCCACCCTCTTTCCCATCCGTAATTTGTAATTACTATTAACCTCGAGACGGCCGTGAGTAATCGGTTTTATCCCCCTAACTTTAGTTTTAAGATAAATGATGTATAAAAATATGAAAATTTGGCTCTGTAAAGTTGATTCGATTGAGCCTGCACAAATAAATGATTAATAAAAAAAAATGAGTTGTGTAAGTTTTCGTGATACATACTACCAAATGGCATATTGAACATATCTAAGCAAGTGTATAACTAGTTTAATATCGCTTCCAGCTCAAATACTTTACGAGTTATAGTAAAAAATGTAATCGATTGTTGCATATTAGGCTGAGTCAAGGGACACATACCATAATGTCCTACGAGCTCGATGCATGAACCCTCCGTGCATAAGAAGATGACGTTGAGTACAACGACCTTGTCGAATTACTATACCAGCGTGTAGGTTTCATAATGTCAGTAGCATCCGATATGTCTCAGTGTTTCCAGCCAGTTTTAGGAAAGGGACCAGAAGCATTCAATCTTCGAAAATGCATTTTCCGTCCAAATTAGCAGCCAACGCCGTTGTTTCACTTGTTCCGACCGTTATTTCCTGTTTCAATGGCAAACTTTCGTCAATATGCCCGCCAGCCAATGGAGAGAGTTGGTTTCCTAAGGGAAGCTTTGCTGGATCTGCTTCAGAAATTGCTTATGCAAGTTCACTTGCTGAAGGTGTCACGATCGGAACCAAACTTTCCTCAACGATTCATCTCAATCTAGCAATAGTGCATTCTCCGCTGCCGTGACGTCAAAACCCCCTGCCCCCTGTTCCATCCCCCTGCACCAAACCGGGATCGGCCTCCGCATTCTAATTAGTAAGCATTTTGGTTAAATTCTGCACTAGTAAGAGAACCGTCCTACAGACCGTTGTGGGAATTGATCAGTCGCATTGTTAGCTGAAGCGATCAGTCACCGCAACAGTTCGTTCCGGAATAGGATCATTTTACACGAAACTTTAATTTCTCGTCATCGATCATCCCACCGCCAATCTACCCACCGTTCATGCAAAGTGTTCCTTATGGAATCTCGCGAAAGTAATTTAACCGATCGTCTAAGTCATGTTCTGAATAAAATTTACCATGTATTTGGTGGTGAAGCATAATGGGAGCTCCACACGCCACTAAGGTACGAATGGACAAATTTCGCGACAAAAATCGATATCTCGAAAACCATAAACTATAGACAGATGATGTCTTCGGAAGATTTAATTCAAAAACAAGATCTATCTTTTGGTTTGCGTGGTGACTAGGGTGGTCGTTTTATGTTCATAATAAAAATTTTAACTTTTGATTCTTATGATTTAGAGATTTTTTCTTGCTTTTACAGAATTGTAGATATTTTAATTTAATGAAACTTTGCTGAAAAAAATTAACTTCTATCTCATCTACGTATCCTTTAATAACAGTCTTCTTAACTTTCCTTAGGGTGGGACTAAACAAAACAGTGTTTTTGCTGTACCTTTTTTATTTCAATTTGAATTTGAAAACTTCGCAGAGATGACTTTTAAGGTATAATATGACGCACATTTTGAAGATACAAGGTATAATATGACGCACATTTATTGTTATTGTATAAAAAAAGTTGTAGGGGTTGAATTGTAAAAAAAACGTAGTTGCAAGGGATCTTACACCCTTATTTGAAAAAAAAATTGCAAACACAGAGTACGTGAACTAAAAGTACAAACTTCTAACTACAAGATCTGTGCAAAATCGTTTGTCTTCTTTTGTCTCCTTTAGGAGAAAAACTCGTTTTAAAAATGGTAGTTTTGCATTTTTTCTGCATAATTTTTGATCCGCAGCATCAACACTTGTCATCAAAGAACGTAAGAACGCGAGTTTTTTTTTTTATGAAAATGTTTACATTTTTATATTAACCCATCTCCGTTTATTTATTAACATTTATATCACAGACAAACAGACATAACACATTGAACATTTTGCACTACATTTTAAGTCTCTGCCCCATATCTTGCCATGAAAACCCTCGTCGACGATTTCCTCTACGATATCGATGCCGTTTATACGGTCATTCATAGGCGCCATGATATTTCTGCTAAGTTCAACTCTACTGGACATCCAATGAAGAAATGGACTTCAAATGCCGCCTAGGTCTTAGAAGACGTCCTTCCATAAGATCTATCGGTTCAATAATGGCTAAACCTCCAAGATCCACAATCCGTTAGCACGCTTAGCCTATTTTGGAATCCATGGACCTACGTAGCTGAAATATTCGAACCACTGGGGCTAGTGGGTTCCACTACCCGAGCAGGAGCGAATAACTTGATAACTGGCCTTGGTATTTAAGAGCTCAGATTAAGAGGTAAAATACCTGACGATAATACCATAAAATTGTTCCCACAATGCTATGCGAATACCGAATTGAGGTGAGACAATACCAAAAAAGTACCTCTCAAGTATTCCCAGCAATCCTAAATAACAAGTTTTGTTATTCAAGAGATATTTTGCTTGCAATTCTTAGGTATTTTGCTTAGGTATTTTACCTTTTAATCTGAGCTGTTTAATACCAAGGCCAGTTATCAAGATCAAAAGTAGGTATTCATATGTTGTTGTCTCCTGCTCGGATAGAGCGGAAGCTAAGCTGTTCATGCAATGTCTGGTGCTTACAAAACATGCTGTTACCTCCGTGCCCAATCGACCTTTGAAGTGTCAGTGAAACTTTTGGTGTCGAAGTCCAAAAATTCACCTTTTAAAACTCGTCATAAGGTCTGTATCTGTATTAATCCGGACCCCTCAAAACATGAATAAAACATAAATTTCTCATTATATTTCCGTCGTAGTTGTTTATTTCAGATTCAGATGTGTTTTAACAATTCGTGAAGACAAAACATAGTTATTCGGTATTTGCATAAAATTTTCGAACTTAACTCCGTCCATTAGGGTTTGTACAGACTGTTCAGAAATCGTAGAAGCCGTCTTTGTCCAAATTTGCTGGAAGTGTTTGATGCCTTTGATTCCTTGCTTCTTTCCAGAAAGCTTCCGCTTCATCAGAGCCCAATATCTCTCGATTGGTCGTAGCTCTGGGCAATTTGGCGGGTTTGAGGTTTTTGGTACAATGTTCACTTGATTTGCTTGGTACCACTCCATCACAGTTTTAGCATAGTGGCATGATGCCAAATCGGGCCAGAACAGAGGTTTTTCTTTGTGACTTTTGATGAAGGGTAGCAATCACTTCTGCAGACACTCTTTCTGATAGATCTCCTTGTTGATTGTGCCTGCTGTGACGAAAGATTTACTCTTTTTGCCACACGTGCAAATTGCTTGCCACACAAGGTATTTTTGGGAAATTTCGATGCCTTCTTCGTTCTGAAATGCTCAACTGTAGCATTTCTGGCCATAACAGAATGAAAAGCCAGCCCTGGAAGCTGCTTGAAACCCTCCAGGACATAAGTTTCATCGTCCACAACAAAGGATGAAAACTTCGTCAAATATTTGCAGTACAAACGTCGAGCCCGTGATTTTGCTGCCAAGTTCTGTTTGTCGTTGCGATTTGGAACTGTTTTTACTTTATTCGACTTAAGTCCCAAACGTTGTTTTGATTTTTGGACAAAACCAGGCGACATCCCTGTTTTACGAGCCACCGTTCGAATGGAGAGATTTGGGTTTTTCGTAAATATTATTTTCACCTTTCGGTCCATGACAGGATCAGCGCGTCCAATGTTTTTGTCACTTCTCGGTTTCTTCTCCACCGTCAAACGTTCCGAAAATGATTTGAGCACATTGTGAACAGTGGATTTAGGCAAATCCAATGTTTTTGCAAGGTCCCGTATTGACAAGTCAGGATTTGCCGTACGCCCGTGCAAAATTCACTCGCGCACTTGTTTTTCTTTTGTCGCCATTTTGAATACTAAACATGAAATGTAAACATCAATCATTGTCTTTTTCATGATAGACTCTCAGCTATACCACAGTGAAATTTTACATTCCTACGTGCAATATTTCAAAAGTTACAATGATTTGAAGGTGTCCGGATTAATGTGGATACAGACCTTACCCCACCCCCCCCCCCCCCACCACCCCTTTCACCACTCTAGACTCGGTCAAATATGCGCACAGGAAATTGGTAGCCTCCAAAGTAAGATGTAAAGTAATCCCTTCTTTAGTAAAGTAAAAGTAAAGTAACAAGTAAATGTAAAAGTAAAGTAAAAGTAATAGTAAAAGTAAAGTAAAAGTAAAGTAAAAGTAAAGTAAAAGTAAAGTAAAAGTAAAGTAAAAGTAAAGTAAAAGTAAAGTAAAAGTAAAGTAAAAGTAAAGTAAAAGTAAAGTAAAAGTAAAGTAAAAGTAAAGTAAAAGTAAAGTAAAAGTAAAAGTAAAAGTAAAAGTAAAAGTAAAGTAAAAGTAAAGTAAAAAGTAAAGTAAAAGTAAAGTAAAAGTAAAGTAAAAGTAAAGTAAAAAGTAAAGTAAAAGTAAAGTAAAAGTAAAGTAAAAGTAAAGTAAAAGTAAAGTAAAAGTAAAGTAAAAGTAAAGTAAAAGTAAAGTAAAAGTAAAGTAAAAGTAAAGTAAAAGTAAAGTAAAAGTAAAGTAAAAGTAAAGTAAAAGTAAAGTAAAAGTAAAGTAAAAGTAAAGTAAAAGTAAAGTAAAAGTAAAGTAAAAGTAAAGTAAAAGTAAAGTAAAAGTAAAGTAAAAGTAAAGTAAAAGTAAAGTAAAAGTAAAGTAAAAGTAAAGTAAAAGTAAAGTAAAAGTAAAGTAAAAGTAAAGTAAAAGTAAAGTAAAAGTAAAGTAAAAGTAAAGTAAAAGTAAAGTAAAAGTAAAGTAAAAGTAAAGTAAAAGTAAAGTAAAAGTAAAGTAAAAGTAAAGTAAAAGTAAAGTAAAAGTAAAGTAAAAAGTAAAGTAAAAAGTAAAGTAAAAGTAAAAGTAAAAGTAAAGTAAAAGTAAAGTAAAAGTAAAGTAAAAGTAAAGTAAAAGTAAAGTAAAAGTAAAGTAAAAGTAAAGTAAAAGTAAAGTAAAAGTAAAGTAAAAGTAAAGTAAAAGTAAAGTAAAAGTAAAGTAAAAGTAAAGTAAAAGTAAAGTAAAAGTAAAGTAAAAGTAAAGTAAAAGTAAAGTAAAAAAGTAAAGTAAAAGTAAAGTAAAAGTAAAGTAAAAGTAAAGTAAAAGTAAAGTAAAAGTAAAGTAAAAGTAAAGTAAAAGTAAAGTAAAAGTAAAGTAAAAGTAAAGTAAAAGTAAAGTAAAAGTAAAGTAAAAGTAAAGTAAAAGTAAAGTAAAAGTAAAGTAAAAGTAAAGTAAAAGTAAAGTAAAAGTAAAGTAAAAGTAAAAAAGTAAAAGTAAAGTAAAAGTAAAGTAAAGTAAAAGTAAAGTAAAAGTAAAGTAAAAGTAAAGTAAAAGTAAAGTAAAAGTAAAGTAAAAAGTAAAGTAAAAGTAAAGTAAAAGTAAAGTAAAAGTAAAGTAAAAGTAAAGTAAAAGTAAAGTAAAAGTAAAGTAAAAGTAAAGTAAAAGTAAAGTAAAAGTAAAGTAAAAGTAAAGTAAAAGTAAAGTAAAAGTAAAGTAAAAGTAAAGTAAAAGTAAAGTAAAAGTAAAGTAAAAGTAAAGTAAAAGTAAAGTAAAAGTAAAGTAAAAGTAAAGTAAAAGTAAAGTAAAAGTAAAGTAAAAGTAAAGTAAAAGTAAAGTAAAAGTAAAGTAAAAGTAAAGTAAAAGTAAAGTAAAAGTAAAGTAAAAGTAAAGTAAAAGTAAAAGTAAAAGTAAAAGTAAAAAAGTAAAGTAAAAGTAAAGTAAAAGTAAAAAGTAAAAGTAAAGTAAAAGTAAAGTAAAAGTAAAGAAAAAGTAAAGTAAAAGTAAAGTAAAAGTAAAGTAAAAGTAAAGTAAAAGTAAAAAAAAGTAAATAAAAGTAAAGTAAAAGTAAAAGTAAAAGTAAAAGTAAAAGTAAAAGTAAAAGTAAAAGTAAAGTAAAAGTAAAGTAAAAGTAAAGTAAAAGTAAAGTAAAAGTAAAGTAAAAGTAAAGTAAAAGTAAAGTAAAAGTAAAGTAAAAAAGTAAAGTAAAAGTAAAAGTAAAGTAAAAGTAAAGTAAAAGTAAAGTAAAAGTAAAGTAAAAGTAAAGTAAAAGTAAAGTAAAAGTAAAGTAAAAGTAAAGTAAAAGTAAAGTAAAAGTAAAGTAAAAGTAAAGTAAAAGTAAAGTAAAAGTAAAGTAAAAGTAAAGTAAAAGTAAAGTAAAAGTAAAGTAAAAGTAAAGTAAAAGTAAAGTAAAAGTAAAGTAAAAGTAAAGTAAAAGTAAAGTAAAAGTAAAGTAAAAGTAAAGTAAAAGTAAAGTAAAAGTAAAGTAAAAGTAAAGTAAAAGTAAAGTAAAAGTAAAGTAAAAGTAAAGTAAAAGTAAAGTAAAAGTAAAGTAAAAAGTAAAAGTAAAAAAAGTAAAGTAAAAGTAAAGTAAAAGTAAAGTAAAAGTAAAGTAAAAGTAAAGTAAAAGTAAAGTAAAAGTAAAGTAAAAAAAGTAAAGTAAAAGTAAAGTAAAAGTAAAGTAAAAGTAAAGTAAAAGTAAAGTAAAAGTAAAGTAAAAGTAAAGTAAAAGTAAAGTAAAAGTAAAGTAAAAGTAAAGTAAAAGTAAAGTAAAAGTAAAGTAAAAGTAAAGTAAAAGTAAAGTAAAAGTAAAGTAAAAGTAAAGTAAAAGTAAAGTAAAAGTAAAGTAAAAGTAAAGTAAAAGTAAAGTAAAAGTAAAGTAAAAGTAAAGTAAAAGTAAAGTAAAAGTAAAGTAAAAGTAAAGTAAAAGTAAAGTAAAAGTAAAGTAAAAGTAAAGTAAAAGTAAAGTAAAAGTAAAGTAAAAGTAAAGTAAAAGTAAAGTAAAAGTAAAGTAAAAGTAAAGTAAAAGTAAAGTAAAAGTAAAGTAAAAGTAAAGTAAAAGTAAAGTAAAAGTAAAGTAAAAGTAAAGCAAAAGTGAAGTATAGGCAAAAAAAGGTGTATAGTTAACTTAAAATAAATGAAAAATGCTAATAAATGTAGGCTTTAATGGCAGAAAATGACTACGTAGCTATTCTCCGAAAATTATATGCAGTTCATAATCAATTATTCGAACTCTCGTCAACTCTCAATTTTGCAAAATAATTTAAAAAAATGCTGCTTTATGACGATATCAGTTCCCTGCTCCAAATAAAGATAAAGATAAAGATAAATATCAGTAACAAACACCTTTTTTTTTAATTCATTTCAACATTCCCCATATAAATCGAAATTGAAATAGATCAAAATACCCTCCAAACCTTAAGTTGCACAACAATCAAGTGTAGAATAAAGAAACTTGAAGTGGCATTCGTGCACCCAACAATGCAACAATGCAACAAAAGAGAGAAATGGCAAATGGATCGATGTCAATTGGCAATCGCCGATAGGTACACAATCGATTAGTAAATTAGTTTGTGCGCACGTGGAAAGTCGTTTCCTCCTATCTTCCTCCCAACCCCTGCGTTTTTGCAAAAGTAAGAAATGTGAAAGCAAGTGAAGAGCAAAAAGAACGACTCAGGTAATTGCTAACGAGGGAAAGTCCCCTCGTGTTATTTTCCAGCGGCTTTCGAACGGAAACCGGAATGACAATTGGCACACTTTGCCAATCAGTGAGCCCATTTCGGAACCTAGACGCTCATCACTGCTGCCTAGAATTTTGTATTCGAAAACGAAATGTGCGCGGATAAATTTCATGTGCCTGGGGAAGGTGAATCAGCAGGGACCGGAGGTGGAGAGGGAAAATCAATACCTACTGCGATTACGATTACGGCGACGGAAAAAGGATGGCAACGGAGAATATGCCTGACGACGGAGATGATGATGGCGAGGACTTGCCGGGGAGAGGTTCGCGCGCGCACTCGCGCCAAATTGACTTGATAAAAATTTAAATCAGATATTATTTATTAGATTGAACCGAGGGAGTTTCTCACTCCCATTTCACTTTTTTTTTCTCGCTCTGTCTTTCGTGCTTGACTTCGATTCGGCATCAGAGCCAGGTTAGATTGGCTAAGGGAGGAGAGTGTAGGAGGTTGGTAGAAAGGGAAATCCCTTACGCAGCAGCCATCGCGCGCTGGAGCTGATACTCGTTGTGCAGGATTTCCGATGAAAATGTTTGCAATAAACTTTATTTGTTTATTATTTGTTTATTAAATTTATTTGCATAAACCAGTTCGATGGATGGAAATAGTACGACAAATTTTGTATTTGGTTGGCAAAATTGGTATTAGGAACTCTAAATTTTGCCCACACACTCAATCTGTTCGGTAAAATTTCAAACAGCTGAATAGTTCGGTAAACTTAAAAACAATTTTCAATAATTGATGAAAATCTTTCGAAATGTCCATTGATTGCTTCATTCCAACATTATCTGTTTATAAAAAATATAACATTTTTATAACAACTGCTGATGATTCGAAGATAACTGACTTTTTCAGCTGTTTGAAAACTCAGTACAAATTTAAAAACTCAGTACAAAGTTAAAAAAAATAAGTGTATAGACAAGAAATTTCCAGTTTGATAAAAAATAAAATAACAATGATTCGTAATTTTAATAGCCAACCCAGAGCAAATTCATTACTATTGGTTTGGACTGTACCCCAGGAATAACTTTTGGTATTCATACAAACTATACATATATTTGAAAGTCTGAAAAGACTTGAAATATCCAGATTTTTTATTGAGGCTCACTTTAGTTACTGACGTTAAGGGTACTGTAGATATTTTTTCGAAATTATTTGCAATTCGCCTCAACTTTCCACCCAAATTACAGGCTCTGTTGTGGCCAAAAATTAACACATCAAAAGAAGTTTTAGAAAGCCTCCTTTTGTGCACCACGTATTGTTGATATTTGCTCAGAAACAGTGAAAATTACAGATCAGCCACAAGCGCACAATCCTCCGTTCATGACTTCAAAGGAGAAGGATTCGAACACAGGAGCAAATTTCACCATCCTCTAACGACACATAATTCCTTTCTCATTCTAATTTCCTTTCTTTTCCTACCTCAATCGAACGACCAATGTGTAATACAACTTCCGCGTGACGGAGATTTGCATTTCTAAGGAAGTTACTACTTGTTAAAAAAAAACCTATCGTCATGTATGAGAAAGTAATTTCACTCTTTTCCCTCGTCGAAGATGAAGGGTATGGAAGCAGCAAAAGAGAGTTTAATCAACTTCCGCATGTCACGTGTGAAACTTCACGAATGCTTCACCATGAAGAATAGGGGGCAAGCGTGAGAAAACCAGAATAGAAGGGTTCATCACGGTTGGAGCGAGAGGATTCTTTGATTCGGAAGAAACGTCGTAGAATGAAAAAGGTAGAAAAAGGGTTGGTGGATGACACAACAAAGAATGAAGCAGACTTTTTTTTTCTTCAGGAGGGAGTAGAAAGTGCCTGCGTGTAATCTTTATGCTAATCAGGAAATGAGCGGAGAGGTATATCGATTCCAAATTTGTCATCTCATTTGGAAACAATTAGGAGTGAATGATATGTGTTCTCACGGTCGTCAGATGGATCCTTGCTTTCACAAAAAAAAAAAACCAACGGATCTCCTTCCATACAACTTCCCTGGAGGGAGCTCACCGATATTAAAAGATCCGAAATTCAAATTAAATTATGAAAGATTCATCTAAATTGAAATTCCTGCCACTGACGATGACGAGTGTAGATAAGCGCCACATCAGGAATAAAGGACACTGGGAGTCCCACATACCGATCCCTGATGGTTCTTAACTTTCACGTTTCAATCACACAAATACGAAGAAACGAAAGATAATAACAAGGCAACGTTCGTCTTCTGGCTGCTGATTCTGAAGCAAATGAAAATCACCAGCTCTCCTTCCTGATCCAGTCGCTATGTAAGGACGACGGTTGCGGTGACGATAAAGTGCTTCTTAGAGCAAGGCCGCCTGAGGAATGTACTTAAGCTGCCACCATCGCCCTCGGACGCAGTGAAGCAAAATCCCAGGCAGATAGGCCACGGTTTCTATAACAATAAATATGCGTCGTCAACAAATTCCTTTCTTAGTCCAATCTTCTTTTTCTTCTTTTTCACTTCTCTCGAATCTGAGGTCCACTCTAGTCGATGTACGTCGCACCGGGATTTGCGGATACCGAAAAAAAAAAAGATAAAAGTATGCCTCCCTCGCAGGAGTTACAACGCGAATCGAAAGCACGTCAAGATTAATGAAAAACATGCCGGCTGTCGTCGTTTTTTTTTTTTATCTTGGTAAACCTTCAAAAGGTCCTTTCCATCTGAGAGATTATTGCGGGAAATTAGATTTTTTTTACCAATAAGTTGCTGTTGCCGAAACATGCAAATGTGGTGTTGGAAATATCTGCGTAAAATGAGGATGAGTTTTGGATGTGGAGAAATCAACGAATGGATTTTTGTATTTATTATTTTTCTATTTGATTCAAAAGTTTGGAAGATTTGCATTTGATGAAAAGATTTAAAAGATGTAGATATACAGAAATTTAAATCATCTGATGGAAAAAGTCAAAATTTGAATGCAAAGGCAGTTTACCAATTTATGTTTTAAATATTAATAATTTAGTTTTCAAAGTGGAGTGATTGTCATCCCAAGTAACAATTTTAGTTTTATTCGAGTCGTATAGCACTCCTCCCGGCTTTGTTGATAAAATTATATTCAAAACAGCTCCTCTTTCTCTTTTAAGCCGAAATTTGAACAAAGTTGCCCACTCTATAGACGGTTGTTAAAAAAAGTTAATAGAACCTTTATAAGACAATAAAGATTTTGAATATGTTGTAGTGAAAGATGTTATGACCACTTGAGAATCTTAATAAAACCTATTTGCTTCTATGAAAACCAGCATACGGCCAAATGATCACAGCTGTCAAACTTCACTGTGATATCGTGGTTGGTTATTGTTTTTCTACTTTGTTCGAATCTCTGCTCTTCTGATTCTTTTAGCAACACCTTCTTTAGTGTACAACTTTTTATCACATGCGTGAAAATTGATGAAAATGTTGGTGAGACAAGTTTAGAGTGTAATGTCAACATTTGCAAATGTGCGTGTTTACATGTGCGTTTACAAGTGCTTCGAAAAAAAAAATTATGGGCGCGGTCGTGGAAAATCCAGGCTGGTCCCACAGGGGACGCTAAACAGTTGGGAATCGACAATTCGACCGTGTCCCGTGTGGTAAAATCATTCCAAGAGATTCGCAGACGACCCAGCGGCGAGCTGGTAGCGGAAGAAAAGCGAAGACGACCGACCCCGCGAATGCAAGGAAGGTGAGGGATTAATTCAAGCGCAATCCAAACCATTTTAATCGGGACGTGGCCACGAAGGTCAATTATTCCGTCTGGTTCGTCCAGCAAGGTGCCTACCTTACCTTATCAATGAGACCAAGGCCGGTGTGGCCTCTGCTGTACACAGAAGTTGTCTCCATTGTAATCGGTCCATGTCTGTACCTCGCTAGCCTCGCTGTCTGCGGAGGGTCCGCAGGTCGCCTTCTACTTAATCGATCCACCTTGCTCGTTGCGCGCCTCTTCTTCTTGTAACCGTCGGTTCGTTTTCGAGAACCAATTTCATAGGACTGTCGTCCGACATTCTAACGACATGCCCAGCCCACCGTAGTCGACCGATTTTTGCGATGTGTACGACGGGAGGTTCTCCCAGCAACTGATGCAATTCGTAGATCATTCGCACCCTCCACGTTCCGTCTTCCATCTGCACTCCACCGTAGATCGTACGCAGCACCTTCCGTTCAAAAACACCAAGGGCGTGTTGGTCCTCCACTAGCAGTTGGTCCTGTACTAGCAGATGTGCAATCGTTGCAAAGATGGAGTTGAAAGAACAGCAGCAGCGCAAAGAACTTTTGCGCACGTACCTCGAAAATCCGGATCATTCTCATCGTGCCGTCAGCAGGAAGCTGGGAATGGTACATTCTAAGGTGTCTCGTGTTTCAAATCGATTCCACGAACGTTTGACCATCGATCGGAAAGAAAAGAAGTGGCAAAAATGGATCTCCGTATAGTGTTAAGGATCACAAGCGGATACTTCAAGCTTTCAAGAGGAATCCCAACAGTCAGTACGAGATGTGGCAAAGAAACTGATTCTAACCAAAACTTTCGTGCAAGAACGTAAAGGACTACACACGTACAAAGTCCAAAAGGCACCTAACCGTGTTGTACGGCAGAATACGGTAGGTAAAGACTGTATTCGATGAAATTTGAACACACAAAATAGGTCACCAAAAATTTTCCTTGAGCCCGATTCTTTTCAAACTTTCTGGAAATAAAGTACTACTAAATGGTTAAGTTTTGACATCATTGGTTTATTGAACCTCTTCTCCCAACCCAAATGCCCGCACCTTTGCCTTGACCCCTTTCATCAAATTTTGGGGAATGATAGGACCGACTTGCTTACTTACTTTTAACCACACTTTCTTTAGTTCAGGTTCATTTTCTATCAGTTTTGGAGTTTTAACGAGCTTTGCCTTCATGATTGCCCTAAATTTTTCAATTGGGCGAAGTTCCGGAGTGTTTGGAGGGTTGACGTCTTTTGGTACAAAAACTACATTATTATCTTGGTACCAGTCTAAGACGGGCCGGGCATAGTGGCAAGATGCCAAATCCGGCCAAAACAGTGTCGGGCCATCGTGAGATCTCAAGAAGGGCAGAAGTCGTTTTTGGAGGCATTCGTCCTTGTAGATTTGTCCGTTGGCGGTCCCAGAGGTGATGAAGGGCTGACTCATTTTGCCACATCCGCAGATCGCTTGCCAGACAAGGAATTTTTTGGCGAATTTCGACAGTTTCTTCTTCCGTACACTCTCCGGACCGGCCAACTTAGAGTAGGCGACGTATTGTTTCTGTCCTGGCATTTGTTTGGTGTCGGCTTTAATGTAGCTCTCATCGTCCATCACAATGCAGAACGGTTTTGTGAGCCACTCCCTGTACAGTTTTCTTGCACGAGTTTTGGCCACCGAGTTCCCCCAAGAAGGTGCTCCTGTGGCTGACAATCAGCGAGAAGGGGATGTCAAAGCCACTCTTCTTTTGCTCCGGACTGGCCGTGAACGGAGAAATTTACAGTACACACTACCAAAATGTCATGTAAATTTCTGTCCCCTGAGACCGATACATGCAAGCGTCTTTTAGCACGCAAGAATGAGTTGAAAAAGATGAGAAAATAAATTCAATCAAACACATCTTTCGTCGAATTGCGTATGCGTCAGTTTGAGGAGACATAATTTTACACGAAATTTTCCTTTACGTTCCCCGACTTCTTACAAACATGAATGACGTCTCGTGTAAAATTCATAATTTCTAAGTGTGTACGAAATGCCTGCTGGAAGTTGCGTCGTTCATCAAGAAATACTATAAGGGCGAATGCGCGGTGTTCTAGCCGGATCTGGCGTCGGCCCACTACTCGAAGTGATCGTTGGAGGAGATGGAGCGGCTGAATATCGATGTGGTACCCAAGTCGGCGAACCTGCCCATCGTCCCCCATCTGCGTCCCATGGAGAATTTCTGGGCCAACCTGAAGCGTAAGATTCACTCCAACAATTTTGTCGCAAAAACTGAGGAGGATTTGATAAATAAAACGAACTCAAAAACACGCCTACACGCATGTTTTTGTCCGCCATGGCGAATGTTCCGGTTAACTGCCGGAAGGCCGCTCTCAAGGGCGAAGAATTTTTTAGCAAGTAAGCTTAAATAATTACCTTCCGTGGGAAATTTATCAAAGGCAATTATCTGCCTTAGCTTTTTTTTATCACCATCCGAAAAAAGTCCATTTTTATTTAATCCCTAATATCATTTTATCGTAATAGCGATTTGGCCCTGCCTCGTTTTTGGCACGTCCCACTCAACACATTTCCCCCACCCAAAAAGAAAAAAAAATTAATTTTTTTTGGTTTGTTTTTTTTTTTAGAGAGTTGATTGAACGACCCCCCGTATGAATTTTTCTTTTGTTTTTTGCGAGTGCGCCCAAACCGCTCTCAAAACGTTTTTTATTCAATTGGGCTCGACCGACTCCCCCGGTCCGCCCCCACCAACGATCAGGGTCTCCCTCCCCCCTTTTTCGTTTCCCACCCTAGTCCCCACCAACCCACAAAACCAAAAATTGCAAAAAAAAATTTTTTTTTTTTGTTTTTGTGTTTATTTTTGGTGATGAGAAAAAAATGCAGTTGCACTTACAAAGCATTGATGCCATAAGTTAAAATCAACAAACGATAAACAATTGATCTATTATAACAAATAACTATATCTTTTTATGCAGTTTCGTGAGCAATTCCGACTAAAAAGAAGCACCGCAGAATATCTTATCGATCAATATCAATCATCTCCTTACGGCCGCATAAATGAAGGGAAAGGAAGAAAGGGAATTTCTCCAAAAATCCAAGTGCTGTCCTCTACTTGGTAAAATTTAGGTTTTAATCGAAAAATTCTATGTTTTATACAGTTATTCTTTTTATCTTTCTAGGTTCAGTGCGAATAAAGATTCTTACAGGGAAGTTTGCAACATTTTCAACATGTCAGAATCAACATTTTTCAGCCATTTGAACTCGTTGCTAGATTTCTTTTACGATATTTCAAAGCATATAATCGCTTTTCCGGATACTGATGAGAGAAAAGACCAGATTGCTGCAGATTTCAAAAAGGTTAGTACCGTCAGCAGCATAAATCCAAAACATTCGATTAATGAGCATGCGCTTCACTTGCGCCTGTTATGGTACAGCTAAAAGAATTCGTGGTAAAAATTACCATTTGGAGGGTCAAATCAAGCGGAAACAACAACAACTTTTGCCTGACAATAAATGCGTTTGATTTTACCAGGTTGGTGTTTAAAATTTACAAAATGAACTTGAAATCAACATGAGGACTGTCAAATGTACCTTAAATATTGAAGACTGCACCATAAACGTAGTAAAGTTGACAGTAATTTCATGGAAGTTTATAAAATAGGCATAGTCTGGTAAAATGGTAGTTTTTCACTGCAATATATTTTTGGTTGTAGTGCTAGGATCCCTGAGCTTTCTATTGTTTGTTTTATTTTTCATTACCCTTGTTTTTGCTACTTATGTTATCTTCTTTTGCTTTAGATCTAAAAAATTGAAAATGTGATCGGTTGCATTGATGGAACATACATATCGATACGGAAACCAGCCAATAAAATCAGATCAACGTATATTAACAGGCATGACATGGTTTCCATGACTGTACAAGGAGTGTGCGATGCTGACAAAAAGTTTCTCGACGTTTGTGTAGGATCGCCGAGCAAAATACACGATTCCCGTATCTTTTCACTGTCTCCGCTTAGCGATGATTTACCGAGAATATGTAACCAGAAATATCACCTGCTTGGAGACGCCGCATATCCGCTTCGTGAATACTTGTTAACACCATACCGCGATGACGGCCGGATGACCCATAAAAAGCGGAAGTATAACCTCAAGCACGCTCAAACGCGAGTAAAAATTGAGAATGCCTTTAGTTTACTGAAAACACGATTCAGGCAACTAATGCGGCTAGATTTCTTTACAGTCGAAAGAATGTGCAAATTTGTGATGGCATGCTGTGTGCTACACAATATATGCATTAGCTTAAATGATAATATTGAAATTGAAAGAAATGAACAAAACTCAACCAATCAGACTGAACAACTGAATGCAGCCGTACACGTTGACCCTGATATTCGCGAAGGAGCTCTTCGAAGACTCGGAGAAATTAAACGAAATAGAATAGCTGACAATTTTTAAGGACATGAAGTGCAACAATAAATAATAAAACTGTTTAAACAAACGCTTTTCCATTATTTATTTATCACAAACATTTATACTTTTAAAAAACATGTTATCGTAGGGCAATGAATAAAAACAGTCCAATTTATTGTTAAAAACCGTTAACAATCAACAAACGAATCACTGTTTGGCGATGTTGTTCGCCAAAGTCTCAAAAACGTTGGTAAGTTTATCAATTTTTTTCCATTTTCTCGACATGTCTCTTCTGCTTCTCTGCCGCACGAATCTGACGATTTTCACATTACAGCAAGTATGCGTCTAAGAAATTAGCTTGAATGTCCTTTATGCTGCGCCGTCTTTCCGATTGCAGCGGTGAAGAGAGATCAGCATTTTCTACAGTTGGCTCACAACACGTTGGAGCAGAACTCGGAGCAGAGGACGTTGAAGGCTGAGGATCTTCTTCTGCGTTCTCCTGAACCATCAAACTGCGCCTAGGTGGTACAATAACATTCGAAGACGTGACGGATGATGCAGGGTCTTTTCTTTTAATCGTTGTCGGTGTCATCAAAATCTCTGGCTCAATAGAGTCATCCAACGCAGTGATTTGAGCCATTTCATCATCGAAAGCAGTTCGCATGATGGTACTCCCAAAAGTTCTATTATTTTTGGCTGCCAACTTGGTTCGCTTCAGAATATTTTTCCACATGTTTTCCACCTGCGTCGAAGTGAACTCAACACCTAGCTCAGCCCACAATTCATTGCTGATTGTTGACCACAGCTGTTTTTTGTTTTTGAATTGTTGTAGCGGCCCCACTTTGTGCATGTACTTTTTGTACGTACTGAGCATAAACTTGGTCTGCTCATTGGTCCAAGCAACAACCGTTTTAGATGTATTAAGTGGTTGAGAAGCATTGTGTTCGGCATCCGCAGCCTGAACAACGCGCAAACCATAGTAGTCCGCCACTTCGACGTAATTTACTCTTACGATTGAGCCGTCTGAAAAAGTCATTTTGAAATCACACAAAATAAATACAGTCATTATTGCTATGCATTTAAAAACTAATTCTAAAGAAACTGGAAAAGTTGTTGTGGGAGGAACTTGAAATGAATACTTTACCTGTTCTTTTGCTTAACGAAACCACACCTGCATCATGCGCGGCATTCCCTTCTTCATCTTGCAAAATTTCATATTCTTCCAAGTTTATCTCCATTTTACCAACCATTTTACAACACTTTCACAAAACTATTTGGGAACACAAATTCGGGACGATGAAGACGATCATGCATAAAATGTTTTCCCTATTCTGATGACCAAAAAAGATAAACAATATTTGACAACTCACACGATTGCACTAATACCATCATACTGACTCGACTCTGGATCCGTTTTCGTTCGGTAATTGCGAGTCAGAGTCAGACCTGACCCAGGTTTAAAACCGAAAACGACATAAAAAATTATCATTTTTTCTCCCCCCCCACTCCCCCCTTAAAACCAATTAAAAAACACCACCACCAACTCCCACTCCCCCCCCAAAAAAAACCCCCACAAATTCCCAAAAAATTAAAAAAAAAACACTACAACAAAGAAAAAAACCCGTTTTTCCACTCCGGCATACGTATGTCTTTGGTCGAAATGACGTTTATTTGTTTGCTTCCTTTAATACCGTAGTGGTATGTGTGTTGGTGAGATGAGCGTACTTCCCAAGAAAGTGCTTTAACTGTACTACCTACACCCACTACCCACCACACCCCCCCCCCCAACCCACATACTCTAAAAAAAAAAAACACACAAATAATTAACTTTTTTTTTTTTTTAATACCTATTTTTTTGTAGATGAGCGTACTTCCAGAAAGTGCTTTATGAATTTTACACGAGACGTAATTCCTGCTTGTAAAAATTCGGGGAACGTAAACGAAGATTTCGTGTAAAAGTATGTCTCCTGAAACTCACAAATACGCAATTCGACAAAAGATGTGTTCTATTGAATTTATTTTCTCATCTTTTTCAACTCATTCTTATGTGCTAAAGGACGCTTGCATGTGTCGGTCTCAGGGGACTGAAATTTACATGACATTTTGGTAGTGTGTATAGAACAAAAATATACCCCGATCAAAAACTATATGTATTCAATTTACCGAATACTATTGGAATCGAATAGGTGCGGCTAAACGAATGTCTAGCACTGTTTAAACAACCGCCTCTTAAAATAAAAAAACCCCAACCAAAATTTGTGAAGCGTTCAAAACTATAAAAAATAATATAAAAATGCCATTGTGATGTGAATATTAGAGCATGTTAAATTATATTTCATTCCACACGATGGAGAAACATGCATGAAATAGTTCTATTAAAGATGAACTTTTGCATACAATATTATCGGCAATGTTTGGAATGCTCCAGAACTTTACACGATAAATAATGCAATTTTTAAGTTTTGTGACGCTCCATTTATGTGCATGATATTGAACAGAAATTACACTTCTTTTTCAAGCTTTGTTAGCTTATAATATTCATTCATCTGAACATACATAGTAAGAAAGAAACATTTAATTTTCTACGTTATCTATTGAAAAGGCATGCCAGATTTGGCATTAAGTAATGGGATCTTTCAATTAAATTTCAGACAGATGTCGCTGAAATCAGGTCTGTTGTATGGAAAATTGCAAACAATTTTGTATGTTGTATGAAAGATTTCAAACAATTAAGTTGTTTACGCTTGCTTTGGCTTGAAATGAAACGAGGGGAAATTTTAAGCGTCTGTTAGAATTCATTATTTGCTTCTGTGTAGCGACATCTTCTAGAATCCTTAAAATAACGTTTGACGAAGACCAATGACCGGGTTTTGGTCTATTTCTTGTAAGATGTCTACAAGCATTTTGGGATGAAGGAACATAATGAAACCTACATTGGAGGATCTTAGTGCCGTGTAGGGAAGAACAGTACAAAATGCACTGGTGGGGTATTATGACCTACTCCTTAAATGTGCTCAAATCTTCAAACTATTGCTTTAATGGAATGATAATTTTTCAATTTAAACATAAAATAGTATAACTCATAATTTGGTAGGACAATAAGGCACCAAAACACCAAAATATGATAAAAATTGAAGAAATTGTCATGACCTTATCACAGATGTAAATAATAGTGTTATTAAAATAAGCTTTTACCAGCCGTTAATATCCATTGTTTATAATAAATTCACTTCACATGTATTGCACACAACAAAACTTCCAGATAGTATCAAAACTTCACTACAAGTCCATGTATTTACTGAATATTTAGACAAAACAATGCAAAACTAAAACTAGGGCAGAACGCACCTGGCGTCTTGCAGAACGCACCGTGGCGTTGTATACGTCTACACGCTTAGAAAAAAGTACCCAGTGGAGCAGTTGAATGTGGGAAGCCATCGTTGGGTATAAACATGTTAACCTACCGTTAGGTATAAATAACTTACTTCTGGTAAAATTCTACCCAAAAGATAGTAATTTGAACCCAATGGTAGGTAAACATAACTACACCCAAAGTTGGCTTCCCACACTTAACTGCTCCGTTGGGTACATTTTTCTAAGCGTGTATATAATGAGGAGTTGGCAACACATTGCAACATTTTGCTATCGTTATTCTATACCTGGCCGCTTCAAGTTCTATACTTGGCTGCTTCACTACTAAACAGAGCTTAAAAGATGTGGCGATATGTTGCAACCTACTCACTTTACAACTCGAATGAGTAACTTTTTAAAACCGTGTTTTTACCTTTTACAACCGGTGCATGCTATCCTAATATTGAAGTGCATCATATCCCAGTGATGTGGTGCATCTTACCCTAATTTTGGGGTGCATATTGAGCAATGACACAGGCGTTTTATCCCGGTGTCGTCTTGGGATCAAATTGGAAAATGTTTGAAAAATCATGAAAAATCATCGTTTTGAATTTATATCACATTTGATCTACAACGAAAACATCGTAATGCTTCATACACAATAACTTCTTCCTCAATTTCAGCTTCCATTCCCTAGTAATTCACGATGTTGCTTAAACGGTGCGTTTTGTACCATCCTCCCCTACATTAAAGTATTTTTATCCATCACCCCCCCCAACACCCCCCCCCCCTCTCCACACAACGATTTTTTTAAATTAAATTAAAAAACCCCCCCTTTTCCCCCCCCCAAAAAAAAAAAAAAAAAAAAAAAAAACATCAACCCAGAGGAGAATTCCTGCAATCGAACCCTCAAAGGGAGCCCCGACGGTTTGTTGTTAGGATTGCAGCTTTGATTGTTCGAAATTCTTTGGCATTTTTGTGAAGAAGCAATCTTTTGCACAATTTTGCAATGCAGACGCTGATGTAGCAGGAAATTAAGGGAAACTCATTTCTGCACCGTCGACGCTCACAATCAAATGCCTTTGATGGCCATGCGGAAAGAATTTGCTATCAAGTGAGCAACGGATAGGGAATAGCTCTGAATTATTTTCCTCGCCCCATCCGCATTTGCGATGATGTATCAAAAATCTATTTTCATAGAAAAAAAAGTCCCTCGATCAATGCGATTATCAGTTGGAAAACTAAATTCAATCGGATGACAAACTTGATGTTGATTTTTTGCCCTGGCACTGTTCACCCCCTTCATGTTTGAACTACAGTCATCGTTACAAGTAGGAACATACAATGAAATCGATCAGAGCCACGAAAAAAAAAGATGGCTGAATTGACGTCACTCAAAGGCAATCTGTCTTGGCAATAGGAGTTTGGCAGATTTTTTTTTTGTAAAATGGAAGCACACAAAAAAAATGATGGTGGGTGAAAGTCACCCTCGTGATTATAATTTTGGCAGGGTGGGGGATTTTTTTTATTTTGGATTCGTAGCATTTCAACCCCTCAGCTAGCGGTTCAGCGTTTTTATTTGCTTGATTTCTTCGAATCGAATTTCAGTTCTGCTGCTGTCGTCGGAGGGTAGATATTTTTATTTTTCTCTGTACGTTCGTGGGAAATGGAAGAATAATAAAATGTTGTGTGGCGGTAGGAATGACAGACATCTTTTTTTGGGCGACCAGCTATCGAATGGTTTCAGAGAAATGATTAAAAGTTACCAAAATTGTAATGAAGAACATATACTTAAAAAATGGTTAAATTTTATATTGGACTGATTGAAATATGGAAATTCTTGCTTGGAAATATTATCTCCAGCTTACCCAATAATTACCCAATAAAAGAGCGGTATAACTATGCTTAGAAAATCCAGAAGCTATCTCTACACATTAGATTGGACCGGGAATCGAGCTCAGCCACTTGCAAAATGGTCTTGCTTTGTACCAAAACTATTCGACAATTTCATTCACTCATTTTTGAGTAGTTTTTTGGTATATTTTGTGCACAGAAAAAAATAATGAATTTTAACAGGCGCGTAAAATTTCCCCTCGTTTAATTTTAAGCCAAAAGAAGCGTAAACAACGTAATTGTTTGCAATCTTTCATGCACCATACAACAATGTTGACAATCTTCCATACAACAGACAAGATTCAGGCGTTACCTGGCTTAAATGTACATGGAATATCCCATTAATTTCTGACAAATCTAGCGTTCCTTTTATGTGCATTAGAAACGCAGAAAATTAACATGATTTCTTAAAACAGTGGTTCACATAATTTAAACCGGAAGGCCCCAACACCCATTCCTCCGCCTTAACCCTACTATGTTTCCCGAGGTGCAAGAAAAAATCAAAATCCAGGAAGGTCATCACGGAAGCTTGCTAAAGAAGCGAATATCTCGAGATCCTCCATGCATTGATTGGTCAAAGATGATTCCAAAGCATCATACAGGGCTTGGTGAAGTGGCATTTAATAACAGGACGAATCAAAATACTGTGGCTTGAGCGCTCGAAACGATTGCTGCTTCAGTTTATTTCATCCATGAAGACTGGTGATATTCCAGAGAATGTGAAATTTAAGTTGACCACCAACCATCGCACTGGAGTCATGGTGTTTGGAGTAGAGTGCGTCGAATAGGTTGAATATGCTCCTTTTATTTACATATTCAAAAACAGGTATAAAGGTGAACACTGAAAGCTACATGGACCCTTTGAAGAACGTGGACTCAAGCAAACTTCGATGAGCACGAGAATCTTGTTTTCCAACAATATGGAGAATCATGCCATTTAGGAGAACATATCATTTTGGTTGAAACATACTTGGCCTTCAAGCAGTCCCGATTTGAACCCCCCTGTTGAAGCGAAGGCCTGTGAGTTTCATCGATTCTTTGGAAGCACCATCAGCAAGGCGTGGGATTCAAATTCTGAGGACTATGTTATGAAGGTGTGCTGTCGATTTCACGATCGCTTGGAGACAGTAGTTGAGTATGAAGGTGGACTTGGATGCAATGTTGCGCTTTCCATCCCAGCTAGATCAGTCGGTGCAGGTGAAGACAAAACACGGCCCAATTCCAAGAGACCTAATATCAAATTCATAGAAATCGTAGGGATCATCAAATTCAAGAAATCGTAGGGATTAGAATTCACAACAAGAAATGTTCATAATCTTTGTAACGTAACAGAAGAAGTTGAGAAATGTGGCACTCTTATATCCCTTTCCACGTATCCTTTTAAGAATTATTTTAACTCATATAGCAAGTAACTAATTGAGTGTTCGAAGCGAAAAGGAACGATAAGCGTCAAATTAATCTATTTATTCCAAAAAGTCTACAATTACCAATGTTGTCAGTAATGAAAAAAACTGGTAAGCTAGCGTTTAACGACTGTTCCAGAAAGTATAAGCACACCTTATTTTAACAGTCACTTTGAATATAATGAAATATTTCAACATGTTTTGGCTGCGCCCTTTTGTTTGCTCATTTCTGAATGACATAGCATCAAAAAAGTGCTCAATTTTGTGTTACCTATCAAAATGCGCGGTCTTACTCCGGAACAACGAAAAAGTATCGTGCACAAATGGTGCACTGTGAGCGGACTCTCCTTGAGAAAATTGGCCAAGGAAGAGGGTGTAAGCGTCGGAGCGATACGATCTGCGATTCAAAAATATAGAGAACAGTGTACGTTTGAAAATGCGCCGAAGAGTGGTCGGAAATCCGGTCCTGTTAGTCCGGATATCGATAAAAAGATCAGGGATGCCTACAAGCGAAAACCATCGACTTCCGTTCGGGATGTTGCAAAAAAAAAAACTAGGGACCTCGTCGAGTAGCGTCATGCGTGAAAAAGAAAGACTTGGGCTAAAAACATACCCAGTGTCCGAAAATGTTAATTTATCCTCACCTATGTTGATGAGCAACTTGTTTCAGTGTAAAAGATTTTGTTTGAGTTTGACATTTCATATTGTCAGTGCATGATCGCCGTGAATATCCCTGTTCATTATTTTTCTGCGAGGTTATACTTTGTGCTGCTCATTTGCACCCGATTATCGAGGCAAAAAATATCATAGTCATTTGTTCCTGATTGAGGAAAAAAAAAAAAAAAAAAAAAAGTTCCAGGACATCGCGATGCGTTATATACAACGTGAAGGCTCTTCTGGTCGATGTGCAATCGATGCCTCTAGCAACTGCAAATATTTGCAGACAGTTCTGGATGTTGGCAATTTCATCCGTCATTTTCGGAAACTACACCCCATAGTTGCCAACAAAAATGGCCTGATGAAGGATGATGATATTCCGGAAAAAAAGGTCAGAACCGTAGCGAAGCGTATGGTGGCTATGGATCGTCCGCTCTTCATTGAATCGATCATGAAGCTAGTCACATACCACCATCTTCCCCTGGCATGCGTCGAATGGGAGGGTCTTAAGCAATTGATTGATCCATTAGCAGCGGCAGTTGACGTCACCATAAACAGAAATAAACTAAAATACCATCTCCAGGGAATTGCAGATGAAGTGCGCAAGGCATTGGCGAAGGAAATGCGATTCAAGCTAATATCGCTGAAAATTGATTCCGCATCACGGCTGAACAGAAACGTACTAGGAATAAACGTGCAGTACGCTTTAAATGGAAAAGTTGTGATAAGGACGATTGGTAAGATAATCCTTCCTTCTCATTTATGCCTATTGTATTTATCTTTCCTTCTTTTCCATCAATTATTTTCCAGGAATGATTGAACTAAAGGAACGACAGACAGCAGCTTTTCTGAAGACAAAGATTCTTGAAGTCCTTGCATCTTACAGTGTGTCCATCGAACAATGTTTTTCGGTTACAGTTGACAACGGAGCCAATATGTTGGCTGCCGTTCGAAAACTTAAACTCGATCTAGATAACATCTTATCGCAGCAACGTGAAATTCAGAATCTGAACGATGCAGAAACTGATGTAGATGATGGAGAAGAAGAAGATCATGGGCATGAGTTGACCGATGCCCTGTCTCACGAGTTCCAAGAGCAGCTAAATTTAATCAGATGCTCAGTACATACACTGCAGCTTGCAATTCTAGATGTAGTTGACAAAAAGAACGAAATAGTACAGACGATTACAAGTATTGCCAAAAAATGTAAAGGTATTAAATACAAAACACATTTCGAATACCACGATGCAATTCTTCCACCGGTTTGGAGCCAGACCAGATGGGGAGGCATTTATAAAATGATTGAGTGCTTCTTACATCAAAGAGAGTTCTTTGAAAACCTCGGTGAAGAGTTTCCAGAATTGGGTAAGGACTTATCATAACTTTTGAAAAAAAGAATAAGCATGTCTTTATATTTCAGCAATACTGGCCAGTAACTGGAGTTTCATGATGAACTACTATGAGGCGTTCAAACCACTGTACTTGTGTACAAAGATAATGCAGGGACATCACGTGACCTTGCCCGACTTTTATTTATCGTGGCTGAAGACAGTTAGTGAAATCAGTAGAATGCCATCAAATCCGTTTTCACTACGCCTCGCAGAATCACTAACCCGTCGCTTGGAGAATTTGAAGACATCTCGTGCCTTCCAGATGTCACTATATTTGGACCATCGTTTAAATTACCTTCAATCTAAACTTTTTCAGTTACGAGGAGAAGCAATCCATTCAGGTATATTTCTAGTTTGTAACGTTTTTACAAATGATTTCCATTGATTATTATATTATAGAATCACATAGTTAGTACTTGGGATCGCATCTCCAACCTTCGGCCAGCATCTGGAAGAAGACATTTCAAACAAAACTGGAGGAAGCCGAAGCAGTCAGTTCGACGATTTCATAATGGACCCTTATGGGGGTTCACCAGTGATGCCTGCTAGAACTGGATGTTCATCATTCGTTCAGCAGTTGAAAGCTCAAGAGGCTGAACCTCGACAAACCATCAACTTGGATGTGAAGGAGTACTGGCTCAAACGGGAAAAACTCCACCCTGAACTCTTCGAAGTGGCAATGGTCGTTTTGGTTACCCCCTTCTAACCAAGTGTCAGTTGAGCGGGCATTCTCTGCTCTTGCACTTCTGGAGAACCCACACCAGAGCCGGTCTCGGGCATGATGCATTGGAGAATATCCTGCTGATAAAACTCAACAAGGATGTGTTCGAACCCAAAATTACTACATATGAATGGAAGGATTAGGCAGATTTTCAATTTTGACTCGAATTTCGTTTAAGCGAAGACTAAGAGAAAATAACATTAAAAAGAAATTTTTCTTCATCCATAAATTTTTAATCTTATACTTTATATGAAATAAACATTTTCTGGCATTTACTCAATTACCAACATATTGCAACATAATATTGAATTTTTATGACATCTGTCTAAAAAAAAAAAAAAAAAAAAAAAAAAAAAAATTTTTTTTTTTTTTTTTTTTTTTTTTTTTTTTTTTTTTTTTTTTTTTTTTTTTTTTTTTTTTTTTTTTTTTTTTTTTTTTTTTTTTTTTTTTTTTTTTTTTTTTTTTTTTTTTTTTTTTTTTTTTTTTTTTTTTTTTTTTTTTTTTAAAAAAAAAAAAAAAAAAAAAAAAAAAAAAAAAAAAAAAAAAAAAAAAAAAAAAAAAAAAAAAAAAAAAAAAAAAAAAAAAAAAAAAAAAAAAAAATTACGATTCTTCCTTTTCCTTTGAAATGATCTTTGGAGATGCACTCTAAGTCACAGCTGATGGCGGTAAAAAACAATCCAAAAAAAAGATCTTCAAAATCAAAATCGTTTCCACCCGAATGAAAACGAATCTTGACTTTGACAGAAGTGAATTTCCAAACGAACTCGACCGAGCGAATAAACCAAAACAAAAGGTGATTTGAAAATAGATCGTTGCACTAGTCACAAGAAAGTTGTCACATCAAGAATCAGGTTCAGTCTTGTATAGTTGTAATACGATGGCTTGTTGTCTTCAATTTCATCCAATTTTTTTGAACCTGAACGAAGCGATTTTTCAAATCTTAGTCTGTAAAGCGTAAAAATAGCCACTTGACTGAATACTGGGATTTGCAAGCTTTAAATTTACATGATCCTTGTCTTCGGTGTTATTTCAACATCAGACCTATTTTAACGCAGTTGGCTTCACGCGTCACGACAAGTCACAAGTTCAAATTCGTTCTCTTCCCTGACAGATTCTTAAACGATTACTTCATGTTGCATCATATACATAATAAAAGAAAGTTCTTGGTTGGTAAATGGTCGGCACAAAAAATGGTGATGAGTGTTTTTTATAATTGAATAAAATAAAGCAGGAGCACCGAAAAAAAAAAAATTTGAATTATATATGGTGTAATGTTCGAAGTTTTTCCAAACTCGCCGATAAAATTTGAAGCAAAAACTCATCTTTGTTAGAACTATTTCATGCAAGTTGCTCGTTCGTGTGGAATGAAATACACTTTTACATGCTCAGACATTTACATCACAATGAAAATTCAGATTTTTTTTCTGTGTGTAACAGTCTTGAAATAAGTAAGATTTGGGAAGTAAGAAAGAGAAGTAAATGTGCGTATGTAATCCGCGACCTAGAACAATGCGACGCGCGATGAGGTGCTACCATAGACTAACTCTAAGACCAGTAGGTCCCGAACAAATACGATATTTTTCTTGGCTCAGTCAGTACAAGCACATCGGTCCCAAGCTCGGTCCCAAGCTCAATGATTCGCCCCTAACAACGTAGCTCACACCAACACATTCTCAAATGTTGTGTCAAAATAACATAGTGAATCAAAACAACAACCAAGATACTAGTACCGGAAGGTACCGAAAAGCGCAAGAATTATTGCAAGGTGCAGACTGCAAGGTATACTTCGGACCTAGGGGTTCTACAACAGTGAACCAATTTCAAATCGCTAGTTGCACATTGATTGTTGGTGCTACTGCCGCAGACGTCGTGCTATATGATACCGTTGTTGTTGTCGTTGTCGCTGATGCGATGCAAACTACTGCCAACACACACAACCACGTACCTCTCTATCTTCACGTTTTGATGAATCGCATCCAGGGTGGGCGAAGAAAAACTAAAATCCAATCCACCAAACTCACACCAACACCACTGGGCTTCTCCCAAAATAGTGCAAACGCGAGCGACAGACAGAGAGAGAGAGAGCTATCAGTTCAGCGCGAGAGGGAGAGGTTGAGCGAAAAAAAATTTCAGCTAGAAAACTCTTCTTCACTGCCAATGGAGGCTGAGAAGCAAGCAAAAAAATATTGTTTAACCACTTTTCAAAACTTTAAAAGTATCACTTCCACGACGTACGCGATTTCTGCTAGCCTGGAGAACACTTTTCAGGCGCTTTCGAGTGCGATTTCACCCGCACAGTACGGACTTTTTCGCGAGCACAGGGTCGATGTGTTTCCTTCCTCGAGACGATCAACTGCTTTTTCCTACTCGATGTATTAATCATGAATTTCCTGAAAAGTGCTTGGAATTGGATGAGATTATCTAAAAGAATGCCGAAATTAGTTTTCGATCTACTGTTTATTTGCATATTATTGAAAATTTGATGCATTTATTTTTCCACATTTCATTTATTTCTTATATTTCAATATGGCGATTGGAAAAAATTCACAGTCTTGCCATAAAGCATTTATCTTTGCAATGACTATTATAATACTATTTGGTCTTATGGTGACTTCTTTCAATGCCGATTTGCCGTTTAATGCATTTACTGGAAGCAAAATGGTTTTAAAATGCTTTTTCAACTGACCGTAATAAGATAAAATCAATGAGTCCCAAAACGGCATTTCAATACAGCATTTTTCGAGTTCATAAAGTCGAAATAAAACCTTTGATAGGAGTAAAAGGAATTTGATAAACAAGGTTTTAAGATTGTTGTAAACAAGCTGTATGGGTTCTCATAAACCTGACCTGACTACGAAACCTATTGGCACCTCTTGGTGCCATAATAAAACCAAATTGATTTCAAGTGGCTTTCATAAAACTTGAATAAAACTTAATAAAGCAGGATGGTGTTAGCAATGTTACTTGGGTATGGTTCTCATAGAACTTTAATCTACTATGCGTACCAGCCCAACGACGACGAAATTGTTCGATCCACTTTTTATCTTCTTGATCTATCTTCTTCTCATTTTCATGTAAATGAAGTTATGTGCTTCTTGTTTCGACCAGACTCAAAAAACAATGTCGCAATATCTCTATTTGAAAGCATTCTTACTGAAACTATGAACTCTTGAATGAAATTAATTCAAAAATGAATCAACTGTTTAAAATGGACACTGCTGTCATTATTTTTTTCTCGCGAATACAAAAATAGAAGTGGGAGAACTCAATGATGAACGGTGAGAGGTGACGCATTTTGTCAAATGTTTTTTATTCGTACCACAAAACACCAAAAATAAAATACTATGCCCCATGCCTTTCTCTAGTGACGCACGACCTCTTTTGGATCTTTTCACCACCCCCACCAAAAAAGGGGTGTTTTCTTTCGAGCCCCCCCCCCGGAAAAAAAAACACGAATTTTGTTCAGACAACTTGTTTTTTTGCCGTCGTCACTTTTCATCTCCCAAAATTTTCATATATTGCTTGCGAATACAATCAAACATGCTCATGTGCCACTCCTATATGTGTGTCTCAATAGTTACAAATTTTGTTTACAGAAGCTGATATGCCATTTTTAAGTGTTACGCGTGACATTCGCTTGTATTCGTCTTCAAGGAGGCTCTCTGAAAAAATTACCCTGTGCAATTTCCCAGACATTTTCATAATATTGTCGTGCATTTGATTGTATTGTAGTGCACGGCTATTTCAAAAACCGCATTATATATATTGAGTCTTCCAGTATGCAGAGAAAAGCGGGTAAAATGGACAATTACTGATGTCTACACAAGCCGACATCCCCTCCATTTAATTCCCCAGACAATTCCACAATAGTGCATTGCATTTTTATACATTCTAATTAGGTGAAATTTCGAAAACCACATGACATATCTAGTATTTTCAATATGTGGGGAAAATCGGTCAAAATGGACCTTTTCACAAGACGATATTGCCTCCATTACATTCTTCAGATGTTTTCACAATACTAAGGCACAAATGGGCTCAATATTATCAAAGCTAATATGATAAATGCAGGATTATTTAATTTTTCTTCAAGAATAAGGGGAAAATCGGGCAAAATGAGTCACTTCCGAGGTTTGCACAAGACGACATCCCCTTCATTCAGTTTTCCAGACATTTTCATAATATTGCCGTGCATTTGATTTTATTGTAGTGCACGGCTATTTCAAAAACCGCATTATATATACTGATTCTTCCAGTATGCAGGGAAAAGCGGATAAAATGGACAATAACTGATGTCTACACAAGCCGAAATCCCCTCCATTCAATTCCCCAGACAGTTTCACAATAGTGCATTGCATTTTTATACATTCTAATTCGCGGAAATTTCGAAAACCACATGACATATCTAGTATTTTCAATATGTGGGGAATATCGGGCAAAATGGACAGTTCATGAGGTTTTTACAAGACGATATTGCTTTCATTGGATTCTCCAGACATTTTCACAATAGTAGATCCCAAATGGGTTCAATATTATTAGTGAAAATATGATAAATGTAGGATTATCCAATTATTTTTTCAAATTTAAGGGAACATCGGGCAAAACGAGCCACTTTCCGAAGTCTGCATAGATCTACATCCCCTTCATTCAGTTTTCCAGACATTTTCATAATATTGTAGTGCATTTGATTTGATTCTAATGCGCAGCTATTCCAAAAATCGCATTTTATCTATTGATTCTTCCAGTATGCAGGGAAAAGCGGGTAAAATGGACAATAACTGATGTTTACACAAGACGACATACTCTTCATTCAGTTTCCCGGACAGTTCCACAATAGTGTATTGCATTTTTATAGATTCTAATTCGCCCAAATTTCCAAAACCCCATGGCATATCTAGTACTTCCAGCATGTGGGGAATATCAGGCAAAATGGACAGTTCCTGAAGTTTCTACAAGACAATATTACCTTCATTGGATTCTCCAGACATTTCCACAATAGTACAGCACAAATGAATGCAATATTATCAGAGCTAATATGATAAATGTTTGATTATTCAATTTATCTTCCGAAATATTGGGAAAATCGGGCAAAATGAGCCACTTCCCGGAGTCTGCCCAAGATGAAACTATCACCATTCGATTCATTTTTACATAAGATTAGCTGTTTTACAGGGCACTTATCCAGCGGCCTTTAATTAGTTGTGATATTGGGTCCCATTTTTCCCACTCTGCATTGTTTTGAAATGTATTTTTTATGGATAGCCTTGTACAGATTACCATTATGAAAACATTGCTCTTGAAAACCGTGTTCACGTGACCGTTATTCTGCCCCTAAACGTCAGCTGCTATTGCATAATTCGAATTCCAACAAAAAAAAAAAATCTCCCAAGGTTAAACAAATGCCTACCCAAACTAGTAAAAAGGGTGAAACTTAGAATTGTTTTTCATCCTGAAGTAAATAAAAAAAAAAGCCTTAACTTGTCAGTGAGGGCAGGCCAAAAAAAATCTATTCCATTAACTTTTTTTTTCAACTCTGGACTCACGATTTCAACTACCCGTGCTGGCTCGCTTCTGTTTAGACATGGTTTTAATCCATAAATAAATTATCATGATCCAGTCGTTTGATTTCCGAGCACACAACCAACTATGACGCGTTATTCGTCGTCGCCGTTGCTTTCCCGGCCCTTGCCTCGTGCGAGGTGGTTCAAGTTTCAAATATGCAGATGTCGTATAATTTTTTTTTTGTTGTATTCGTCCCATGTCCTCTATCATCCCAACGTAGGATGCCTAGGTAATTGATATCCGTAATAAAGGATAACAGAGGGCAGGGAAAAAAAAATCAACAACCATCGGTGAGCGTTGGTTGCGATAAAAAAAACACTAGATTTTTTGTCCTTAAACATGTTCCTTCATTACGTGACACGCTGCAATGAGTTTTCAAGTTTGAAAGTGAGGCTTTTCCATTTTTTGCTGACTGTTCCGGTTGAAGACCGTTAGAATCAAATTCATCAACATTTTTGAGTTGAATTATTTTTTGCTTCAGAACATGGAATATGCTAATTAAACTCAGTACTTGCCTTGACTTGCCCACCCTTTGTGTTTCGGCTATTCACGAAAGACGGATGTCGTTAACCTGGGATGAACTTCTCCCAACGCGATGGCAACTGCTGTTCCCAATCAGAGCAGATTCGACTTTCGCTTTCCATCAGGCATCTGTTGTTCCAGCGTCGTCCCGGGGAAGTTGATGTGAAAGTAAAAACGGAAGAATAAATCATCAAACATCCTTGCCGAGATGCACAGTGCAACATGTAAATCCTTTTTTTGTGTGTGTGTGTGTGTGTGTGTGTGTGTGTGTGTGTGTGTGTGTGTGTGTGTGTGTGTGTGTGTGTGTGTGTGTGTGTGTGTGTGTACAATCCATATTCCACTGGCCGGCAGTGCTTTTATGGAAGAAACCTGTCTGCATCTATATTTATAATTTGTATTTATTTATAGATGCAGACATTTTTAGCCCTGAATATGGAAGGTGATAGCTCTATTGTACATCCAACAACCCATTTCAAGAATGCCTGTTCATACACGTACATTCTGAGGTTATCTTCATATACAATAAGCCCCGCATGAACACTGTCATGTATCAATTGGATACATGAGAGGCATTCACACTTCCAGAATTTTTTCAAAATTCTGGCGCGTATTTAGTAATATAAATGTTTCATCACAACAATAAAATAATAGAACGATCTCACCGACTTTTCTTTTGTTTCTTCATTCTTTTGCCTATGTGTTAGTTGTCCTCTTCATGTTGGTCTTGATTAGAATCATGCTGCTTTTGGAGATCTTTAATGACAGTATAATATCGTTATTAGTATATCATAAAAGTAATACTTATTTGCAACTTGTTTTCCTGTAAAGGTAGAAATTAAACACTCGTATTTTCCACTCAACATTTGTTCATTAATTTTTTTTTTTGGCTCTATCTTTTTTTTTTTTAAACAAGAACACACATAACACGTATAAAATTTAGTTGTTTTTTGTATTGATTTATTAATTTTGTTGTTTATAAATCCATTAACTCCATTAACGTGTAATTTTTATTTATTTTTATATAGTACTGCTGAACTAGTCTTCTATTCCTGATTCCGATTCCTCTTCACTTCCTTCATATTTATAAATTTCTTCTGCCTTTTCTTTTAGCTTTTTTTTTGTCTTTTGCCAACTCTATCCAATTTTCTTCTATTAGTCCTGATATCTTATTTTTATCTTCTTCGATACAATCATTCCAGGTCTTTGATGGTCTACCTATCTTTTTTTGTCACACTTCATTTCTTGAGCGACTCTTAATGGATGTCCAATTTGCCTTCTTTGAATATGACCCCAATAGCTAATCCTCATCACTCTAATCTTTTTAACAGCTGTTTTTCCGTCTAGTAGCCTTGATAATTTGATTCTTCCTCTGGGTTTATCCCTACAACATCTTAACATTTCCTTTAATATTTGCATTTCATATTTACTGATAGATTTTCTATTTCGTTTTATAAGAACTGCAGATTTTAGTCCGTAAGTTATTGATGGTGAAATGACTGTCTTATAAATTAGTTTTGCTAATTCCCATGTTGGTTTATATCTTTTAAGAAACTCAATAATCACCTTGCTACTACCTTCAGCTTGCAAGCACCTTTTTCTTGTAGTTTGTGGTCTATCTGACGTCTCTGTTAAATATGTTCCTAGATATTTCATATTCTTAACTATATTATATTCTTCTCCATCTATTTTCACTGTTTTTGGAATGTTTCTATCGTTCTGTGGCTCTCTGACTAAAACCTGGCTTTTATTAACGTTAATTTCTAGTCCTACCTTTATCAATTCATTCTTCAATAACTTTATTATTTTTTCTATTTCTTCTATTTTCTCTGCTATTATTAGTAAGTCATCTGCAAATGCCAGAATGACCGGTAGTTTTCCATTACTTATTTCTAATAAATTAATATCCGGATAATGCTTCTTCATTTCCCAAAGCACTTTCTGGATTATTAATGTGAAGACGTACGGAGATAATGGGCATCCTTGTTTGATCCCTTTTGCTTTTGTTCGTTCTTCTGTTCTTACTCCTTCCCATAGCACACTTGTGCGTTCTGCAGACAACGCTTGAAGGACTCTATTTGTTATATGCCCTGGCACGTTGAGTTCATTTAATATTTGTTCAACCTGTGTTATTAAGTTTCTTCTGTTAGAGTAATTTCCTTGCCAAAATGGATTTTTGTAACGAAATACTACTTACCAAAGATATATCCACGAAATCAAAGGCTTTTTTGATGTCCACCGACATTAGAATAATTGTGTTTCCACTATTCCAGTTCTCTTCCATGCATCTTCTTGCGAAAAATATTTGGTCGTCCGTTGATCTGTTTTGCGTAAACGCTGTTTGGTGAAATCCTGGTTCACCTGCATATTCTCTAAGTCTTTGCACTAACCATCTTGCGTATATTTTGTATCCTATATTACTTAGTGAGATTCTCCTGAAGTCTGATGTATATTTTGCTCCTTTCTTCTTTGGTATCGGTATTTGCACTGACTGTTTCCATTGATCTGGCATTTTGTTGGTTATCCATACCTTTTTTATCAGTTGGTATAGTTCTTCTATGCTACCTTCATCACAATATTTGATATACTCGTTTTTAATTTTGTCCAATCCTGCAGCTTTACAGTTAACTAATTCACTAATTAAATTTCTAATTTCTTCTCTACTCGGTTCTGCTGTCAGTTCTTCGTTATCATCACTGATTGTTACTGATTCACCAATCCCTAACTCTAGTTCTTCTAACCATTTATCCATTGCTATTAATGGTTTCTTCGGTCCTTTTCTGCTAATAAACTGTTTTAAATATTTATACGACCTCTTTATTCTTTCTCCTACTTCGTAATCTTGCAATTCGTTATAAAACCTGAACACTTCCTTTTCATTATGCTCTCTAATTGCCATATAATAATCTTGTCTTTTAATGTTTATATTTTCTCTGAACCATGTTGTATCTATACCTCTAGTCTTTGCAATCTTCATTCTCTTCCTCGCTTTTAAGAGCGATTCGATTGCTTTTTTCCTCTTTGGCGTCAAAGGATTCTTAACATGTTCTAACGCTTTCCTAGCACTAGTAGTAATTTTTTCAGTAAATTTCTCATAGGCTTCTGTTATTTCAATATTTTCAACATCTATCTGTTCATATTTCTTCAATTCTTCGTGAAATTTTGTTTTTGGTGCATTTTGTTGTAAAACATTTGGTAGTAGTAGTTTTTTTTGCTTTTTTCTGTTTTACTTCTGCCTTCCATTGTTGGCTTTCTATGACTACAATGATAATTTTGTGATCTGTTTGAATCACTGTCCAGTTTGCTCTTATGAACTTGGTCTTGATTGTTGTATTCTCTGCAACTAAAACATGATCTATTTGAGATTCTTTTCTACCATTTGTCCATGTACTTAATACAGATTTATCGAACCGCATAGATATTACATTGATGTGATGCATTTTCAAAAATATTTTCATAAATTCACCATTTTCGTTCGTTTTAGTGTGCCCTATATACTTTCCCAATCTATTCATATCATCTTCATCAGAGTCCTCTATTCCTAGCTGTGAATTGAAATCTCCTAATAATATCATTTTATCTTTTTTTGGATGGCTATTCAAATATGCTCCTGAATTTGCAAAGAATGAATTTGCATATGTATTTGGTGCGTGAACATTCACTGTGATCCAACTTTCTTCTTTTCCATCACACTGGATTATTGCTGACATAACATTTTTGTTAATATTTCTAACTGCTCTAATCCTAACTTTTCCATTTTTCTTGTTCAAAATTGCCAATCCTCTCATATTATTTGTATTTTTTCTATCCGACATCCACCATTCATAGTTTTTTGTGTTGACTTTTGTTCCCAGTACGTTTGCCTCCTGTAGTACTGCTATCTCCACTCCTGATTGGTGTAATTCTTCATCTATTTCCTCCCGCTTACTTTTTTGACAGCATCCTCTAACATTCAAATTTGCAATTTTAATTGATCCTGATCCTGTTTTCATTCGTTCGCGTTCTTCACTCGTCCTTTGTTCTTCCGTGTTTACTTTTTGGTTGAAGTTCGCTTCTTTTTCTTTGAGATACACCTTCTCAACACTATCTATTTGTATGTTGTCATTGATCTTTGTCTCTACTAATGCTATCTCTTCGATTCCTGCTCGATTAGTTTCCGTTTCGAATATTTTTGCCTCAGAATGTTTCTGGTATATTTTTGTATTCATTCCTGTAATATTGGCTATTGCTCTCCAAATTAAATCTACTGGATGTATGCTTTCCGTTTGTACACCTGTGACTCTTCTTATATCTGCTTCTTATGCGTTCGGTAGTTCAGAAAACGCTATTGATTCCGGCTTAATTCTGCTCACTTGATAGCAGACAGACCAAATCAGGCTTTCTATTCCCTCAACGATTCTTCTCACCTTTATCCGTCCTTCTTTTACCGTCATCCATAATATATCGTTGATAACTTTTATTTTCTCAATGTCTTCATTTTCAATTTTCGTTTTTCGAGATAATCCTTCTTCTTCATTTCCATTCCTTTTTTCCACATCCTTCTGTTCCTGATCAACATCTGTGGTCTCATTCTCCTCTTCATTTTCCTCTCTTCTGTACACACTGTCATAGTGATTTACACCATTGTAGTATATTTCGATCGTCTTATTTGAGCCATTGTGAAATAACAGTTTGAGCCATTGCCATACTGAAATAACTGAAATAATTCGGATTGAATATGCGAAAATTTGATTTTAAAATTTCTTTCATGGCCATGATACTTTCCGCTCCTCCCCATGGGATAGTTTGTTGATGTAGTGCATCACTGTTTCCATGCATTTGTTGTCGTCGTATCCTTCAACCTGTCCATCAAATGACTTCTTTCATTTCACTCATCTGATCCCACAGATACTCCACCGTTTGTTTCCTGAGTTCATTAGCCTTTTCCTTAAATTTGCTGTTGAACTCCTTCCATCCTGTTATCTGCTGCACAATTGCGTAAAACAAGCAATTATCATCACCGGGTACGCTGATAGCTTTTATTTTTCCGTTTTGAAAAACTTTTCCTTCGAAATATTCCATTTTTATTTAGATCACTTTTTATCCTTTGGTCACTTGAGAAATTGTCGATTTGGTCAACTTTCGGCGGTTTTTTTCTTCTTTAACACTTATATCACTTCCACTACCACTATCACAACCACTACCACCACATGAAGTTTAACGGTGCTCACATGTACTTGACTTTTCGCGCTCCCACAACATCTTAAGTATGTACATTTGATTTTCGCCGAGACATGCATTGCCAGGTTCATAATAAGTATCCCATTAAATTCATGAACCACCTTGCATCACCCAGAACCAGTATAAACCCTAGCCTCGTGACTCATTCCGGATTGAAATTGCGATTATAATATACATTATTTAGTATTTTTTCCAATTATTTCCTTTTTTCGTATATTTTATCACCCACGTTTTAAAACAATTTCCACCCGTATTTGTCTACAATCTGGCAACATTGTCTTTCTGTTTCATATTTTCTATTACAACCATAACGGTAGTTGACATGGCAACTGTTTATGAATCGCCTCCTATGTTCCCTAAACTGATATATATGTTAGTGTTCTGAAAGAGAATGGAAGCCCGAATGCAAGTGCAAGGCAACACACACACACACATGTTGCTTTTATCTGGCTTCGATTTTGAGTTCGACCAGGATCGCGCAAATGCCGGCACGTCATGGACAAAAGAATTGAATCAGATAATGGTATAAGTGATTCAAGGTTTTTTTTTTAAATTTTACCGCTTTTTCACTTCCTCTCCCGCATACCACAATATGTTTCATCATCATGCATTCATAATATATTTTATATTTTCCAATCCAATGTATAATACAGGACAAGTCGGAGCAAATCGTCAATATCTTTTGAATTAGTAAACCTACACTGAGCCAAGAAATATAGCAAAAACCATAATAATACCTTATGATTTTTTGCTATAAGAACTCTTTGTAATCTTTCCTCGATTATCTTATGATTTATTTGCTGTTTGAACCAGAATGAATTTCAACAACCAACCTTATAAAAAACGCAAAGACCATGGAGAAATTCGTAGGTGAACCTTATGAAAAGCATATGCGTTCACATAAGAAAATCATACATCGTTCAATATGAATTTTATGTAGCTTGTGCTCCCTCACGGGCTCGGGATAATGATTTCTGAAGCATTTTGCAAATCGGACATAGGATTTATTATGTATGCATTAAATCAAATGTTATTGATCACCTAAACATATATGACCAAAGGTCTTAACACGTCTTAACAATTATTTAAACTACTCAATATTCAATATTCCGCACGATGTGTTGGTGGCGGTAGGTTTGGGATTTTAGAAACATTCGATTGAGTTAGATGTTTCAACAGTTGACCAATTCGATTGTCGATTTTGTTCGGTAGCTGTCGGTAAACGGGTGGTGGATCTGATTGGGCTCGTTTCCGGTTCTGGTTGTCTATACAAATCTATAGCTTTTCCAAAGCGACTTAACATCGATCCGATCCTGCGGAAGTGTGTCTGAAATTGGACAGAGTTGAGGAAAAACTCCTCCGATCCGAAATGACTTATAATTCTTACCTCCTTGCAAGCAACATATCGTTCTGAAGTCTCTCCAACCGAGCAACTTCTTGAATTGCATTCAATTATCATTCCTTTATTATATCGTTAGGCTAAACAGACGAAATCGGTAGGTCGTATTCCTTTCGGTGCTTGGTATTGTAGTTGTAGTACTGTATCTTGGATGTTCCCGGATCTGTTCGACTGTTTACAGAACTTGGAATCGTAATCGACTGCTTTGAATGGCTGCCTTTTGGCTGAGTTTATTTGAGGAGTCTTCTTGGTTGATCCACCAACTTTACCGGCGGTTTTCGGGGCGATTGGAATGATCCATGACTGTGCTTGTGGAAAATGAGAGCAGCCTTTTTATTTTTTTTTACGCATTGTTCTGATGCTTCTGCATTTTTATGAGCTTCACCAACATCCTGGAGGCAATGTGTGTATTCCGGTAGTCTGCTTGCAATTTCCTTAGCTACTTCTGCTTCAAGTTTTTCTACTTCGCTTGCTTCAACTTACCCACATTCGCCAGTTCCTTCTGTGCTACATTCGCCACCAGCTGTTTTGATTGTAGTCGGACCTGTATGTTAGATGGTTGAATCGACAAAATTGTTATCAAATAAAACACTCTCGCCAAACGAGAACTTACCTGTTCCAGCCGTGTTTTGCGCGGCTTTTCATTTTCGGCCTTTTGGACACTTTCGAGACAAAACGATTTTTACTTCTGAAGAATAGTGCACCATAGTGTTGATGGACATAATTATTTACTTTCAGCTGGCGTATTCGATAATGCTACTGCGATGAGCGCCAGCTCTGAATTCATAAGGTGTGCCTAATGAGTTTTTCACATCAAAAACATAACTCATATCTTATGAAAATTACTCGCACGTAACTTCTATGAAATTTATATGGTGCTTGAATGAATCTCAAAATAGTGCATCCAAATTTCATAAGATACTTAATGAAAATGAAAATTGATCGTTCTTCTATATTTCATAAGGTTAAACTAATGATTATCCTAAGGTAATTTGGTTGAGTGTAAAAATGCAGCACCCTTAGTGACGTCGAAAACTACCAGGCCGAATACTAGACCCTATACCTGTAGTAGAGGCATCTCTTGCATCGTACTGTGTTGTCACTTCCACAACTGAACCTTCTGGTCTACCACGGAACCCATCCATTATCTTGAATCAGCTGTCCTGTTTGTCCAATGGTTTCCAATGTGAAATTTCTCACCCATACCAATGTTTTTTTGTTTCTTATTTCCATCCACAACCTCCACAACGCACCGTTCCCACACGATTCTTTCAGACCATCTAAAATTCTCAAAATCAAAACCTAATTGTTAGTAAACTGATTTTGGTCCAATAGATTATTCAACAGCCCATTCATATTGATTCCGTTTATATTTGTTAATCGTTATTTCATGTTAAGATTAGTTTACTCCTAACCTAAACCTATCGTAATTTAAGTCCCATTAAGCAAGAGCATTTTTCCACTTCAGTAGAATTTACACTCAGACTCGGTTAGGTCCCTATTCACGTGTTTAATTTCGTGCTCACTTGTACTTGTGTTTTCCTAGAATTTTCCTATTAGCGAGATCGTTTTTGATCCGGTGCGACGATGGATCGGGTATCAACATTGGGTCAAGTTGATGTGTGTTGAACGTCGGTGTGTATGTTTTTTGTTTATTGTTTTAACTCGTACTGGGTTGACGTTTATACTGCCTAGAATATCAGGTATCGCAGGTTAGAGCTAGTTCCAACTCGGATCCAAAAACGAATTCGGTATATCTAGAGTTTCATAAGCTATCCGTAAAAGTTAGTTCATGTTCAATGTTCAACCGGCAAACGTTGATTTCATCGGAACGAAAACATATTGGATCTCGTGGTGTTGACCCATCGGTCAATCATGTCGGATAATTAGAATAAAACAGAATCCGACGAGAAGTATTGTTCTCTGCCCTTCCCACACAAGTACAAGCACGCGAATCTGTCTACCTTAAAATTGTGTACCGTCCCATAATTCAATGATTTATTCATCTCAATGTTTGTAACGTAGTCTGATTCTTAATATGTTTCAGTTAGATATTAATTAAATTCATTAATGTTGACAGCCTAGTTTCGATTTTAGTTTTAACGGTAGTTGCCTTGCCCACGATTCTATGATTCGCTAGCACACATTCATAACATTTTTTCCAATTAGAATCGGAAATATCTATACTGATATTTTACTTGTTTGCGGATGTCAAGGTTTATCCGCTGACCTCCTTAGAGTCGAGAGATTTAGATTAATTAGTTTAATTGGTATATGAAAACAGTAATTATCTGCAGCTAATGAATAATAATTTGGTATGGTGCGGTGAGAGAGCCACCACCATCTTTCACCCGTTTTCTTCGATTGGGCGATTTGTTCAGCTCTGCTCCGTCGTACGCCATTTTTTGTTGTTGAGCACTTCAAACATTTTCTTCGTTTTTCCATGTTTTCACGACATTTCACTATTAGTTTTCTCTATTTATTTGGTTTTCACATTCACCTCACTATTTTGATACACAATTTAACCTTTTTTCAAGCAATTCCATTAAATTTTTTATTACTAATTGGAGAGCAATTTTTCTTCCTTCTGTTGCTGGCAGGGATGCCAGTCCGTTCTAGTGCTGGCATCTGAATTGATGATTTTTTATTGATTGTAAGTGGGAAACTGGGTTTTTCTTGAAGTTTGCTTATTTGAAAGAAAAGAAATTGGAATTCAATGTGTTAAAAATCATTTATTTGCGATTTTTCTACATTTTTTTTCAATGTAACGCAGCTTGATAAACAACTTTTTCCGTTTTCTATTCCGGTGCGTAAATGTACAGAGATGATGGTTTTCCAACTCGTGAACACGGCACGTAAAGGCTGTGTGAAAAATATGCCATTTCCAGATTTATGCCACACACTTTCAGCGACTGTCCTTGTGACTTGTTGATTAATGAGGCCATGATACCTCCTATTTGGCGCTCAATTCGGTTAAGTGGTTGCTAAGAAACATAAATTAGTTCCCAAAATCCGTGCATTTTCGGAACCTGTTCCGTCAATATCTCCGCAGCGAGGTATGCGATTTCAAAACCATTCAATAGCGTTCAATGGGACCGTGATATCCTTCATTTGGTGGTTGTAGCGCTCAACTCGGTGGAGTTCTTGCTGAGAGACACGGCTTAATTTATTTCGTCACATACACAAACACAGAAATACATACACACCCACACACACACACACACACATACACACACAGGCATTTTATGATCTCGTCGAGCTGGGTCGAATGGTGTGTGACACTTTAATTGTAAATGTATTTTTTTCAGCTATAAAAAGTTACAATATCTACTCAAACATGATCATTGAATTTTCTGAAAGGTCAAAAGATATATTGTAATTATCTGGGAAATTCTAGGTGGTCCAAACTGTTTTGGAGTTCAAAATTTTGGGCCTACAGTTGTTATTGTATTTTTTCAGCTACACAAGTTTACGATATGTATTCAACCATATTTATCGAATATTCTGGGAGGTCAACCGACACTATGAGATAATCTGAGAAATGCTAGATCATTCAGGAGGTAAGTCACTTGGCCACCATGCGTTAACACTCTCGAATACACAATCTGCCACACTGTCAAACACACTCGCCACCATATGAAAGATAAATTTATGTCGACATGACACAAATCGATTGTTTGTTTTCTCACTGCTTTGTTTCCGTCTCGTTTGGACTGATGTGACTTAGATGATGCATAAATGTGCGTGTATTAAATGCAAAAAAGGTCCATGGTTGCAAATAAGCATATTTTTTTTTTATTAAAGTATTGACAGATAAGTTGAAACACCGAAACAACTTCAACTCTGAAACACAAACACAACGTGGCAGAGTGACTAACCCCCTGAGGTCATCCAAACTATTTTTGAGCTCAAAACCTAGAATCTACAATTGTATCTGTAGATATTTGAAATATACAAAGGTGTGATAATTTTTCATCCATGTTCATTGAATCTTCTGAAAAGTCAAAAGATATTATCGGACAATCTAGGTTCTTCTAAGTTAACCTAAGTTACAATTGATCGCGGTTCTGCCAAATCGCAACAAGCACCTATCGAAAATTGTCAGTTTTGGCAGAACATATTCAAACAGAACTTTTCAATTTCAAGATGAATCACATCAGTGGTTCTTGAAGTTTGTAACCAATAACCGATTTGAGTGATCCGTCTCCATATTGCACCGAAAAAATATTCTGTGGGGATTGTATGGGTTCAGTAACGCAGAATGACGAAAAAGCCGCTTGATGAAATCTGGCACCCGACCAATCATAGATCCTAAGTTCTGAACTTCATAATAGTTTGGATGACCTAGAATAATCCAGGTTATCCGATAATGTCGGTTGACCTACCAGAAGATCCAGTGAACATGGTTGAATGCACATCGTAAATTTGAATAGCCTAAAAAGCTGTAGTTGAAATTTCAGATCCTAATTTGTGAGCTCCAAAACTAAATGGCTGATATAGCACATCCTGGATCACCTCATAATGTCTGCGGACCTTCTTGAGACCTGAGACTCAATAAATATGGTGGAAAACATATCATAACTTTTTACAACCGAAAAAGCTACAATTACAATTATAAATCCCAAGTTCAGCACTCCAGGACAGGTTGAATGACTTGGAACATCCCAGATCACCCATAATGTTGGTTGGCCTTCCATAAGATCCTATGAACATAGTTGAATACATATCGTACATTTGTACATCTGAAAAACAACAATTTCTATTGTAGATCCTATGTTATGAACTAATGAACAGTCTGGTATGGCCCAGAACATCCCAGATTTTATCATAATGTCGGCTGACCTTCCAAAGGATCCATTGAACATGGTTGAATGTATATCGTAAATTTTTCCTGCCGTAAAACTATAGTTACAACTGTAGATCCCAAGTTCTGAGCTCCAGGACTGTTTGGATGACCTAGAACATTCCAATTTATCTTTTAATGTCTGCTGACCTTCCAGAGGATTTAATGGACATGGTTGAATACATATCATACAGCTATTCATATCGTATAGCTGAAAAAGCTACCGTTACAATTGTAGATCCTAAGTTCTGAACTCCCAGTGTGGGATAGAGGTTGCCACGACAGCCATACGGCTGCAAAAGGGCCCATTTGGAACCCAAGTGGCAACAATCCGTCAGCCGGTTACAGCCGCAGACTCCAGCCTAAAAGCGGAAAAACTCAAAGTGGGGTGGTCTGTTTGCCCACTGAGTTTGCACCAGCTGCCAAAGGCTTGTTTTAAGTGCCTCGAGAGCGGGCACATGTCGTGGGAATGCAAAGGCCCCGATAGGAGCGATCTTTGCCGAAGGTGCGGAGGAAAGGCCACAAGGCTCGGGACTGAAAGGAGCCCCCCAAATGCATGACGTGCTCTGGGAAACCAGATAACAAGCACGTCACGGGGAGTCCCAAGTGCCCGGCATTCAAGGGTAGATCTAACGACAAAACACAGTGCGGGTAACACAACTGAACCTTAACCCCCCAGCCCAGCAACTGTTTTGTCAGGCAGTTTGCGAGTCGAGAACGGATATTGCAATAATATCCGTCTCATACCGTATCCCTGACGGTAATGGAAATTGGGTTGCTGATAGGTCCAAGAAGGCGGCAATATGGATGACGGGCAAGTTCCCAGTCCAGGAGGTAGTGTCCACCTCAAACGAGGGCTTCACGGTCGCAAAGGTGAACGGAGTGTTCATCTGCAGCCGCTATGCGCCTTCGAGATGGTCGGCAGACCAGTTCTCGCAAATGGTAGATAGAATGACAGCGGAGCTAACTGACCGTAAGCCGTTGGTAGTAGTGGGCGACTCTAACGCTTGGGCGTTAGAATGGGGCAGTCGCCTCACCAACCCAAGGGGCCAGATCCTGCTGGAGGCCCTGGCTAGGCTCAACGTAGACCTGCCCAACGTAGGTACTTGTAGTACCTACCATAGGAATGGAGCGGAGTCGATTATCGACGTGACGTTCGGCAGCCCTGGGCTGCTGAACAACTGGAGGGTGGAGGATGGCTACACTTATAGCGACCATCTGGCGGTTCGCTATAGCATCACCCCCGGAGCTAGGCAGCGCGCAGAAGGAGGAGCACCCACCCCGTTCGTCCGCAGATGGAGGACGTCGTACTTCGATAAAGAGGTATTTAAAGAGGCGCTAGAGCGGGAACAGAGATTGAGCGATATCCAAAATCCTCGTGGGGATAAACTAGTATTAATTTTTAAAAGAGGGTGAGATGCAACCATGCCCAGAAATGTCAAACCTAGGGATGGAAGGTTGCCGGTTTATTGGTGGACAGAGACGATCGCAGACCTCCGGAGATCTTGCCACCAAGCTAGAAGGAGGATGCAAAGAGCACGATCAGGCCCGGAAAGATCGGAGCGCCGCGCGGTGCTAGCCACCGCTAAGGCTGCGCTTAAGAAAGAGATAAAGGCCAGCAGACGAGCCTGCTTCGAGGGTCCGTATTCGAAAGCTAACGTGAATCAATGAGGTGACGCCTATCGAGTGGTAATGGCAAAAACCAAGGGCACGACAGCTCCAACCGAGCAATCACCGAAGCTACTACAAGTCATCATCAGGGGACTCTTCCCGAGTCACGACCAGAGTCCCTGGCCCTCTATGATGGCTGAAATGCCCCACGATGGCACCGCGGACAAAAGAGACGAAGCGACCATCACGATCGAGGAAATCATTGCGACAGGCAAATCATTGAAGTTAAACAAAGCGCCAGGACCTGACGGTATACCGAATCTGGTGAGGCTCTAGTACTGCTACCAAAGGCATGGAAGCCATCCGGGGACCCATCGGCATATAGAACAATATGCCTGTTGGATACAGCGGGTAAAGTGCTCGAAAGGGTTATCCCTTACAGATTTACCAAGTACACGGAGAGCTTAGACGGTCTGTCTAAAAATCAGTTCGGCTTTCGTAAAGGAAAGTCGACAGTGGAGGCAATTCTGTCCGTAACCAAAACGGCTGAAGTGGCAATCCAGCGAAGGAGGCGAGGTGTCCGTTACTGTGCGGTGGTCACCCTAGAAGTACGAAATGCGTTCAATAGTGCCAGTTGGGTAGCTATCGCTAACTCGCTCTAACGTTTTCACGTGCCAGGAAACCTGTACAAGATTCTGGGAAGCTATTTCCAGAACCGCGTGCTGGTGTACAACACCAGGGCAGGCCAGAAACGTGTTCAGATCACCGCAGGCGTCCCGCAAGGTTCGATCCTGGGCCCGGTGCTGTGGAACATGATGTACGACGAGGTACTACGGCTTGAATTTCCGAACGGGGTGAAGATTGTCGGGTTCACCCTTGAGATATGTGGTGAATCCATTGAAGAGGTAGAACTAACGGCCTCGCACTCCATTGGTATTGTGGAGTTATGGATGAGTTCCAGGAATCTAGAGCTAGCACACCATAAGACTGAGGTCACGGTCGTCAATAACCGGAAATCGGAGCAACACGCGACGATTAGTGCAGGTAACCGCACAATCGAATCGAAGAGGGCATTGAGGTATCGAGGAATCATGATGGATGACAAGCTGTCATTTACAAGTCACGTCGACTACGCATGCAAGAAAGCCTCCACGGCTATATCGCCATTATCTCGCATGATGTCGAACAGCTCAGCGGTACAGGGAGCAAGCGCAGGCTCCTGGCAAGCGTCGCCTTATCGATAATGAGGTACGATGGGCCAGCATGGGTCACCGCCCTGGGTACTAAGAGCTATCTCGGTAAGCTCGAAAGTACCCACAGGCTAATGTGCCTGAGAGTGGTCAGCGCATATCGCACAGTGTCACGCGACGCGGTGTGCGTTTTACCGGGGTTTATGCCCATTGGCATCACAATAAGAGAGGACGCGGAGTTCTTTGATCAAAGGGGCACAAGAGGAATCCGCAGGATCACCAGAGCTACATCGATGGCCAGGTGGCAGAGGAAGTGGAATAATTCCACCCACCGACTAATTCCAGAAATATCTGGATGGGTCAAGCGGCGTCTTGGGGAAGTAACCTTCCACTTGACACAGATATTGTCGGGCCATGGCTGCTTCATACAGTATCTGCATAAGTACGGGCACACAGAGTCCTCTGCGTGCCTTTTATTCCCGGAAGCGGACGAAACGGCGGAACATGTGTTCTTCGTCTGCCCTTGCTTCAACGACGCGAGGAACGGCATGATAGCCGTGAGCGGTTGGGACACGACACCGGACAATCTTGTCCAGAAAATGTGTCAAGAACAGGACACTTGGGACGTGGTAAGAACGGCGGCCTCTCAAATTGTCTTAGAGCTACAAGACAAGTGGCGAAACGACCAGCGACAGGCCAGAGGGACTAACTAACTACCAATGCCCTAAGTAGTTGGACATAAGTGGGTGCTTAATGCACAATAGCTCCCTCCCCGAAGTAATAGTGAAAGGTAGTCCCTGAGGGAGACCAAGGCTAGAGGCACAGGTGGGTTTTTAGTGGGTCGAGGAGTTGGCACCCTCATCCCCACACCCTGAGTTCTTCAGGGTCTGTGAACAGATTTTTCATCCCGTTAAAAAAAAAAAAAAAAATAAAAGTTCTGAACTCCAAGACAGTTTGATTTACCTTAAACATCTCAGATTATCTCATAGTGTCGGGTGACCTTTCAAAAGATTCAATGAACTTTGTAGAATACATATCGCTAATTTTTATAGTTAAAAAGCTAGAGTTACAACTGTAGACCCTAAGTTATCAACTCAAGACCAGTTTGGATGACCTAGAATATCTCAAATTATCTCAAAATGTCTGTTGACCTTCCAATAGATTCGGTGAACATGGTTGAATACCTGTCGTAACTTTGTATAGCCGAAAAAGATACAGTTACAACTATAGATCCTAGGTTCTGAACTCCAGGACAGTTTGGACGACCTAGAACATCCCAGATTATCTCATCATATCTTGAAATAGAAATATATTGAAATAAAAATATCTTCTCATCAACATGAGACCCTAGGAGTGGATGTGAAGTGTAAGTATTAATAGGTCCATTAGAGTACGGCAGGCTGTGAAATTGAATAGAAGCAGTTGAAATTGAGCGGAGGGCTATTTGAAAGGCGGTATCCAATCAAGCACATAATCTTTTACCAAGCTACTCCAGTGCGTGATAGGCAAGGGAGGGGAAGGGTGCCCCTCCTTGGCTGCTAGTGTGTCACAATAATGACAAAACGTTTTTTGTCGCAGAAGGACTGGTACCATGGCGTGAAGCGCACGGGAACGGAATGCAAGCGCCCATTCGGTCGAGATGGCCGTGACGGAGGTGGATTCCGTGGAGGTGCCGGCGGTGGCAGTCGTTTCGGTGGCTCAGGAGGTGGCGGCCGCGATAAGTGGACCATGTAGTCTAAGCAGCTCCAGAAGATCAACTGGAGCCAAATGCAATTGACTCCCTTTAAAAGGACTTTTACCGGGAACACTCGGCAATCAAAAATCGTTCTCAACGAGACATTGATCGTTTTTTGGAAAATCATGACATTACATTGGTTGGCCAGTGCCCCAAACCAATAACTGAGTTTAATGAAATCGACATCCCAGACTATGTCATGAATGAAATCGAAAAGCAGGGCTTCCAGAAGCCTACGCCGATTCAAGCCCAAGGGTGGCCAATCGCCCTCAGCGGTTTGAATATGGTCGGCGTTGCTAAGACCGGTTCCGGTAAGACACTTGGATATATGCTACCTGCAATCGTGCATATCAATCATCAAAAACCTGATCCAACCATTCGTGGTCAACTGGTGCTTGTTCTTGCGCCCACCCGTGAGTTGGCCCAGCAGATCCAACAGGTTGCGACTGACTATGGATGGTCGTCGTACATTCGTAATACCTGCTTGTTTGGAGGTTCCAGCAAAGGACCGCAGGCAAGTGATTTGCGTCGAGGACTTGAGATTGTCATTGCATCTCCTGGTCGTTTGATCGATTTCCTTGAAACTGGTACAACCACGCTGCAACGCGTCACCTATTTGGTGTTGGACGAAGCTGATCCGTATGTTGGATATGGGTTTCGAACCTCAGATTCGCAAGATTCTGGAGCAGGTTCGCCCAGATCGCTAGATTTTCATGTGGAGTGCCACATGGCCTAAGGAAGTACAGCGTTTGGCCCGAGATTTTCTCGGTGATTACGTTCAGATCAATGTTGGATCTCTGGAACTTTCTGCTAATCACAACATTACTCAATACGTCAAAGTGATCGAGGAACACGAGAAAAATGAACAACTTGGAAAACTGCTGGACAATCTACGTTCCAAAGGGCCTTCGGGTAAGATTCTGATTTTCAGCACAACCAAGCGTAAGTGCGATCAGATCACCAGCTATCTACGTCCTTATGGTCAAGATGCAGTCGGCATGCATGGAGACAAAAGCCAACAGGAACGCGAGAGAGCTTTGAACAAATTCCGTAATTCCAACAGCTGCATCCTGGTTGCCACCGACGTCGCTGCTTGCGGTCTACTCGTTGACGGCATCAAAGTGGTCATCAATTACGACTATCCACAGCAACCCGAGGACTACGTTCATCGTATCGGCCGTACAGGTCGTTCAAATTGCACTGGAGAAGCCTACACCTTCTTCACATCGAACGAGCGGAAAATGGCAAAGGAGTTGGTCGCCATCCTGGAAGAAGCCAAGCAGGAAGTTCCACCAGAGTTGCTCAAATGGCGTCATAAAGGGTGATACGGTCAAAATTTGGTCAAGGGAAAACGTGTGTAAATCGGTGAAATCGTTTATTTAAAAAATCAAATTAAATTTCTTTTTCAAGTTCAATTAGTATAAAATTCAGGAAAAATATTCAGTTAGGCTTCCGCTTTTCCAAATCCGAATTGCCAGGCCTTACGCTTGACCCCTGTCATCAGATTTTGTACAGCCACCTTGTCCACCTTCTTCGCCGCAGAAAGCCAGTTTGCCTTGAACTGCTGCTCGTCCTTAGCAGTTTTTTTGGTCTTCTTTAGGTTCCGCTTGACAATAGCCCAGTATTTCTCAATTGGGCGGAGCTCTGGCGTGTTGGGAGGGTTCTTGTCCTTGGGAACCACCTGCACGTTGTTGGCGGCGTACCACTCCATGGCCTTTTTACCGTAATGGCAAGATGCCAAATCCGGCCAAAACAGTACGGAACAACCGTGTTTCTTCAGGAAAGGCAGCATACGTTTATTCAAACCCTCTTTCACGTAAATTTCTTGGTTGACAGTCCCGGAAGCTATGAAAATGCTGCTTTTCAAGCCACTGGTACAGATGGCTTGCCAAACCAGATATTTCTTTGCGAACTGTGACAGTTTCGTGTGCTTGAAAATATCTGCTACCTTTCCCCTTCCTTTTGCCGTATAAAACTCCTGTCCCGGAAGCTGCTTGTAGTCGGCTTTGACGTAGGTTTCGTCGTCCATTACCACGCAGTCAAACTTCGTCAGCATCGTCGTGTACAGCCTCCGGGATCGCGCTTTGGCCGTCGTATTTTGTTTATCATCGCGATTTGGAGTCACTACCTTCTTGTAAGTCGATAGTCCGGCTCGTTTTTTGGCTCGATGCACGGTTGTAGACGATACACCCAGCTTATTTGCGGCTTCTCGGAGAGATAGGTTAGGGTTTCGCTTGAAACTACCGGCAACTCTCTTTGTCGTCTCAGCGGCTTCCGGTTTTCGATTTCCCCCCGATCCAGTCTTCCTGGCTGTCGACAAACGTTCCCCAAACACTTTAATTACATTTGTAACGGTTGATTTGGCAACTTTTAGCGATTTTGCCAACTTTGCGTGCGAGTAGCTCGGATTTTCGCGGTGCGCGAGCAAAATTTTGATACGCTGCTCTTCTTGCTTGGACGGCATTTGGACAACTGAAGAGTGAATTCCAAAATCAAAATAGGAGCAACATTCTACACACACACCTTCAAAATGAGGGATGTTCAGGTTTTTTAAATGCAAAATTGAAAGAAATACGTCAAGTTGATATTGACCAAATTTTGACCGTATCGCCCTTTATTGGCGGAGGTGGTTTCAGTCGCTACAACACCGGTGGTGGTGGAAACCGCTTTGGTACATTCAAGGGAGGACGTAGCAACGACTTTGGACGAGGCGGTGGTGTGAACCGATCATTTGGAGGTTCAAGTTACGGAAGCAGCTCTACGTCGAATGGCTACGGAGGAGGTTCATCGTCGAACGGCTATGGTAGTAGCTCGAGCAGTTATCGCAACGGTTCTAGTGGAGGAGGCAGCAGTAGTACGAAACACATAAAATTCGACGAGTAAATTCCGTTGTTTAGGGCTTTATCTAACTGTACTATGTCTCATCTCTAATAAGTTTAGTCTTAGTTCGACGTCTTATCTCTAATCTTAAAGATATTCTATTTAATTTAAACAAACCAATCGTACGAGAAGCATTGTTTTAGTTGATTTATGTGCGCTGTCGTACGCTAGGCGACGAGCCAAAAAAAAAACGGAGCAGTTACGTTTCATACAAATTTTTTTACAAATTTTAGATAAGAGAAAGTGAATTTCTGCCCTCCGAAGTTGAACAAACACTTAACTTTTGAAAATAATCGCGCACCGAAAGCTCGCAAAGTAGATGGAAATACTTACAAAAATCCTAATTGCTGTAATATAGCATCAGTCGAGTATCACGTTTGAATTGAACCAGCTAATGAGTAATTCGATGTTTTAGTTTGAAATGGCAATCATTGACCAAAAATTGGAATTACAAATAAATACAGGAATCTATAAGTTGAAGGCTTCTGTTTGGATTGACCCGTTCAACACAAGAGAGGTGACATTCCATGTATTACTAGTAGACCGCGTAGTTCCTGAATGAAGAAAAAAAAAACTCAGTACATGAACCTAGGCACCGTTAATTTTAAAGAATAATTCATTTTGGTTTTGAAAAAAAGCAAAGAATTGTGATGGAATTAACTGTGATGGAAATACCGCATGCAAAGTTCTGATGATACCGATTTGAAGCGTTAAGCAAATCCCTTGCAAGGAAGTTGTAAAAAAGTTGTGGTTTATCAAACCAAGTTGCGTTGCTATCCAGGTCGATAATTTCTGAGACAATCCAGAAGAAAAAACTGTCCAAATTTGCCAAGAGATCGCTTGTCTGGTGTGTGATCTGGGGATGTGACAAAATTTTAGCAGCAATTTATCACATCTGACAACATCATTTGGGCAAATTCACAAAGATGAATGTCTCCAGAAGCACTTCCTGCCCTTCCTGAAGTTTATCGGAGGCCAGACGCTGTTTTGGTCAGATTAAACATACTGCCAGTATTCCCAACCAGCCTTGGAGTGACATAAAACAACAATGTTGTTTTTTACCTAAAGATATAAACGTTCATCCCGGAACTTCAATCGAGAATTATTTGGCCATTACGTAGAAGAAGCTCCGCAAAACCCCTTAGGTATTGGCAAATGAACGGAATTTGAAAGAGTGGTTGAGACAAGATTGCCCTAAATGTATTAAGCAGTGTCAAGGCAAAGTTGCTGGCTTTTGAATATTGAGAAGAGGTTCAATAAGGTAATGTTGTACTTTATTCCCTAAAAGTTTGAAAATAATCGAACCTAAACAGAATTTTTGGCAATTATTTTTGTGCGTCTAATTTTATTTCGAATTATTTCTTTAGTTCCTTAGTCTATAATTGACCGATGCAATTTTTGAAAATTGTAAGAATTTGATAACATTTAGGTTAAAACTAACATCACACATTGTATTTGAAATTTATATTGAAATTACTATAAGAAACTCAAGTTTTGTGTGTTCATCACTCGATCAGTTCACCACAAGCTGGTGTTTTTTAAAGACGCGTTGATAAAGATTAAAAATAACCTGTACAGTTTTTAATCATTTTGCACAAGCCAATTAAATTTAAGTGTCCATGTTAGCATTAATTTTGGTAAATGCTAAAATAGCAACAACCGAGCTTCTTAAATATGCGTTAGCCAGTAAGGAAAGAATTCCCTTCCAACTTCGCCCCGCACCCTAACGCTGTAATAAGAAGAACGATGACGGTTGCGTCACGACCCACGCCCGAAATATTTGATCGTGTCTGATGGATATTAAAATAATAATTTATGTTTACGTTCACCACAGTTTACGGCTCCCGATTTTTTATCCTCTCCTCGTTGTTTGCCTGTATCGAATGAAACCAAGGCAGAAGAGATGCTATCAGATTCCAATGAAAGCCAACCTTATTCTTTTTTTTTGGGGCACCAACCGATTGGGAATGGCCACTACTTTTTTTCCCCCGGAAGCGCACATTCCTTGCAGCATCGATGATTAATTGCCGAAGCACGTGAGCAATTAAAGCCGGATTAGTGGTGGAGAGAACCTCCGATTAACGAATTTGCATACATTTTCCTTCGCGTGGAGTTGAAAGTTGCTGTGCTGGTTTTGTTTTCCCCTCCTAGTTTGTTGCTCGAATAATACAAGGGCAAAATAATTATCCTGTCAGCGGCAGAGCAGAGATAGCCACCCAAAAGCAAACGAAGATCACGTTGTAGGTAGAAAAAACGGCTGCTTTCTTTTCAAGACGGAATTTTTTTTTTCCTGCAAATTTATAGAATAATATCCTTCTGTGGATGACACAAACCTTCACAATCCACGCTCACTCACCTATATAGGTTGCATCATTCGTCTTTCGCTTGTCAACGCACCGTAGATCGAGGGTAGAGCTGTGCCTAAAAAAAACGAGGAAATTAAATTAGAGAGGACATTTTTCTTCCTACTTTTTCTTTGAATGGTCCGACGTCCAAACCAGGATTGCAGAAGCCATCCGATGCAGAAGGACGATTCGTGTGATGCACCATCATTATCGTCACAGTCAGTTTATTGTTGTGTGGCTGAAGATTTTTTTTTTACATTTAATGAGAGAAAAATATTTACCTTTAGTAAGGTTTCCGTGACGGATGGCCTCTCTGTAGATAATTGTTTGTCCAGTGGAGATGGACACTTTTCTGCAACATTCGAGGTTAAGTAATTAAGTGTGATTATCGCAAATTGATTCGTACAGTTTGAGGTCTATATCAACCGAAGCTCATATCTTGTAAATGGAAATATATAGGTGTTTAATATGAAGCGAAACAAACGCGTTCTTTGCCTAAAGATATTATGTGGAAGATTTGATTTTAGGATTAAAGGGTATTCTTTGGGTTATCAACACAAAAAGGGTTCTTAAACAAATTTTGACTGTAATAAATTATACGAGCATCGTTTTCGGCGAAGTTTGAGTATAGATTTGCATTTAGTTCGTTTGGAACAAAGTAATGGAATTGTTGGGAGCCTTGAAATGTTTTAACTTTATTGTGTAGCAGGTTAAGCTCTGTCGCCATCTGTTTGTAGTCTTCTGTTATCACACAAAAAAAAAAAATTAAAATTTATTTTTTTATAAAAAAAAAAAGCGTCCCCCCCTTCTTTATAATTTTTATATATTTTTAAACCTCCCACCAACACCACCCCCGCCCCTTTTCAAAAAAAATAACAAAAAGCAGAAGGGTTTTTTTTAAGTTTTTTTATGGATTCCCTCCCCGCGGATTTCGCCAGGGAGGAACCAAAGAGTTTGTTGTTATTAAAGGGGGAAAAAAAAGGTATTTTTTTTATTTTTTTTTTTAAAAAAAAAAAACTTGGTAATTGCGCCCGGTTCCCAAATTGGTGGGTAAATTCTTTCAAGTAAAAATGGTTGATCATCCTTCATCCTTCATCCAACCATCCTCCGGTTATCCTTCTATTAGTGACGTAGTTTTAGATAGAATTACGAGAATCAGATCGTCTCCCTTTTGGTGATAAGGAGTGTATCGAAAATAAGCTATCCACAAACTTTCTTTCAAATTATGTTGAAAACCGATATTTTATTCATACAAAAAATTGATCCTTTATTGTACGAGGTTAAACTTGAACATAATGAAGACCGGATGAAATTTAAGTTATTCCTTCACGAATTTTCGAACTTTGGATCGAATGCTCTTCATCAAGTTCCGGACAAGTGTTGCATCGCATTTTTTGGACGCTTGAGCCCAAATTTTTTTGAACTCCTGTATGTTCCCAGCTGCCTTACCAGTCTTCTTGAAGACCCTCTTCACGATTGCCCAGTAACGTTCGATGGGTCGAAGCTGAGGGCAATTTGGTGGATTGATATTTTCGAAATCTATACCCTTTTCCGCAAGCCAATTGAGATTGGTTTTGGCATAGTGAGCCGACGCTAAATCCAGCCAAAACAGTGGAAGTGTACTATGCTTCTTATATAAAGGCAACAATCTCTTCTGGAGACACTCAGATCGATAGATTTCCGCATTTATAGTTCCGGTAGTGTAAAAAATGGTTGACTTCAAACCACAGGAACATATTGCTTGCCATACCAGTACCTTTCGACCGAATTTCTCCACTTGAATCGACCTGTCCGCATCGCTCACATCCTCCCCAACGACGGCAGTAAAGTATTGTGGACCTGGAAGGGTTTTGAGTCCTCCTTTACATAGGTCTCATCGTCCATCAAAACGCATGCATCCGGACGCTGCAAAAGACGCGAATACAATTTCCGGGCCCTTGTTGCTGCTCGTTTCTTCTGTTCTGCACTTTGTTTCGAGATTTTCTGCTTCTTGTAGGTCTTCAGGTGGTTTCGCCTCTTGATACGCTGGATCATTCCGACACTCGTTTCTGCTTTTTTGGCCAAATCACGTATTGACATTGATTTGTTCTTCATGATTAGAGATACCACTTTCTGCTCCAGTTTCGGGTTGGAAGAACCGGGTTTTCTGCCTCTTCCTGGTAGCTCATCCAAAGAATAGTGTTCCCCAAACTTATTAATGATCGTTTTAACACTCGCATGATGAATTCCAAACCGCTTCGCCAATTATCGCATAGTAATACCCTTCTCACTTAGCCATGTGTCCAGAACCTTAATTTTCACTTCCTTTTCAATACGCGACATTTTGAAAACGTAAACAAAAGAAAGCTGACAGTCAAACGCACAGCATGCAGTGTTCAGAGCATTAAAATACCATCACAAATACATGCGTACAATGTATGTGGATAGCTTATATTCGATACACTCCTTAATCTATCATAAGATTGTAAATGGCTCCTTGAACGATCGATAGCAACATGGTTAACACGTACGTCCCCAACCGCTCTAAGAAAGACAAAATAAAATTTAAAGTTAATGATACTCCATCGTTGGCCATCGGATTTTGATGCGATTTTTTACAATAGATAACAAAATTATCCTTGTTTGTGGATCTGCACTGGTAATTCCGAAAATGTCCGTAGTTTCGGATTCCAAGGTGGGAGTACTGGGGTAAGTACCTGTCCAGGGATGATGGGCACAATATTTTTAGATGCGAAACATGGCATGCGGCATATCAAACTTCATTATTTTGCCAAACTAGGACATCAGAAGACATTTTAAGGATTTCTGACCATACTGGCCACTAAAATAGGCCCTGCGGGATCCGAGGTTCTCCGGGAATGTGGCCATATTCAAATCTTTACCAAAACCTGGCTTGCGACACATCAAACCTCATGATTTGGCAAAACTTTGTCTTCAGAGGACATTCTGAGTGTGTCTGACCATACTGGCTATTTAGGAAGGCCCTGAAGGATCCGAGGATCCGGGAAAGTGGCCATATTAAAATCAGCAATATGGTCAGCAATCCTCAAAACATCTTTCGTGACCTAGTTTGATGTGTCGCAAGCCAGGTTTTGGCTACGGTTAAAATATGGCCACTTTTCCGGACGAACTCGGACTCCGAATGGTCACCGTAAGTGGTCAGTATGGTAAAAAAATCCTCAGAATGTCCTCCAAAGAACTATTTTTTGCAAAATCATAAACTTTGACAGGTCGGAAGCCAGGTCTTAGTAAAAAAATGACTATGGCCACTTTCCCGGAGGAACTCACTATCCGGCAGGGCCACCCCAAGCGGCCAGTATGGTCGGACACACTCAGAATGTCTTCCGAAGACAAAGTTTTACAAAATCATGAGGTTTGATATGTCGCAAGCCAGGTTTTGATAAATATTTCAATATGGCCACTTTCCCGGATCAACTCGGATCCCGAAGGGCCTTCCTAAGTAGCCAGTATGGTCAGACACCCTCAGATTGTCCTCTGAAGACAAAGTTTTGCAAAATCATGAGGTTTGATGTGTCGCAAGCCAGGTTTTGGTAAAGATTTGAATATGGCCACATTCCCGGAGAACCTCGGATCCCGCAGGGCCCCGCTAAGTGGCCAATATGGTCAGGAAGCCTCAAAATGTATACCAAAGACCTAGTTTCGCAAAATCATGAAGTTTGATATGTCGCAAGCCAGGTTTTGGATAAGATTTGAGTATGGCCACATTTCCGGAGGAACTCGGATACCGCAGGGCCTATTTTAGTGGCCAGTATGGTCAGAAATCCTTAAAATGTCTTCTGATGACCTAGTTTGGCAAAATAATGAAGTTTGATATGCCGCATGCCATGTTTCGCATCTAAAAATATTGTGCCCACCATCCCTGGACAGGTACTTACCCCAGTACTCCCACCTTGGAATCCGAAAATACGAATATTTTCGGAATTTCCACTGCAGATTCTCAAACAAGGTAAATTTTGTGATCTATTGTAAAAAACCGCATCAAAATCCGATGGCTAACAATGGAGTATCATTAATTTTAAATTGGATTTTTTTGTTCTCAGAGGGGTTGGGGACGTACGTGTTAAGAGATACGAGTTGCTGGTTTTCAGATTTAAAGATACAGTTTGAAAATTATATAAAAAAAATACCTTTGTTTTTGGGGCCACACTCAGATTTCATAAGGTCTGATTTCTCATGATTGATAAGTAAGAGGTTAACTGATTGTGCTGCTGTGTTGTTATCTCACACAGAAGTTTTTTCTGTCCAATAATTAGTTATACAACTATAAATACAACTACAACTTACTGATGTAACTGCTCTGATCGTTTGATTGTTATTTTTGGGTAACAATTAGTTGCTTGAAAATACACAGGTCTTTTAAAAATTATAATCAAGGCAAATTCACAACAATATCATCGAAAAAATGAAGCATCGAACACAATACTTGATTTCATTTGAAGTTAAAGCATAAAATGTGTCAAGTCATTTACCTGTTTTGCGTGGAACTTCTCTATACACCCTTCCTAATGTCTGTCTTTCAAACTACCGTGACAAAGAGGCGGGGTAAGTTTTTGATTTTTCATCCCTTGCAAGGCACAAAAAAAATATTAGGGGACGATGCACGAAACCGTTACTCACATAAACTGAACTGTGGTGAGTTCAATCAGTAGAATCGTTGTGAAACTGAACTCGTTTTTAATCAGCGACATCTGTGAGTCATCTTTCAGTAACTGTCTTATTGAAATGGATGCCACACTTAACACTACCGTGAAAATAAATCAGTGAATATTGTAATCATTCGAAATTACCGTTGTCTGAGGTTAATTAGGTCTCAGGGGGGCTCTTTTTGTTCCTTGGTATTTGAAGCTTTTTACTTAGCTAAAGCCTGGTTATCTTTTCGTCATTTGAAAACAAAAGTTATGAAAAGTTGCATAATAACTACCAAGTGATAAAGTTGTGATTTTATTATTAAACTCTATAAACTTGGATTAAACGATAATGGATTGTGAGAATTTTATTCAAGAAAAAGCTAGGCAATTGTAGAAGGAAATAGAACAGAATCTGGAATAGTGGGAGGGGTATTCATCTGTAGACTTAATGATACGGACTGGGCTCTTCGTCCGGAATGATTCGACCAGTCTTAATCGTTGGTACTCATTTGCCTTTGGAACATAGTGGATCCATGTTTACGATACCATCTGAAATTTCTAGATACTGGATAACCAAACGCACCTTGCAATAGTGGCATAGTAACTTTATGAAACAATCGATACCGGTCATTGATGATTAACTTAGATTACATGTGACCAGAATGTAAATAACTTGTGATTTGATGTACCTCATCAACAAAACTGCTGAAAAAATGTTTTATGTGATTCTCAAGCTATCTGTACCTCTTCAATAAAGATTATAATTTCAAAAAATTGTATGAAATTTAGTCCATAACATAAAATTAATAGAGTAACATATAGTAAAAAATCATAATAAAATATGTATAGTTTACACGAAAAAAATAAAAGTACGTTCACACAAATAAAATTAATTCAAGTGCACTGCACTGATAACGGTACCAAACCTTTTGAGCGATGGTGTTTGTATTTTGCGTGAGAGAACGTTGAAAAACAACGTTCACTCTTTTGGGGAGGGAGCAGGCTCTAGAATTCGTACCAGTGCATGTTTATAATAGGTCTTCAAAAATGCGTGACAGACGAGGAGAGGGAGTTGAAAATACCCAAACATTCAGGACGTAATTTTTTAACGTTCCCTAAGTCAAATATGGCTATGGGTATTTTTGGCCATAAGTGTTAAAATATATGATGATGTGTTTTGATTTGTTTTCAATCAAGCAAAAATAATCCAGGAACTCTATATTTATTTCAATAAACAAAACAATAAAAAATATGTATTTACTAAACATTAATGTAAACATCGGTTTTTGGAAACAAAATAAAACACAAATAATAATAAAAAGTTTAAATTATAGGTTTCACCGTAAATTAAGATCTGCACAAAAAAATTGTGATATTTCCTGAAAATCAACGTTACTATTTCCATGTTAATATATATCAGTTATATTTTCTGTCATAAACTGGTCATGAACTGTGATAAACAATTTTTCGATTTAAATGCAACTATACTTGATTATCTTTTGCCACAAAACTAATCGATTAAATTATTGCGCAGGATTTCAGGATAACTAATTTTAAACCTATTAAAAGTTAATTTTTAGTTGCAATATAACATGTATGGAAATTTTTTAATAATACCCCACCCCCCACTCCCCCCCCATACAACCACCTCCTGCTTTATATTTTATTATGTTTACCCCAATTTGTTTATCCCCCCCCCCATTATTTACGGTTACCCCCCTTTTTGAAACTACCTTTCCAATCCTTTCCCCCCAGTTTTATTTCGACTTTATGTATGTATGTATGTATGTATGGTAGCCACCATCCCTTCTAGCGCTTGGCTTGGATGCAGCTCCACTTAATAGCAAGATCAAATTGAGCCACCGATCTGAATTCCCACTATCGCTGTATGAAGGGCCAAAAACGGAGGGGTGGACCCGTAAGCAGAGACACTTACGCGAAATCCACGGGAAATTAAGAATCTCCTTCCAACGATACGATCCATCAAATCGAATAACCCAATTCGCAGTACTTATTAAGCTTTCTACAGGATGGCTTGTTAAGAAGGGCGCGTCACCCTCACTGAAACTGTTGGAGTAGAATTCACAGCATCACAATCGAATCGGCTGGATAAGGAAAATGATACTGTTCATTCCCTCCTAGACTCAGGCAGTCAATCAAACCATCGTCCAGCTTCAGCTTGAATGATACCCTGATGCCCCCTCCCAACCCAGTATTTATTATATATGATGTAAATAATATGTCATGATATGCAATATATGTAGTGTGTAATAGAGCAATGAAATATACAAGAATATTTAATTAAAATGTCATAGATGGAATTCGTCCTCCTGTTATTTTAATATGGTTATAAAAGAGTAATATGATGAAATAATAAAAATATGCAATAAAGGATAATAATATGCCGCTTGGTGCTTCTTTAAAGCTCAATTAGTGTCCGATGAATGTAATTCTGGAATGGGAAGGCCATATTGCAGTTAAACAAGACATAAAACATTAAATTATTCATGAAACAATAAAAAAATATGTATGTGTTTTTGACATATGTAGGTATAATCTACAAAACGAAGATCAGTTATAAATTTTAAAAATGGAATAAAAGAATATCCAATGCGGTAAATCAATAGAAAAACACCTAAATTAATACAATGTAATATATTGTCTATATAACCTGCGATCACTTTCCTTATATCCTTGAAGCAGATAAAATTTCATAATAATTATTATTAATTTTTCTAACGGATATGATAATGATATGCAATGATGATTAGCTGCAGCTATATGATGAATGTATACTAAAATGAAATTGTAATATTATCGATGAATTGAATGGGTTAAATAAAATAATATGATGAAATAACTTAACAATGATAGGCCTATGATAATAATATGCTGCTTGGTGGCTCGTTACAGCTCAATCATTGGTAGATGAATGTAGCTCCGGAATGTGAAACCTTTTTTTACCAACCATTTCGCAATTAAAAGGGGTATAAACATCCGTAAAACATTTAATTATATACCAAACAGTAGAAAATATGTATGTATCTATGACATATGGATATACATAATCAGTAGAATTTCAGATAATTTATTAATTTTAATAATATGCAATGATCAAAATTGATAGAAAAGAACCTATAACTACAATGAAAAAAATTGCTATACTATCTGGGATCCACGTCCTTGTAACCTTGAAGCAGATAAAATTTAACTATTATTATTTGTTTTTATTAATAGTAATTTTAATCAGATTTTATTAATATTCAATGATGAAAATAATACGATGTTGTATTGAAATCCTAAATAACGTACATATAATAATAAAATGCAGCTATTTGTCTCCTCCGCAGCGCTGTTAGTTGCTTGAAACTCTGAAATAATGAAGGAGAGTTGATCACCTGGCAACCTAGCCAAATAGCAAGGAAAACTTAAGCAGACGACAAGGCGAATTAAGGTTCCTATAAGTATGATTACCGCCTAAAAACGGAAACTTAATACATCCAAAATAAAAGAAATAAAAATAAAATTAAGAGGCAATTTGAACTCTCCGCTAACTCTTGTTTCCTACTGGGCCCATAAATGATTCTTAATGTCTGTCAAATAGAAAATGTAGGATCAATGTTAGGTTTTGTATTTTTTGTTCCCCACCCTTACCGCTGCGTCTACCAGTGTGCGAAAGAAGAAAATTACCATCCTAGAACCGATACGATATGTACAGAATTATATAGTTTATCAATAAAATAACGGTATTATTATTCACCCTCCTTATTGCCGCACAACCCCCTGATTTCAGCTCTGCCCACTGCTATCCTTTCCTTTCAATGGTCCCAACGCTGCCGTCACTCGTCTTTTGGTAAGAAGATCGCTTTGTCGTCTCTGACTACTGTTCGGCTGTATATGTGTCTTACAAAACTCTACACGCAACCGCCACCAACCCATATACTCTGCTAATCTCGTGTAAGAAATCTCCCTCTCTTGATCATTCTAATTATCCTTGTCCTCATATTTTTTTTTTTTTTTTTTTTTTCGCTCTGCCATGATCCCGTGCACGCTGCTATAATTGATTTATCTTTCTGACTCCTACCGTCCGCCGTGTTTGGTGTTGCCTCCCTCACTCTCACAGGACGCTTGAAGACGCGGCTCACGGCAAAAATCAAAAATTTACATCGTGCACAGGCTCATGCCGCGGTATGAACGAGAGAGGAAGATTGTTGTATCATGCCGTTTCCATCAGTAGTGCCGCTCGCTGGTACAGTGGTGTAGCGTTTGTATGAGAGCGTGAACCACCTGCTAAATTATTCAATACGTTGAACTCATTGATGAAACTCCTAGTTACGTTGCGGGATAGCACTCAACAAATCTATATACACACACACACACACACACACCCGCACACCCAGTTCACTCCTCAATGGTAGTCTACCGTGTGAGACAGTGGTCCCTCGCTAATCAGCTGTTTCTCCCGTTTACTCACCACCGTTGCCCCGTCCACGGCCTAGTGTGAACGATGAATGTCAACATGTCTCTAATTTTTAACATCCGAGTAGATCAATCGAATCAACAAATACGATCTAAATAAAAAATATTTAATTTTTTATTGAGAATCAACAAATTATTCTTTGATATACGTTTTCAAAAAATTTCCCTATGCCGTTCTAGTGACATTTCAAAGATATCAGCTTGAGCGATCAAAGAGCCCGGCTTGATGACCTCCGAAATAAATGGAGTATCTATGGTATTACGCATTGAACAAAAATATCGAAATACAATCCTATACTGCTTATAAGAGCATGTCATTCTTTAATGGAATAGTAGTTGAATTTTAGAAATATTTAGAAATATTTTAATGAAAATGCTACGATGAAATGCTGGAAAACAAATTTAACTTTATATGCTTGTTATGCTGTTCCATGCTCTGAAATGCAAGGATAAGTTTTAAATGCAGAGATTATCCCAAAGCCCGCTGACACTATTAATCAAATGAGAATGAAAAATATACCATGGTACGAAAAGTTATCTAAAAGGTGTAGTGAAAAACAAAAAGGTGAGGTGAAACTGTGCTGCTAGTTCCTGAATCATTATGTGAACCATGTTAAATGAATGACGAATTAGATTAATATGTCAGTAGTGAAAAAAGGATCCCACGTGCGCAGCTACTTGTTGATGAATTTAGCTTCATCGAAAAGCCTTATCAGTGTTGTTGTTCTAAAACCATTTAAAAGGCTGGAATGTAAGGCTACTTTAAGTTTTTATTAAATAAGAGAGTGTATTTACACAGAAAATAGATAATATTAATGGGTAAGACTGCTCAAACAGTGCAAAGTCTAATCCGTTTCCAAAACCACTATCGTACACAGCGCGCTGAAGAAAACGACGACCTAACTAAGCTAACAGCTTTACTATCTTTGGTATTGAAATGGAAAATATTATTCACAAATATGGACCTAAATTAGGCGTACTTGCATATAATGGTCCATCTACTAAATACGTCTAGCAATGCTTATTATTATTATTTAAAGCAGCACCATTGAAGCTTCCCTCTGAAAGAGGTGAAAGTAAAAGCTTGGCATAACATAATAAAAATTTATCAAGAAATAACATTTGCAGCATCAACAAAAAGAGGTATAACGTATAAAGGAAAGCCCTCACCATATTCTTGTAGTAATCCTCATATGTCAGCATATGTCACAAGACGCATCAGATGATTCTGTTGTGTAAGAATAACGATTTTACACATACATTTACAGATACACTTGTCAATTGCATGCATCAGCATGAACGCTTATTGCCGTCGCTACCACGAGGAATAAATACTTTTTTCTCTCTCTTCTCCTCCGGTTTCGTTGATTCTTCGTATTCACTTCGAACACATAAACAAACCAAATAAGCGTACACATCGGTGAACCGACTCTATAGTCGATGCATTGAATTCGGTTTCTTTAAATCACACGCACACTAGTTTATTACTTATAACCGCCATATGCAAGCTAGCTATAGACGGCATCACTTAACTGAAATAAAAACAATTGAAATTCAAGGCAAGACTATCCCGGATTAAGCTGTGCACACTGAAAATCTAGAGGAAAGCCCTTCGCACTTTCATTAAACATTGTGGATAATAAATAAACCCCGAATCACTAATTAAAAACAAAAAACAAAGTTAAAGGAACTCGACGAACGTCAACTCGTAACCGAATCGCGAACTGAAGGTTTTTTTTTTCCTTTTTTAAACCCCAAAAAAATTTTTTTAAAACCCTTTTTTGACCCATTTATATAATATAATTTTATTTTAGTTAAAAATAAATTTTTAAACCATTTTTTTCCCGTAAATTCATTAAACCGCAAATTTGCATTGGGGGAAGCCACCAAATAACCAAATAGTTTTAAAGTAGTCATTGCGAAGATAACTTGGCTTTATGGCAGAATTGTGATTTTTTTCCAATCGCCATATTGAAATATAAGAAATAATTGGAATGTGGAAAAATAAATGCACCAAATTCTAAATGTAATGCAAATGAACTGTAGATCAGCGACCAATTTCTGCATTTTTTAAGATAACTTTATTGAACTCCATCAATTTTCAAGAAGTTCATGGTTAATTTATCGAATATATTTATTTTAATTCTGTGTTTGTTGTTGTTAACTCGCATTATTTTCGAGGCGCATTAGTTCGTGCCTATATTCGCCACAAAATCAAATGCGTGTATGATTTGGAGCATGATTTTGGATATTTTACTATCAATCAAAACTTCCCCCAACACTTGACCATTTTTCTTCGATATTATTTACTGCTAAATAAATCAGAAGAGCAGAGAATCGAACAAAGCAGCACAACAAAAACCAACCACGATATCACAGTTAAGTTTGACAGCTGTGGCCATTTGGCCGCGTGCTGGTTTTCATGGCAGCCAAAAGGTTTTATGAAGGCTCTCAAATGGTCGTAGCATCTATCACTAGAATATTTTCAAAATCTTTATGGTCTTAAAAAGGTTTTATTAATTTGTTTGGTTTTAAAGAAGCATAGAGGAGGTTTTGGTAGACAAAACAGTTTTGAATGTAGTTTTATCAACAAAGCCGGGAGGAATGCTATACGGCTGGAATAAACTTAAATTGTTACTTGGGTAGGGCCACCAACACCAGGAACAACATTTACCTAACATGATGGTTAAGCTACTTTTCGTGAGGGTGCTGAGAGTTTTCAAAAATTTACGTTTGAATCTTACTTCCCCTTTTTTTTTACAAAATCAGATACGTCTGTTTGAAAAAGTACTCGAGAAATTTGTCATGCAGTCATGGAATATGAAAAAATAAAAAATTCCGCTTGCTTCTTTCTTAGCTAGAAGTGGTGAACATTTCAAAATAGGCTTACTTTGTTCTTGAGCAATGCAAGCAAAACTAGTGGCCGAGGACGCTTTTTCATAAACAAATTCAAAAAGTTATTGTTTTCTTGTTTGCTGAAAAAAAATTTAGATGCGTAAATGACTTGTTTTCTTGATAGATTGTCGTTAAATATCTATTTGGTCAATTCAGAATCCATTTAGTTCATTTTAAGACTTCATTACTTACGGAACAGATAGTTTATTTTATTTGTTTTAATTTTATGTGTTTGACGAGGTATCCGGGATTTGAAAGAATAAGCAAATAATTCCGGCAGTGCTTTTATGCAAGAAAAATGTCCTGCTGCTATAATTAATGTTGTTCTTAGTCTAATCACATACTGTATACATTTTAAGCCCATAAGTTAAAAGTTGATAACTCTGTCGCGATCCAGTGACCCATTTTAGAATGCTTGGCCACTCACGTCCATTCCGTTGTCACTTTCACGTACAACAAGCCCCGCTTAAACACAATACTAACGTCAATTGGATATTTGTATTATGTTTACACCTCCATTATCGCAACATGTTCTGTTTTGATTCAGGCACTCATTTATTGGTATGAATTTAATATTTATTAATAATTCCTTAAATCTTGCACGAATGTATGATGTTTCCTTGCTGATCCTGCTCCGTTTGTACCACTTTTAGTAACTTTCCAGCGCGGGGGTAGCGTGGAACTGAAATCGATGGCACCGTTGTCTCCACACGGTAAGGTTACAGTCATCTGTCCGTCTGTCCGTCAGAGCCGAATCAAAATCTGAAATTTTGATGATAGGGGAATGGGTAGAAAATTCCAACAAACTCGCAATGTTCGACACACTTCCCGGGGGATTCTCTCTGGGCTTGGAAAATTCCGGAAAAATAAGCAAACAACATGTACCCGAAATTTTTCGTTGTAGTCTTCTTCAATCTGCCAAAAGTAATTCAATAAAAATAGACCGAATACCCGAACGAACGGAGCAGAAAAGAATATTCACATTCAATCAGCTGACTCAAACCCAACTAGAGAAGAGAAAATATTTCACCTCATACGAAAATCACTTGCTCTAAATAATTCCGTGTCAGATATTTTCATTATCAATTTAGTTGTTGATAGCATCACTCCAAGTTGCTATTTTCCATTATTTCAAAGACGGATTGGACACCAACCCTTGGCACTCATTACATACGGAAATCAACTCTTCTCTTCGCTGGTGGCACCCGTTTTTACAGCTTCAGTCTTTAGTATTTCTTTTCATTTTTCACGACTTATCACTGAAGTCTTCCATCTCAATCAATAATCAACACCATTGAAAAAAAAAAACTGGAAATTCTCAACAGTGGGAAACTTATGATCATGATGATTATGTAATACTAACATCTATTGTAGCAAGGTAACTTTCCATAGCAGTGGAAAAATCTGAAAAACGATTTGATCAGGATCCTATTGTTGTTTGTAATCATCAAGCTTCTGTTTGAAGGGCTAAAAACGTTTTGATGGGCGCGTAAGTAGAGACACTTACGTGAAACCCGCGAATATAGGGAAGAGAATCTCCTTCCAAAAGCAAGTTCACACTCACAGTATTAGAATAATAGTCCTCAATTGCCAATTAATTTTAACAAGCGCGTAAAATTTCCCCTCGTTTAATTCCATGCCAAAGGAAGCATAAACAACGAAATTGTTTGCAATCTTTCATGCACCAACCAACAATGTTTGCAATCTTTCATACAACAGGCTAGATTCTAGCGTTATCTGGCTTAAATCTAAATGAAATATCCCATTATTTTCTGCTAAATCTAGCATTCCCTTTATGTGCATTAGATAACGCATAAAATTCAATGTTTCTTTTATCTGTGTAGTTGTAGTTTAGAAGTGCAATTTTAAACTAAATGTTATGCTGAAATACTGAAAAACGAATTGAGCCTTTGATGCTTGTTATGTTGCTCAAGGATCTTAAATGGTTTTGGAATGAAAAGATGTTACCAAAGCGTGCTGAAATTATTTATTAAATTAGAATGGAAAATAATATGATATGATTTGCACACATGGATGTATAACTTGATTTATAGGTGCGTATCTTCAGTTGAACCCCTCCACTTCGCTATTGTAACATGACAACATTGCCCAGGCTACGTCAACCAGCGTTTCCATGTTTCAGCTGGCAGTCTTTTGTGATCATGAAGGGTGTACGGAATCAAATTGCGACACACACAAATATTCGGCAAAATTCGCCCGTTCAGCCAATCATCTTCAAACTTTCAGGGAGTAAAATAAAACATGTTATGAATACACTTTGATTGTTGTTATTGTTGTATTATACATATGCGCGGAGTAATGATATCTAATGATGAAATTTGTCAGAAGCAGATAATTTCGATCAACATGAGAGGCTCTAGGAGTGGACTAGTAATTTGTTGCTAGAACTAAGAGAATGGAAGAGAAAGCATTGATAGTTCCGTTTACACAGAAGAAAATAATTAATTTTAACATGCGCGTAAAATTTCCCCTCGTTTAATTCCAAGCCAAAAGAGGCGTAAACAACGAAATTGTTTGCAATATTTAATGCACCATACAACAATGTTGGCAATCTTTCATACAACAGGCTAGATTCAGGCGTTATCTGGCTAAAATTTACATGATATATCCCATTATTTTCTGCCAAATCTAGCATTCCCTTTATGTGCATTAAATAACGCAGAAAATTCAATGTTTCTTTTTATCTGTGTAGAGTAACGGCAGGTTATGAAAATTGAAAGAGCCTCTCATGTTGATGGAAATTATCTGCTTCTGACAAATTTCATGTTATGAATATTTTCCCATGTCTGTTTTATTCAATTTCAATTCCATATCCAAATGCACGAACCTTCTTCTTTACACTACTCATCAGGTCCTGTACAACATGTGGACCAACTTTTTTTTGCGTGGCAATCCATTTTTTCTTCCTCCGACTTCACTTCCTTAGGATGCTTCCGAAGTGCCTGCTTCATGATGGCCCAGTACCCAGTGCCGGCTTGGTTGCGGCAGATTTCATGTGTGAATAAGCTGCCACATCAACGTTCAAAAGTGCCTGAGCCAAATGGAGCTTGTAATGATCACTTGAAGATGCAATGGGGGATCATTGCCCTGATTTTCCCAAATGTAGCACGTAGTAAATTGTTTCATGTCTTCTATAACTAAACGTGATAGAATTGAGTAAACGAGTGGACAGTAATCGGGAATGATCTCTCATATGCATCCGTCGAACCGTTCTGAACGGCCATTGTGAGAATATCACAATTACTAATGCTTCTCTCCTTACTCCTGTTCTCTTCCCTATCCCATGGCCACGAACGGTGCCATATGACACATTGTAAGTCTCAATATGCGCTACTAAAGTCAGCTCTTCAAAAGCAGAAACACCGAGTCAACAATCTGGACCCTACATCAAAGGGAGGTTGAAGCAGTAAGTGGGGAACGGTATGTAACCCTAACCAATTTTACTTTCAGTCAAATTATCTAACAGAAGTTAAGATGATTTCAAAATCAAGGTAAGAAAATCATATTAATGTCTCTGAATTTTTCATATATTTATAAAACACCATATGTTGGGATGAAGGGAGGGGACCATCAGAGCACCCGATTGAAGCGATTAGGATAGGAAGAGTGGAACTGCCAACTTCCTGTTGTTAACATTTTATGAATAAAGGGCGGGCTCTTCTCCCCATCTAGTGGGACTTTCTACTAGGCGAGGGCTAGGTTTTGATGTGGTTTCTGCGAACTTGTTTCTGCAAGGAGATTCTCTTTAGACCCCTGTAGCTTTGGGTTGCGCGTAAGTGTATCTGCTTACGGGCCCACAATACGTTTTTGGCCCTTCATACAGGAACTTGATGAAACATTTACCACAGTACAACCTTAATCAAATCGTTTAATTAAAACCGTCCAGTGCTATAGGCAGTTGCCTTGCTACATCAGATGGTAGTTCACATTATCATTATCATCATATCGCACTCATCAACACATGAGCTGGGATCAACGGCTTTACTTCCCTTCCGAAGGAAGACGTGACCAGATTTTTTAGTCTCAGAAAAACCACCGACCTCTACTGGGGTTGAACCTGGACCCACTGGGGCACAGAAAACAGACATTGATGTCCATATACCTTTTCTTGAAAAACGTGTGTAAATGTTAATATGGGCAGCCGGTATAAGAAGCAAGTGCAGAAGAAAACAAACAAAATTTATCAGGTTATTTGCTAGGCTTTTTATTGATAAACATTTACATGGCACTTATCACACAACTGCAGCGCCGCTGACCAGGAGAATAACGACATACATTTAAAATGTCGGCTTAAAGTTTTACACAAGTAGCAGACAGAAGATGAACGTCTGTTCTCTGTGACTGGGGTGCCAAGTAGCAGTACACTTAGGCAAATAAACTTAAGAATTTCATAAGGTTCAACTTATGAATGATGCTTTGGAATTTCATAAGGCTGACTTATGAATGGATTTTGTTGCACACGACGTTGCTCTTGTAGGACTTTAAGCTTTCCTTTTACAAGTGTTGATATATTCTTGTGAGCAAGTCACTGGATCGATAACTTCAACGTTCAAGGTTCGAATCCAGGTTGCTCCATATTTTTATTTTTTCAACATCATTAAATTTCAAAAGGCAAACTTATGAAGTTCATACTGATTTCTTATAGCAAATAATCATAATGCAATCTTATGAATATCGAAAGTTTATATTGCTGAGTGTAGCGCTTACCACTAAACCACCGGCGCCGGCACCTTTTTAATTATTAGTAACTCAACGCATTAAGTAGTTGAGTAGTAAACGAAAAGTCACTAGCTATACGTTTGCTTATTTGAGTTCAATAAGTCGTTCGCTGTTGTAAACAACACAAAAAATAAATAAATTACTTTAGAAAAAGGCAAACTTTCGATGGATTTGGATGTAATGTCGGTCTATGAGCACAATATTGGGACTGCTCGTGGATGCAACTTCGTCTCATCATTTAAGTTTCTCGTTAGAACCAATTGGAGGAAGAACCTGACATAAAAACAAACGCAGAATCCCTATCCTGTAGACGAATCCAAGCTGCAAAATAACCCGATGACTTCAGAGCCAACTTTACCGCTTGAGTTTAATACAATCAATGAAAGTAAGGAAAATAACGTATATTTTCGAAATTTCAATAGAATGAAAAGTTCGGTAAAAGTAAACGAAATTTATAGACGGGTTGCCACTTGCAACTTTACCGTTATTTTAGGTACGGGAACGAGTTGAGACAGTAGTATAAAAAATGAGGAAGTGTTTGGCGATCGCTTTAACGTCTTTAGGGATGATCGGAACAAATCGTTATCCAATAAGAAATGTGGTGGTGGAGTTTTAATCGTAGTTTGCACCGACTATGAATCGGAACAAATTGATTCACATAAATGCAAGGAATTTGACCATGTTTGGGTCAAATCTCTTATTGTAAATCAAGTGCATATTTTTTGCAGATGTTTACTTTCCTTTTGAATTTGCCAAAAAAGAATCATATGATACGTTCTTTTGTACTGCTGCTCACATAATTTCAAAATTTGAGCCTGAAACGAATCTTCACATTTACGGTGACTTTAATCAACGGGCAGCAAATTTTATCGTTGATGACGAAAATGAATCTTTTTTGGTACCAATTTTGGGAGATAATGAAACGCTCCGCACTCTATTTGACAAAAGTTCAGAGCTGGGACTTAATCAAATAAACCATGTAAGAAATCATAACAACTGTTTTTTAGATTTGTTATTTACTAATATGACCGATGATTTCTGCGTGACGGAATCACCCGATCCTCTATGGAAAAATGAAGTATTCCACACCGCGATTGAATACTCCATATTTATACATGACAACACCACAATGTTGGATGGCGATTTAACCGAAACCTATTATGACTTTAGACATGCAAAATACGATGTTATCAAAAATAAACTAAGCTCCTTTGATTGGCAAAATTTGATTCGTAATTTGAACATAGAGCTAGCTGTGAACAAGTTCTACCAAGTAATATACGAGATTTTAGAGAAGACAGTACCTAAGAAGCAAAGAAAAAAATCAAACAAATCTAAAGCTCCAGCATGGTATAATAGAAAAATAATCAACCTGAAAAATAGAAAACAAAAAGCACATAAAGCTTACAAAAAAGATAAAAATGATTTAAACCTTACAACATATTTAACCATATGTGACCAGTTGAACTTAGAAATGAAAAATGCTTATGAGGATTACAACATTGAAGTAGAAAATAATATAAAGTTAGACCCAAAATCTTTTTTCAGTTTCGTTAAGACCAAACAACAGTCGAATAATTTTCCATCAAAAATGCAATTAGATAGTAAAACAGGCAAAACCGCTAACGAAATCAGCAATTTATTCGCAGACTTCTTCCAGGATGTTTACACTACTCATGACGACAAAGATCGGGATTATCAGTATTTCTCGTACCTTCCTGAAACAATCAGTGATGTAACAGTTAATAACATATCACTTAACGAAATTCTACTTTCAATAAATACCTTGGATGCTTCCAAGGGAGCTGGACCAGATGGTCTGCCACCAGCTTTTCTAAAAGCAGTATCGAAAGAGCTAGTGAAACCTTTGTTTTGGCTATTCAATTCATCCCTTGAATCTAGTATTCTTCCGTCAGTTTGGAAGGAATCCTTTCTGATGCCGATTTTCAAATGCGGCAAAAAATCAGACATGAAAAATTATCGTGGAATTGCGATATTATCTTGTATTCCTAAGTTATTTGAATCGATAGTCAACAAACATATTTTCTCACAAGTTAAAAATTTATTTTCTAACCAACAACACGGCTTTGTTAATGGGCGATCAACGATTAGCAATTTGTTGAATTTTGTTATATTTTCTATAAACGCAATGGATAAAGGAAATTATGTTGAAGCGTTATACTGACTTTAGTAAAGCGTTCATATTCCTGTTGAGGCTAGGAAGTCAATAATAATATGTAAAAAAGTGAAACGAACATAGATGTTAAGAATGAAATGTATTTGAACAAATGGTCTTCTACTGATTGACGACAATAAATGTTTAAATGAATAAATGAAATGAATAAATGAATAAAGAAAGACTCAACTGCTTCCAAATAAATCAATCACCATGATACCAAGAAAATTTGGTCGATTATCCTTTAATTTATGACCTAAGGTCTGTATCCGAAATTATCCGGACACCTCAAAACATGAATAAAACATAAATTTCGCATCATATTTCCGTCGTAGTGTTTTATTTTAGATTCATGGGATGTGTTTTAACAATTCGTGAAGACAAAACATAGTTATTCGGTATTTGCATAAAATTTTCGAACTATGCGCTTATCTTCGTCCATTAGGGTTTGTACAGACTCTTCTGAAATCGTAGAAGCCGTCTTTGTCCAAATTGGCTGGAAGTGTTTGATGTCTTTGTTCCTTGCTTCTTTCCAGAAAGCTTCCACTTCATCAGAGCCCAATATCTCTCGATTGGTCGTAGCTCTGGGCAATTTGGCGGGTTTGAGGTTTTTGGTACAATGTTCACTTGCTTGGTACCACTCCATCACAGTTTTAGCATAGTGGCATGATGCCAAATCGGGCCAGAACAAAGATTTTTCTTAGTGACTTTTGATTAAGGGTAGCAATCGCTTCTGCAGACACTCTTTCTGATAGTTCTCCTTGTTGATTGTGCCTGTAGTGACGAAAGATTTACTCTTTTTGCCACACGTGCAAATTGCTTGCCACACACGGTATTTTTTGGGAAATTTCGATGCCTTCTTCGTTCTGAAATGCTCAGTTGTAGCATTTCTGGCCATAGCAGAATAAAAAGCCAGCCCTGAAAGCTGCTTGAAATCTTCCAGGACATAAGTTTCATCGTCCATAACAACGCATGAAAACTTCGTCAACTATTCGCAGTACAAACGTCGAGCCCGTGATTTTGCCGGCAAGTTCTGTTTGTCGTTGCGATTTAGAACTGTTTTTACTTTATACGACTTAAGTCCCAAACGTTGTTTTGATTTTTGGACAAAACCAGGCGACATCCCTGTTTTACAAGCCACCGTTCGAATGGAGAGATTTGGGTTTTTCGTTAATATCCTTTTCACCTTTCGGTCTATGACAGGATCAGCGCGTCCAATGTTTTTGTCACTTCTCGGTTTCTTCTCCACCGTCAAACGTTCCGAAAATTATTTGAGCACATCGTGAACAATGGATTTAGGCAAATCCAATGTTTTTGCAAGATCCCGTATTGACAAGTCAGGATTTGCCGTACACCCGTACAAAATTCGCTCGCGCACTTGTTTTTCGTTCGTCGCAATCTTGAATACTAAACATGAAATGTAAATATCAGTCATTGTTTTTTTTTCATCATAGACTCTCAGCTATACCACAGTGAAATTTTTCATTTCTACGTGCAATATTTCAAAAGTTACAATGATTTGAAGGTGTCCGGATTAATGTGGATACAGACCTTATCCACAAAAAAACAACCCCCCATCTTCATCTCTAGTGATACAATCTATCTCTATCACCCAGATGCTACGTTATTCTGTTATCCTGCATCATAAGCACTTGAGAGCTTATGTCAGCCAGGATACTAACCGAATCGGTTAAGGATAAGGATTCAACAAACGTGCTATTATTAAAGGATAATTAATTTATAGCAAAATCGTTTATTGAATGAACTTGATGAAAATGAACCTTATCGGGAGTTCTACGGTTTGTCTATAGCATAAAATGATGTTGGTTGATTGCAATGGCTATTTGTAAATCAAATTGGTTAAGAATTTTGTCTCGAGCTCACATGTCCATTTGGGTTTTTGATGGCCTTTTACCTCAAATTCATATCGACATTGATCTTAAGCTTTGGGGTATAGTAAAACGTTCCTAGAGGCGCAATCCCTTAACAGCTAATGAAGTCTCCTTACTCAACTATAGGGACCTAACACTTCTTACCTACCGTTAGTAAAGAAACGGTCCCCATACATTCAATTTTGTTTCTCGATCGCCATATAAACATATCAGGAATTCCTAAGGGTTTCCTTGCATAGCAAAAGTGTAGTCTATGTCATGGAAAAGAAACACGTCATCAAGGTAATAATGTAGACCCGTAACGCCGTAACCCGTAACGATCACCTTTTCGTGGTGCGTTACGGGGTATCAGATCTACCACCGAACCCTAGTCTGAATTAATTCAAAGTAGGGAACATATTTGTTTTTGTAATCAAAGGAACATATATTAGTCCTAATTACATTTTATGTCCTGTGAAAAGTGACAATACTCGGATTGAGCCACCGAGAATGAGCTTGGAATAAGGGAAACATGGTTAGTATTCATTTATGCGAATTCTCATTTTTCTATTTGATGTTCTATAGTTTGAATTGAATATGACTAGGGTTCTGATGCATGGTCAGTATCGGAGTCATTGTTTGTTTTGTTTGCAATGAACTGGGTTTTGACGGATAGAGGGGCGCGCCTTTGAAGAGTACTGTCGCTCACAAAGGGTTTAAATAGCGGAAACTTTCAATAAAACTCGATTCATTGCCAACAAAACAAACAATGACAACTGTAACACCACCGAATACTTTATCATTTCTCAATAGTGATGAAGTAACTCGACATGCACTAAACAAAAGATACGGGATATACTACAATAGATCAAATTACTGGTCGCAGTGGTTTATGTCCCGAACAGAGGAAAAAAAAAAGATAATAATGTACCAAGTTATGAATCCGTGGTCTCCACATCAAAGAACGATTTTTTTGATTAAACATAATTTATTTCATAATTTTTTTTACAAAAATAAAAACAAAATGGCGCCTGCAATGTCACTTGGAGCTCAATGAAAGTTCTCCATCTCCGTGCATTTTAGCTGTTCACGCGTTTGCTGGAATCAACAATGAATTTCATTAGTCGATTCTGCACTAAATTTAGCAGAGTCTTACGTAGTCGAAATGTGAATAGCTTTAAAATTGAAAATTTGTTGCTAAGTTGAAATTTGGGTATCGTTTTTTCGTGTTATTTTCAATGTTTAAGACTGTATAAAAATTACATTTGTAAGATCGACAAGCTTCAATAAAAAGTGTTTACTTCTCCAGGGTCAAAAGTAGAAGTTAATTGGTCTAGCCGTTTTTTTTCTAATCGTGCACGCAGTTTTGAAAAACATTGTTTCGGGAAAAACGCGTTTAAAAGCCAGTATCGACTTAAAAAGTAGAGAGGTTACGGAATTTTGTTCAATATTACCAAGCGGAATTTTGACAATTGATCTGCATGGAATGAAATGTTACCTTCACTTACGGAATAATCGAGCGGAATATGTTTCCGAAAATAAAAGTGACAGCTCTCATTAGTTTGCGTGGAAACCTTACAAATTCCAATTTTATTTTTAGTTCTATTCAGGTGCATACTGTTGCAGAAATTTCTTTTCGATTCTTTACTTTTCCGTTTCAGTAAACGGATTTTAACATGGGTTTGGGATAGAAAAAGAAATTTCTTTCGAACACGATACCGACCTTAAGGTTTGAGAGCGTCGCACGGCGGCCGAGACACTGCTTCAAACAATGCGCTGTAGAATCTTTTGTACTTCCCGGATCGAAGAACCTCTGTGCCCCAACATTTAAGACACATACTATATATCTATCAAAAAATGCAATGAAAAACAATCGATTTTTCCAACATTTTGAATGAGAACCTGGTCAACAAACAATCACTCATTAAATAAGCATCTCCCTGCTCCCGTGTCAGTGCCTCCTCGCTTGATATTTTAGAGTTTGGTTTTCATCCATTTTCCATTATGGTATGATGGCGGATTTAATTTTGTTAAGTACATTATACCCTATGCCGTGTTGAATCGCAACCTCTCGAACTATTTTCAATCTGATCACGTCCGCTTTTTGTTCAGGCAAGAAAAACATTGAACAACAACATATCAGAAAGGTGGACCCCCAAACAACACTCATTAAATAAACAACAATATTGGGTTAATTTAGCAACCGTGTTGAAAAACCTGACAATTTTCAATCACCACTTTTTGTTCAGGCATTGGACACTGCCAATTGCATATGCTTAAGAAGCAAGTTTGTAGCAATGGAGTTCAGCTGATAATTGAATAACTGCTGTTTAAGTGCTGCACAGAACTTAAGGGTAATTCCGAGAGTCAAAGTGACCTTTGTGCTAAGCGAGTTTTTTTTAAGAATAATATATTCTCTCCTTGTTTATCAATAGTCATGATGAAAGTTTTCTTCAACATCATTAAGCATATTAAAAAAGCTGTGGTGTCTTTTATTGAACTTTTGTTCAACTTTTTTAAATTCTCATAAAACATTCTTTGGGTTTTTTTTGTATGATTTTCCATATGTTACAGAAATTTTATACTAGGCATATATAATTTGATATTATTACACATGTACATTAACAGAAACATTATGTAACATTTATTAATTATCCTTTAATAGCGAGATTTGAACCATCAACCTTTGTATCCTCAACTACGTGACATACCAACTGCGCTATCCTAGAATTGAATGAAGTATAAACGAATCATCTATATGCTCAATATTATATATTGAATAGTAGCAGAAGTGAGGCTTTAATTGAGCTACATTGATATTCTATTTATAGCATTGTCTGTAAATAAACAACATCAGTGCTCAATTAAACCTTCAAAATGTTGTTATTAAACGTCTGAATTAGCAAGCTGTACACAAGCTTTGATACTGGATGTTCGATTTTAGTTACTACGTGCATTACTGACAAGGGCATGTTGAACAAGAGACGATCAAAAGATATGACAATGTTTTCTGATGTTATTTGTTAACACTGCGCTGTTTTCTATTCGGATGGGGAATATTGAGAGTAGCCTGTGAGTTATTTGCTACCAGCAGTTGACTTTAATTTCAACTCTTGAAAACAGGTCAATACTTTTTCACCGGCACCAAAAATGAATAACTCATAAACGAAAACATAAGAATTAACAGAAGTCAATGAAGAAATATTGATCAACTAAAACTACGAACACCTCGGAGGCATAACTACGGCATTTAAACGACTTTTATTTTAATTGTAGTTTATTTAGCTGATTATTGGTTTAAACCACAGCTATTATTCAACTAAATAACTAAATATAAGGTTTGATAGGCAAAGCTAGTTAAAAAGCGTTGTATTAGAGGCATAAGCTGTATTTCAACTAATTGTTCAGTGGTTGAGTAAAAGTCAATTAAGACACTTGTGTAAAGCTTTTGTATTATTTTTCTTCAGCTTATAAATGAGTCAGTTAAATAGTGATGTATATTACAGCTTTTATTCAATTCAATATCAGATTTTATTAGCTAGGCTATATAAACGATGATTAAACGGATTAATAGTGAATAAATTGTGGGGCGACCCCGACGTACAGGTTAACATCAATACCTCTTACGCCAAAGTCACGGGTTCGAATCTCACCCCCGGACAAGCTGCGAAAATATCCAAAAAGGTATTTGAGTGGCTACGACGGGAGATGAACCAGCCCAGGGCTGAAAATCTCGATAATCAAGGAACTAAAAAAAAAGTGAGTAAATTTAGTTACTTTTAAATACTAAAATAGCTTTTACTAAGCAAGTTATTCAAACAAAATGAAACAATTGAATTAATGTTAATCTTTCAATTGAGAACATGGTAATTCTGCTTATATTTCAGCCAGATTGTTTATTCAGCTATGAAAGTCGTAATTAAGCTTTAATAAAGCATGTATGCTTATTTACTGCTTTCGTTTGTTTGTTGGGTATACACTTTTGTTAATTGACAACATCATTGGAAATGACAAATTTTTCCTACTTTGTCGATGATCTTTGCATGGGTTGAGAATTTTCACAAACGTTCTTCGATAATAAGCCTTGCACTTACATTTCTGGGCCATACCTTGAATTTCAAATCCCAAAAAATAAAAGTTTGATTCGAGCGTTTGATTTAGCACGTTCGTAGCAGTTTCGTTTGATTCGAGATCTTCGATGAGGTCCATGATTTTCTCATGCTTCCAAACATATGGCGTACGTGCAAAAACCCTTGGCTTAAATTTGAAACAAATAATATATTATTAGGAATCATATTCACGAGGATTCCATACAAATATACATAATTGTTCTCTGTGGAGCAACCCGAGTATTGGCATTATACAGTAAACAGTAATATCTAACTCGCATAAGTTTGTTCCTCTTCGAATGATCTATTAATTGCTACTATTCATTTCTCCCACGAACTAAAAAAAAATCATTTACTTCAAGGAAGAAAATTTCATCCATAAAGCACGGCCTCTACACTATTTCACTACTGTGTTTTTTAAATAGCATCACACGATTCACCTATCCGCATTGAGAAAGGTACCGATGATGCCATTCTTCTTGCAACTTTCTCACGACTCTTCTTCAACGCATCATTGGCCGTATATTCAAAGTCGCTGAAAGGGTTGAAGGGAGTTCCAAGTGAAAGTAAAAACAGAAGAACTGAAGAAAACACAGACAAATGCCTAGCTGGCAACATACGAGGACGACTGCGGCGAAAGGGTTGCATCGATGCCGTTCGACTATTCCTACCCTACCTGGGGGACGAAGCGCATTCAACACCTGTGGGATAGTAATAAACGTGCCGTGTTTGTTATTGTTCTGGATTTTCGTGTTGGTTTATGCCTCCGTCAACCCTTTTTTTTTGTGTGCGGCTGAAGCTGTCTACATTCGACAACCAGGAACCGTCAGTTGCATAACAGAAGGCAGATGAGTCGTTGGATCGGAGAATTGATTCCCAGTCTGTTTGTTTGATTTTTTTTTCTGATCCGGAAAAGTTGTGGTTGAAGTTGATGTGGTTAGCGTATTGGTGAATCTGAAAAAAATAAAATAAAATGTCTGGTTTAACAACTGAAAAGTGACACTAGCAGCTTTGTTGTGAACTGAAAACAGGTGCTGGCATGTATCATTGCACGTGTAGGTTCAAATTTATTTGGAGAATCGCTTGGTAACCCAGGTAACCATTAAGCATTAGCATATGTAGTAAATCAACCCTGAATATATATTTCAGATGCTACAAGCATTATATCAGCATCTTAAAGGCAATCTGTTGTAAAGATGAATTTCAAATGCTTTTTAAATGCTTGTAGCCTGTGATTAGCATTTCGAATCCAAATTGCATTAATAAAGCATTATCATAGCATTGCAGTGAAGCAGCCGTATATTGGGCCAAAAGCGGCATTTATGTTGCATTTAAGGCGACTTAATAGCTTGATAGGCAGTCGTTAAGACGCTTTGGAACTGCTTATTGGTTATCTGGGAAATCCCGCATAATTCTTGACAAGGGTCTGTCTGTGTTGATCGATTATCTTTACCGAACCTTACCAGTCAGACTAAGGCTGGCATGGCCTCTGCTGTACACAGACGTTGTTTCCATTGTAATTGGTCCACGGCTGTACCTCGCCAGCCTCGCTGTCTGCGGAGAGTCCGCAGGTCGCCTTCTACTTGATCGATCCACCCTGCTCGTTGCGCACCTCTTCTTCTTGTACCTGTCGGTTCGTTTTCGAGAACCATTTTCACAGGGCTGTCGCCCAACATTCTTACGTAATGCTCAGCCCATCGTAGTCGAACGATTTGAGCGATATGTTCGATGGGAGGTTCACCCAGCAACTGGTGCAATTCGTGGTTCATTCGCCTCCTCCACGTTCCGTCTTCCATCTGCACTCCACCGTAGATCGTACGCAGCACCTTCCGTTCAAAGACACCAAAGGCGCGTTGGTCCTCCACTAGCAATGTCCATGTTTCGTGGACGTAGAGAACTACCGGTCTAATTAATGTCTTGTAGATGGTCAACTTTGTGGTTCGGCGAACTTTGTCCGATCTTAGCATCCTTCGGAGTCCAAAGTAGGCACGATTGCCAGCCATAATGTGCCTTTGTATTTCTCTGCTGGTGTCGTTATCGGCGGTCACCAATGAGCCCAAATACACGAATTCGTCTACTACCTCGATTTCATCACCGTCGATCAAAACTCGTGCTAGGAGGCTAACATTGTCTTCTCGTGAGCCTCTTCCCTTCATGTATTTTGTTTTCAACGCATTAATCACAAACCCAATCCTATCAGCTTCAGCCTTAAGTCTGTTGTACGTTTCCGCCATCGTCTCAAAGTTACGTGCTACGATATCAACGTCGTCGGCGAAGCCAAATAGTTGGACAGACTTTCTGAAGATCGTGCCACTCGTGTCTATCCCAGCTCTTCGAATCACACCCTCCAATGCAATGTTAAACAAAAAACACGACAATCCATCACCTTGCCGTAATCCTTTCCGAGATTCGAAGGGACTCGAGAGTGTTCCCGATACTCGGACGACACACATCACTCGATCCATCGTTGCTTTGATCAACCGCGTCAGTTTTTCTGGAAATCCATATTCGTGCATGATCTGCCATAGCTGGTCCCGATCGATTGTATCATACGCTGATTTGAAATCGATGAAAAGATGATGTGTGGGCACGTTGTATTCGCGACATTTCTGCAGCACTTGCCGAATCGCGAAAATCTGGTCCGTAGTAGCGCGGGCACCCATGAATCACGCCTCCGGTAAACATTCCTCCTCCCAAATCTTGGTAATTACCCAGTGCAGCGCTCTGGCCAGTGCTTCACCACCGTATTTTAATAGCTCGCTTGGGAGTTGGTCAACACCAACGGCTTTGTTGTTTTTCAACCGACCAATTTCCTCCTCAACTTCCTGAAGGGTTGGGGTCAGGGTCCTGCCGTCTTCTGCGCGTGTTCCTAGATTTATTACCGTGCCACTTTCGTTCGATGTAACATTACCGTTCAGGTGCTCGTCGAAGTACTGCTTCCACCTTTCAATCACCTCACACTCTCCTGTGAGAAGGTTGCCATCCATGTCTTTGCACATATCAGCTTGTGGTACGTAGCTTTTGCGCGAGCTGTCCAACTTCTCATAGAATTTGCGTGTGTCGTTAGCACGGTACAGTGCTTCCAATTCTTCGCGGTCTCGATCTGGAACTTTTTCCTTCGAAGAATAGAATTTTGCCTGTTCCGTGCCTGTCTATACCGTTCCACATTCGCTCTCGTACGGTGTTGCAGCATTCTCGCCCGTGCTGCATTCTTCTCCATTACTAACTGCTTGCATTCGCCATGAAACCAGTCATTTTTTCGATTTGGTCCAGAAGTTCCTAGTGTCACTAATGCAGTGCTACCAATGACGGTTCGAATATTTCTCCAGCCATCCTCTAGAGTAGCAGCGCCAAGCTGCTCTTCCGTTGGTAGGGCTGCTTTTAGCTGTTGCGCGTATTCCTGGGCAACTCCGGTTTCCCGTAGTAGCTTAATGTTAGGTCGTGTCGTCCGAGTTCGACGACTGTTGTACACCGTCGAGAGTTTTGAGCGCATGCATACTGCAACTAGGTGCGAACGTTGATGATATCGGAAAAGAATTTCCCGTCGATTTGAACATGGTCGATTTGATTCTCTGTTCGTTGGTCAGGTGATCTCCAAGTGGCTTTGTGGATGTCTTTACGGGGGAAGAAGGTACTTCGGACTACTAAACCACGGGAGGCCGCAAAGTTCACGCATCGTTGGCCATTATCGTTCGATACGGTATGCAGGCTGTTAGGCCCTATTACCGGTCTGTACATTGCCTCCCATCCTACCTGATCGTTCATGTCACCAATGACGACTTTTACGTCCCGCTGCGGGCAGCCATCATACATTTGCTCTAGCTGCGCGTAGAACGCTTCTTTTTCGTCATCGGGTCTCCCGTCGTGTGGACAGTTTACTTTGATGATGCTGTAGTTGAAGAATCGACCCTTGATCCTCAGCTTGCACATTCTAGCGTTGATCGGAAACCATCCAATCACGCGTTGACGCATTTTGCCCAGCACTACAAAGCCAGTGCCCAGCTCGTTTGTGGCACCACAGCTCTGGTAAAAAGTAGCCGCTCGATGCCCGCTTTTCCATACCTTCTGTCCTGTCCAGCAAACCTCCTGCAGTGCTACGACTTCGAAGTTACGTGGTTGAAGTTCGTCGTAGATTATCCTATCGCAGCCAGGGAAGTAGAGCGATTTGCAGTTCCATGTTCCGATTTTCCAATCGTAGTCATTAATTCGTCGCCTAGGTCTTTGCCGATTGTTCCGGTTCGTATTAACTTCTGTATTATTTGTAACATTGTTTTTTTAAGGGTGGCTTGTTGGGCCTTTCCCAACCCCATGTCTCGCCGGAGGACCATCGTGCACAGCACTGTTTAGGGTCCCACGCTGGCACAAGGACGATGATCAGCTGCTCCTAACACGGAGATCAGACGCTCAGATAGACTGCACCCTTTGAAGAGGGCAGCCCCCCCTTTCCTGTCAGCATATGACCAAGGTCCCACCGGGGTTTGTTACCCGATCTTTCCTATGGTTACTCATACCCCAGTCGGCACCACGGGGAGGTTGGGATAGGAGTTACTGGACAAGAGGCTAAGGATCGCAGTAGGATCTATTTTATACCTGCAGGTACGCGAAGTACCAATGGTACGCATTGTCCAGTCATTTACCAACCACTCGTCGGGCCACCCTATCACAAATAAACCACTGTTCCATTTTGTAAGGGATTCCAGCGGCATCCGGACTGTTAGTGTAGATCGGTCCAAGTTGGTACTCAAGCATTGAGATGAATTACCTTGTTTTCCTAATGAAATACCACTATCACACTCTGTGAGTGGCCGCAATAGCATCCTTACTGTTGGTTTAAATCGGTCCAAATTGGCTTTCCAGCATTATAAAACATCTCCTAGTTTCCCAATGAAAAACCACTATCACATTTTGTGAGTGACCCCAATAGCATCCTTACTGTACTGTACCGGTCAAAATCGGTCCAAATCGGCTTTTCAGCATAATATAATATCAATTTGTTTTCCCAATGAAAAACCACAATCACACTTTTTGGGTGGCCCCAAGCATCCTTACTGTTGGTTTGAATCAGTTCAAATCGGAAATCGGTACTAATTACACTTGACAGCTTATCGTTTAACAAAACGAACCCTGCTACCACCCAATCCTGCTATCGAAAAACCCAGTGATTTATCGTGGAAGTGCAGTGGATTCCGCGGCTTCCAATAAAGCGAGTATCACGTCAACATATTCCTACCCAGTCCTCACTTGACCTGCATTCGGGCGAGGTCGGCGCCAGTATTGCCTTAGATTGGTATCACCAGTTTTTACACATTGAAGATGTATGTTAGTCCCAAGCATGATCTGTTGGTTCTCTGTGTAATAACAGCTGATCTGGCAACAACGGAGTAGCAACCTCGGGCGGTCAATCATGCTCATGCTCATGCTCATAACCTTAGATTAACTTCTTCACTGAGAGTAACTCAAGCATCCCCCATTCTTGACTATAGTTAAAAAGGGGTTCTATCAGAACATGCTGCTGTCCCCACGAAACACACATTTTGTGTTTTAGTTGCCTGGATAATTCTCATGTTTGGTTGAAATTTCTGTTTTCCCTTAGCTTTTGGTCTTTGTCATCTCTTGACCCGTGGAAGCATGAGAATATCATTCCAGGGCGGATTTTGCATAGTGACAAAATGCAAAATCAGGACAAAACAAAGCTGGAGAGTCATGGTTTCTAATAAACGGTAGCAACCGCTTTTGCAGACATTCTCTCTCGTCCAAATCCTTATTGATAGTGCCGGTTGAGACGAAACTTTTTGATTTTTGACTACAACTACATATGGCCTTTCAAATCAAATACTTCTTCGGGAAATTGGACACCTTCTTTGTCCGGAAATGCTCGGCAATGGCGTTTCTTTGCATTGCGGTATAAAAGTCAGACCCGGAAGCTGTTTGAAGTTTTCGAGTACGTATTTTTCGGAGTCCATTATGATACAAGAAAATGTTGGTGTAAAAATTGGTGTAAAGCTCGTTAGCACGACCGTTTGCAGTGAAATTTTGCGTGTCATCACGGTTGGGCACATTTTTCACTTTGTACGCCTTCAGTCCTTGCCTCGCTTAACTTTTTGTACGTATGATATTGACTTCCCAACATTGCGAGCCACATTTCGCACAGAAAGATTGGTATTTTTCTCAATAATGGCTACCACCTTCTTGTCCACTTGTCGGGAGCATATTTTTCGATTTTTTCCACTTCCAACCTTCCGATCCACAGTCAAGCGCTGGTCATATGATTTTCAATCACTAAACACGGTACTTGTCGGTAGTTTTAGCTCAGAGAACAGACGTACATCTTCGGTCTGCTACTTGTGTAAAACTTTAAACCGACATTTCAAATGTATGTCGTTATGCTCCCTGTAGACGGCGCTGCAGTTGTGCGATAACTGTCATGTAAATGTTTATCATTAAAAAACCTAGCACATAACCTGAATAGTTTTGTTTGTTTTTCTTTGCACTTGATTTTTATTCCGGCTGCCCATACTAAATTTTACACACGTTTTTCAAGAAAAGGTATATGGACATCAAAGTCTGTTCTCTGTGATTTTAGTATCTTGACAAGATCGCGTACCGATAAATTCTAATTTTGCTGCCGTTCGTACAAAATGCGTTTGCGCACTTCAACTTGATTCGACCCCATTTTACTGAATGTAACAAGAATGTAAACATGGTGTACCACGAAATAAAGTGGAGAGTTTCAGCTGTCATATAAGTGAAACATTTCAGCGATCCGTGTAATAATTCAAAATCTACACTGAATGAAAAGTGTCAGAAATTTAACCTGCTACGAATGGTACAATGTCCTCCCACGATCCGGTCATATTTGGAAAAAGAAAATTGATTGCTCCAGCGAAGTATACACAAACATCTGCACATCAATCAAATTTGTTCGGCAGCACAAGGATCAATGATTCCGATGCTGAAACCCATCCTTGAACAGACGCCGAAAATTTTGCGTAAACAACAGGATGAACACTTCTTTTGTTTTTAACCGTTTGAACAGATCGGAAGCGCATACAATTTCTATGAACACGTGAGTTTTATTTTCCGGGAAATAACCCAAGTAACAATTAAAGTTTTATTCCAGGCGTCTAAAACTCGTCCCGGCTTTGTTGATAAAACTAAATTCAAAACTGTCTTGTCTATCAACACCCCCTCTATGCTTCTTTAAAGCCAAAATTTGTACAAAGTGGCCCACTCTATAGATGGTTGTGAAAACAAGTTAATAAATCCTTTATAAGACCATTAAAATTTTGAAAATATACTAGTGATAGATGCTATGACCACTTGAGAACCTGCATAAAACCTTTTGGCTGCCATGAAAACCAGCACGCGGCCAAATGGCCACAGCTGTTAAACTTAACTGTGATATTGAGGTTGGTTTTTGTTGTTCTGCTTTGTTCGATTATTTGCTCTTCTGATTCATTTAGCAGTAAATAATATCGAAGAAAAAAGGTCAAGTGTTGCGGGAAATTTTGTTTGATAGCAAAATATCCAAAACAAATTAAGTTTTTTACAGCGTATCATGCTCCAAATTATATACGCATTTATTTTTGGTGAATGTAGGCACGATAAGAGCCAAAAACTAATGCGCCTCGGAAATGATGTGAGTTCACAACAACAAACACAAAATTAAAATAAATATATTCGATAAATTAATCATGAATTTCTGGAAAATTGATGGAGTTCAATAAGATTATGTAAAAAAAAATGCAGAAATCGGTCTCTGATCTACAGTTCATTTGAATTACATTTAATATTTGGTGCAATTATTTTCCACATTTCAATTATTTCTTATATTTCAATATCGCGATTGGAAAAAAATCACAATTCTGCCATAAAGCCAAGTTATCTTCGCAATGACTACTTGAAAACTATTTGGTTAGCTAGTGGTTTCCCTCAATGCCAATCTGCCGTTTAATGCATTTACTGGAGGCAAAATGGTTTTAAAATGCATTTTAAACTGACCATAATAAGATAATATGAATGAGTCCTTAATCGGCATTTCAAAACAGCATTCTATGAGTTCATAAAGTCGAAATAAAACCTTTGATAGGAGTAAAAGGAATTTGAGAAAACGAGGTTTTAAGATCGTTTTAAACAAGCTGTGTAGGTTCTCATAAACCTGACTAAAATATGAAAACTATTGGCAGCTCTTGATGTCATAATAAAACCAAATTGATTTCTAGTGGCTTTGATAAAACCATAATAAAACTTAATAGAGCAGGATGGTTTTGTAAATGTTACTTGGGAAGTGCGTTCCAGTTTGGCTTTCAAACCCTGGAACGGATTTGTTGAAAAATACACTGACTTCAATTTTAAAATATGCGATTAAAAAATAATAATATGAGTTGATGTTCGATAGAAAACATTTATTCGATATTCATTCCCAACTATAACGCTAAAAGAAACCTTCAGTGTCAACGACCGCGAGCATAATTCAACAGTGCTTCCAAATCCGCCTTGAAAATTAAACAGTTTCAACCTCCAGGCGTTCTTTTTCATCCCCAGTATGCCTTCCAATATGTTCGTTTAATAAAGTTCGATTGAATTAGGCGTAGCAAATTTAAATAACAATCGACTCCCGCAGATTGAATGATTTCTGATTGAACTGTTGCACTCCGAATGTCAGCCTCACAAATGCAAATCGCCAATCAGTTAGTCATCAACAGAGCTTCCCGCAGCTGGCAACGAAGACGTGAATCAAGACGGCCAAGAAACCTTTCTCACCGAGGACAATCACCTGGCCCTTGGTTACGGATGATTGATTTCTCGCCGTTTTCTTTTATTCCAATGATTAATTCCTTTTCGTCCCTTTTCTCAATGCGAGAACCCTTTCGATTTCCTCCGTGTATGCAAATGTTCGCCAAATCTCTGCATGCATTAATCATGTATGCAAAAACCGTGTGAGTCCCAACCATGCCACGGGGGAAAAGTGTGAGAAATTATAAATCACCTCCAGAGTCAATTCGATACTTTCATTCTCGAACCCCGGGTGCGGGTCGTCGATCGCGAAGAATCGAATTTCGCTCCTTTTCTCCGTCCAATGCAGGTAACAAATTATATCGAACAGGTATCGAAGGGCGAATTGCGCTACGTGCAGAAAGCACCGAAATCGAAAATCCTTTCCCTCGAACATCCGAAAATAATATGCAAATTAATTACATTGTTGCGACGAGCAAACGTCAATGGCATATGTGAGCGCGCATTTCTACCTGGAAGCATCCCGGGTCTAATTTATTCAAATGTGATTCCGGTACCACCGATGATCGGGTACGGGAATCTGAATACCAGAAATATATAAAAAAATGAAACGGAAGGATGATGCTTTGTAGCTTGTCCGGGAGCGGATGCTTGATTTATGTGCTAAATCAATTAGGATGCTTTTTTCCTTCTCCCTGGTGCATCTTGCAGCCCATTTTCGGCAGAAGTTCATTGAACGAACAACTCGTGATCAGCTGCTACTGCCTTGCTTGGGGATGCGCGTTGAAGTGCATGAGATACGTCATGTTTTGCTGGTCCTGCTCGTGTGTTATGCAAATCGAGTTTTCGACTTGTGCTCCTGGGCAAAGGGAGAACCTCATTGACTGAGCTTGTTTTCGATTTTTAAGGCCTTTTGATGATGGGACCCTTCCTGGATAGGATAGCACGATTGCATCTGGCTGGCAGATGAGTTGTGATCGGGAAATGCAATGCAGATTACAGTTAGATATGGTTAGAAATGGAGCCTCGGTTCTATCCACGTTGCTTGCGGGAGGTTTGTTCGAATTTCATATCTTTAACTTTCGAAAACTATGTATGTTTTCTACGCGTGATAGGTTGTTTTAAGTTAATGTATAGGGAAGTTATCTGAGACTCTTCCTCATCGCTTAAGCGTTGAAACTCCGATGTTAAAATATCAGTTTCATCTACATTTTCGTGTTCCGAAAAAACAAGCCTATACGATCCGTGCTTCCTTTTCTACTAATCTATTGGCGAAGGTGTAATGCCAATTTTTTTAAATTGAACTATTCTGCATCATGATAATGAATTGTCCTTTGATCAATTGACGACTTTCCTCACATTTTGCAACAAATAAAAAAAAAAAGACTTGCCATAACATTATTGCATTCTTGTTTTTCAGTTGATTTCTTCAAACTTCCCCTGCTTCTCCGCAATCCATCAATCTTTTCAAAAGGACACACGTGCGATCGGCTGTCTTCTGATAGAATGTCAATTTTCGCAACTGCGCAAAATCCCTCTCGTCTGTTGAGCTCTACTCTCCGGTCTTGACTCGCTCTCAATCTCGTGCAAAATCGTAACCCCTCGTTGGTACATTCATATATATCTATATATATATATATTTAGGAAACTCTTATGTACTTCCCACACGATTACAACCGAAGAAACTGTCAAGACAATTTACTCACGTCTTCGTTGTCGTCGTTTGCCTCTTTCCCTTGTGTTCAGCTCTCACTCTGCGGTAAATGCCTCCCTACCTACCTACAATAATCTAATTTTCCTCGAGGACATGGCGAACGTTTTCCCTCCGTCACGAATACAACGTTAAACCAGCGAGTTCGTTTGCGATTTTTTTTCCCATTCCACCGTTCACCACCACCCTCCCGTGGAAAATATTTTCCACTCTAAGTTGCCGAACCAGGGCAAATAATTATTGAAAGGAAGAAAAAAAAAACGTCGCTATTAAATACAGTCTTAGCGAAAAGCACGAGCGAATGAATGAATGAATGAAAATCAGGACGAGGAAGTTTGCGGGGAGGGGAACTGCGTGGGTGGCGGTAGGCAAGAGTACTACTCGCGGAAAATGTGTTAATTGTGCCAGAAGACAGAGGAAGGAAAAACTGGCGCAAAAACAGACCCAGACGACGTCGATGATGACGACGACGACGGCGACGGCGACCTCGACCCTTCCTCAGGTCGCGCCATTCGAGGGATTTTTTGCTCTCATTTACTTTTAACGAACGGTTCTTTTTTTTTCTTGCTTAGGCGAAACCACGACCTAGGTCAATGCAATTCATTTACGGGTTTGCTGCTAGACACACTTCCGGTTGGATGGAGGGAGGATGACTGAAAAGAAAAGTTCCCCGGCGCGGTGGAATGATGCTGGAATGTTGGGGTTAATGGTTTGTTTTGTTATGTGGTAAGGAAGGAGCGTAGAATGGAGTTTATAAAATGGTGCTCATTAATTTATTCAGCGGGGAATGGCCAATTTTACGCCTAAAAGGAAATAAAAAAAATGTTAATGTGTTTTTCATGGTGATGAGCCATTAGACCGAAATGATGAACGGCGTCAGGCAGAATAGATAATTAGTTGGAATAATTAATTGGAACTAAATTTTAGTGGGCCTTGTGGTCAAGCGGTAAGCGGCGTCACCCGTCGTTTAGGTGATTGCCATGAAGTGAGAGTTCGATTCCCGATCCAGCCAGTGGAATGTTTCGCATCAATAAATCCTCCATACTGTTCCACTTGGTGTTAGGTTAGGTTGTCCGTTGTTTATTTGTTTATTTGTTCATTTGTTTATTTGTTGTTGTAAATTTCATATGTTTGTCTTAATGAATAAATCAGTTTACGCTAGCATTAAAATAGTCTTCTTATAAAGGTAGTCAATGGCATATTCAAATCGAACAATGAATAAACACTATTAAACGCATCGGCAGCAGCACGCAGGGGTTCGTTCATACCATAAAGATGATTACGAGGCACAAGGTGCAAAAAGTTTCGTTGTCGTATCATTCGTCCAGGGGCATAGAAGCTCAGTTGATTGAGAAGTTCCGGAGAGTCAATATCACCGGTGATCACCTTAGCCGCAAAAATAGCTTGTACTCTACGCCTCCTTGGTTCTAACGTATCTATTCCAAGCAACCGACACCTATCTTTGTTGGTGGCGTAGTGCGTAACGAACAAACCAACGTTGAACAGACTCCAGTCTCGCCATCCAACAGCGTTGATAAGGACGCCAGACAACGACACTATTTTCCAGTATTGAGCGCACCAACGAACAGTACAATGATTTCAGACACAGAGGGTCCCGAAAGTCTTCAGATATTTTGAAAATAAATCCCAGTTGCCAATTTGCCTTCTCTATTACATCATGGTAGTGTAGCCTGAACGTTATCTCTTGATCGAGAGTCCCTCCTAAGTCCTTGACCTGCCTTACTCGTTGAAGTACATTATCTGAAATATGATAATCGAATTTAATCGGCTTGCGCTTTCGGTGGAATGAGATACATCAATTTATTGATGGAAAGTGTCAGAAAATTTAAAGAGCACCACGTCGCCATATCAACTACACGTGATTGCAGGTTTTCACAGTCCTCAAAACAGTTGATTGTCATGAACATTTTTACGTCATTCACATAAAATAATCTACACCCTGGAGGTAGAAGCTGAGAGAGTTCATTGATGAACAGCGTGAACAGGAGGGGTCCGAAGTTGCTGCCTTGTGGAACACCGGAGGAATTGGTGAAACTTCCCGAGAGCGATGATCCGATTTTCACGCAGAGCAGGCGATTCGTCAGGTATGATTCAAACCAACACGCCAAAGGGGAAAAAACAGCAAGTTTTTTTAAGCTTTGCCAGCAAAGTGCTATGGTCCACGCGGTCAAATGCTGCTTTCAAATCTGTATATACAGCATCGATTTGACCACTAGCGTTCATGGTGCGAACACAAAGTGAAACAAACTCGATTGAATTCGTAGCAACAGATCGTTTTGGGTAGAAACCGTGCTGAGCCGTTGAAATGTATGTTCTTCATGAGTTGAATAAAGCATCGTTTATGATGATTTCAAATACCTTAGAGCACGAACAAAAGTTGTGATCCCTCTGTAGTTTTCTACATTCCGTTTATCACCTTTTTTTTTTAATTCGCTTATGTTGAATTTTCACTTTGTAACACCTCGAGTTGAAGATGGTGTATTTTTTTGAAATTTTAGTTAATGTTCCCATTTGTTGTATTATCTGTGCATAAAAAACGAGGAATTTTTCCAGACGTGTACATTTTCCGAAACCACACCCCACCCCCCCACCGGCGGGGCCCCCGAAAGGGGGCCCCCCAAAAAACCCCCCCCAAAAAAAATTTTTAAAAAAATTTTTTTTTTTTACACACACACTTTTTTAAAAATTTTTTATTAAAATTAAAAAAAAAAAAAAAATCCACAATATTTCCCCAAAAAAAAAAATTTTTCACAAATTTTCTTTCAGTTATTAGCATGAGAATTTGATTTCAAATTGATTAAATAATTTGAAACTATTTCAATAGATGTACTTACAATACAGGATTTGCTATCAAGATGTGATAACAAAATAAGTTATAATTATGATATTCAACGAGTATTTTTGACGTAGGACTACGTCTGTGTTTTCAATACTGGGGTACACATTCGAATTGCGAAAATTTGAAGCGTCACGAAACATATATAGGTTTTGAAAGTTAATAACTAAGTCATTTCACGATCGATTTACAAAATGTTTGCACCAATCGATCGGGACATTTTCTACGTTTTGATTCCAATATTGAAAACTATTGATTTTTAACATTCAAATATTGAAATGAACGCAAATATAAGGTGATGTCTTATAATGCTGATTTTTCAGATTAAATTAACTAAATGCACAGTACTTTTCTATCACAGATTTCAAATTTAAGTAACGAACGTTTCATACGTGTCAGTGCACGATATATAAGGGGGTCACCTTCGCAATTTTTTTCAGTCGTTTGGCAGTAACGGAGCTGTGCGGAGCAACGAGCCAGTATGGATTGGCAGCTGGCGCTTGACGATGGCATGTACCCTGGAGGGTGCACTAGCTTCATTCAGCAGTGCCGAGCGGCAAGGCTCCACTTTGGATTTGGCAGCTGGCAGTGGCCAGTAACATAGAAGGAGCACAGGCGAGCAACCAATTGGTCAGGTAGCTGATTGCGCTGCAGGCTGTTGCTAGCAAGCCGTTGACTAGGCAACCGTTGCTAGGCAGTCATTGTATATGCAGTGGTGTGCTAGGCAGTCGGTTGTCAAAGCCGGTGATGATTAGTTGCCAGCTGGTGGGCGCCATCACGAGGAGCAAAACAACGTGCTTCCGTGTGTGATATTCTTGGTAGCCATCATTATCTGAAGCGCAACGTGCACGGCAGAAATAACCTGCTTCGTGAAAAGACCGAGAAGGACTAATTTAAATCCATCCTTTTCAGGACGCCCAACCCGACCAGAGGTAAATAACAAAATTATTTCAAGTGTTGTTATTCAGTTATGCCGTTTTTATAACAGAGGTTGTTAGAATTTAGATCGCGGATGTAGTTAAAATAACAGAAATTGTTACAAAAAATCCTCAAGAGGTAACAAAATATTAGCAAACTATGATATAGACATAACATAAACAAAACAAAATTTGCAATAGTTTTGTTACGATGTAGCAAAATTATATCAGCTATTGTTAGAATTAATCTATTTCTTCACGCAGATTGTGCCTCCGAGGGTATTATATCTTAATTTGTTATAAGTATGTTACACAATTAACCAGATGAAAACTTAATTTGTTATAAGTATGTTACACAATTATCCAGATGAAAACGTCTTTAACAAATTTATACCTTAATGAGTTAGTCGTTACAAGGTTTGTTATAATTTTGATATTTTTATGATATGCCCTTCTGGTCGGGAATCCAAATCTGAGAGAGTTTGTTCAATTTGAATTTATCTAACAACTAACCAAATGGCAGACAGCGGTGGCTAAAACAATTTTAATTTTCTCTCCGTTGCATACCTTGAGCATTGTGCGCAATTTACAAATGGCTGCCGTCATGAAAAATTGAATTGTCTATTGAAAATCGAAAAATAATCGACCGTCACGAAATATCGTTACAAATTAAACGCTCATAACTTCATAAATGCTCGATAGATTTTCAAAATGTTTACACCAATCGGATGGACATTTTCCCGCATATCCATTCAATAATCAAAAATTATCCGTTAACAATTTTAAACTATTGAAAGAAACGAAAATGAAAGGTGATGTCTTATAATTTTATTTTTCAGGCTGGATTTCATAAATTCACAGTACTTTCCTATCACAGATATCAAATGTGAGCACGGGAGGTCATATTCAGCACTGAACGATATAAAAGCAAATTTTCTCATTCGTGTCGCAGTACTGGAGCTGTGCGGAGCAACGAGCCAGTGTTCATTGGCAGCTGGCGATGGCATGTACCCTGGAGGGTGCGCTAACTTCATTCGGTAGAGCGAAGTGGCAAGGCGCCAACGTTGGAATTGGCTGCTGGCGGTGGCAACCGTTACTAGGCAGCCATTAATTATGCAGTGGTGTACTAGGCAGTCGGTTGCCAGCCGGTGGGCGCAACCACGAGGAAACGAAATAAGGTGCTTGTGTGTGTGATATTGTTGGTAGCCATCTTTTGGTAAAGCGCAACATGGAACGGCTGAAATAAATAGCCTGCTTCTTCAAAAGACCGAAAAGGTTTTAATTCAAATGCAGACCATTTAAAATCCGTCCTTTTCAGGACGACCAATTTTATTTTGAGAGAGTGTTTTGTTTGAATTTATCTAACATTACTTTCCAAGTTCTTACCAATTGGCAGACAGCGGTGGCTAAAACAAATTTAGTTTTCACTTCGTTGCACAACTTGAGCGTTGTGTACAATTTCGAACACGGCTCGGAAATGTAAACGGTCTCCATATTAATCCTAACGCGCTTACGGCAAGGCAAGCATGTCAAGTAGAAATTTTACAAATGGCTACCGTCATGAAAAATTGAATCACTGGACGCTCATAACTCGATCGTTTCTTGATTGATTTTTGAGATTTTTGCTCTTATCAACTAGAGCGTTTAACGATTGCCATTTAATTTACTCTGGTGTTTAAAATTTAACAAATAAAATATGAATATATTTTGTGTACTTACTGATCCATCGGTGTTGGAAAATTTTATAGAATGTTGCGTTCCGGCAAGTATCAATTTTTCATTTACTTACACTTAAGGTCTGTATCCACATTAATCCGGACACCTTCAAATCATTGTAACTTTAGAAATATTGCACGTAGGAATGAAAAATTTCACTGTGGTATAGCTGAGAGTCTATGATGAAAAAGACTATGATTGATGTTTACATTTCATGTTTAGTTTTCAAGATGGCGACGAAAGAAAAACAAGTGCGCGAGCGAATTTTGTACGGGCGTACGGAAAATCCTGACTTGTCAATAGGGGACCTTGCAAAAACATTGGATTTGCCTAAATCCACTGTTCACGATCTTAAATCATTTTCGGAACGTTTGACGGTGGCGAGGAAACCGAGAAGTGACAAAAACATTGGACGCGCTGATCCTGTTAGGGACCCAAAGGTGAAAAGGATATTAACGAAAAATCCAAATCTCTCCATTCGAAAAGTGGCTCGTAAAATAGGGATTTCGCCTGGTTTTGTCCAAAAATCAAAACAACGTTTGAGACGTATAAAGTAAAAACAGCTCCAAATCGCAACGACAAACATAACTTGGCAGCAAAATCACGGGCTCGACGTTTGCACTGCGAATATTTGACGAAGTTTTCATGCGTTGTTATGGACGATGAATCTGATGTCCTGGAGGATTTCAAGCAGCTTCCAGCGCTGGCTTTTTATTCTGCTATGGCCAGAAATGCTACAACTGAGCATTTCAGAACGAAGAAAGTATCGAAATCTCCCAAAAAAAACCTTGTGTGGCAAGCAATTTGCACGTGTGGCAAAAAGAGTAAATCTTTCCTCACTACAGGCACAATCAACAAGGAGATCTATCAGAAAGAGTGTCTGCAGAAGCGATTGCTACCCTTCATCAAAAGTCACAAAGAAAAACCTTTGTTCTGGCCCGATTTGGCATCATGCCACTGTGCTTAAACTGTGATGAAGTGCTACCAAGCAAATCAAGTGAACATTGTACCAAAAACCTCAAACCCGCCAAATTGCCCAGAGCTACGACCAATCGAGAGATATTGGGCTTTGATGAAGCGGTTGCTTTCTGGAAAGAAGCAATTGACATCAAACACTTGCAGCAAATTTGGAAAAAGATGGCTTCTACGATTTCTGAAGAGTCTGTACAAACCCTAATGGACGGAGTTAAGCGCAAAGTTCGAAAATTTTATGCAAATACCGAATAACTATGTTTTGTCGTCACGAATTGTTAAAACACATCCCATGAATCTGAAATAAACAACTACGACGGAAATATAATGCGAAATTTATGTTTTATTCATGTTTTGAGGTGTCCGGATTATTGCGGATACAGACCTTACTACAGTACATCCGCTACGAAACAAGCGAAACTAATCAAAGGTTTAACTTAGTTTACATCAACCGGTCATGTGTTATACACAACCCCAGTGATTTTTGGCAAGTTTTCGCTTATTCCAATCGATTAATGTCGGCTTATTAAAAGTAATAATAATAACATTTATTACGCATTGCTGCGTTGTCCTACGTCAACTTTGTGTACAACCCCATTGGGCTCTCCCTTGTAGTTTTTTGTTATTCATTCAGTTATTTTGGCTGTTTATTCAGCCTCAATGATAACATATTCAGTGATCAAAAAATTATAACCTGGTACCCAAGTAGCACACTACGACCATAATTAGTTGTAGTAGCTTGATTATGACTAAGGAAGTCACATTTATGTTATCTCAATCGAATGGCAACAAGTGTGCTACTAGGGTATTAGAACTTGTTATCAATTTGGTATAATCTTTTGCTCGGGAGATCTCCAGTAGATTCATCAGCTGCGACAGGGCTTCAACAGCATCACCCAAGTCGTCAAACCCGGATAACGTATTATTCACATAAAACTGTTGTTACTATATCAGCTGCCAGAGGGTACCCGAGCAAAGGTTTATACCAATGTGATAACAAGTTCTAATATCTGATTATCACTGTTTGATCACTAAATATGTTATCAGTCAGGCTGAATCAACAGCCAAAATAACAAAAGGGATAATTTATTAATATTCGTTGGATATCACAACATTAACTCGTTTTATTATCATTGAGTTCATTTTGATAACAAATTGTGTGACATAAACAAATTACTTGAGATAATTTCAAATTATGTTATCAACATGATATCAAATTCATAAACAAAAAACTGAAGTACTGCTTCTGGTGAAAAACTCAATTTCATATCCGTAACATGCTGGTGATCAGCATGCATGATCAGCATGCTGGTAGTATTCAGTAAAGTTTGCAAAAATCGTCTTTAAAAATTGATAACATATGGTAACAAAATTATTCAATGTTGATAACTAACCTTGTTATTCGATAACATATGAGTTCAAAATGATATCTGAGATTACAAAACTTGTTACTTATTTGATATCAGTTTGTTATTTTACTTTGCTAGGGTACTTGTTATTAAAAATGCAGAGGCAATACGACAGGTCCGGTTTGGTTCAGTGTTGCAGTGGAAGTGAAGATAATTTTATGCATTATAAATCTTAATCATTTAGAATATTTTATTCTATTTTTTTATTTTTATTTTATTGTTCATCATCTTCGACTAACAATTCTGCATCTTATTTTTAAAAACCTTTTTGCTAATGTTAAAGTCAAAATATTCATTGGTATCGTTGAAGGCTCGCAGGCAGGCGTCAAGTGGATTGTTGAAGCCATAACTGGTCCGGTGAGCAGGTACAGCGACTAGTTGCGTGCCTCTCAATTGTCGGGATGAGACGTGAACATCGCGCAAGAGTTCCGGACAGTCTATATTGCCGCGTAACAGGTCGTAGACAACCAGTTGCTGAATGATTGTGTGCCTGGCCCGCAAGGTTTGCAATCCAATCAGCATACATCGTGCGGTATAGTCGGGCAGATTTAACGGGTCGTTCCATGGAAGATTCCGTAGCGTGAATCGGGTGAAGAACTTCTGAGCTCGTTCGACTCTGATGATCAGTGATGCGTGATATGGTGACCAGACAGCAGCCGCTTATTCCAGTATGCTACGGACTAAGGTACAGAATAATGTCTTTTGTGCGTAGATATTTGTAAAGTTCCAGGTGTGACGTCGAATGAATCCAAGAAGTAAGGAGACTTTAGCCGTAACCAGCGCGACGTCTTTGTTAAATTTTAACTTGGAGTCAATTGTAAGACCTAGATCGCAAATAGATGTGACTCGCTCTAGTAGAACCGCACCAACTGTGTATTGATGCGTGATTGTCTCTGTATCGCGGTAGAACAAAATCACCTTACATTTGGCTATGTTAACCCTCATGCCGTTATCGTTACACCACAGCAATAGTTTGTTAATATCGTTTTGAAGGACAAGACAGTCAAGTGCAAACATAATGACTCTAAAAATCTTCAGGTCATTGGCAAACATTTGCTTGAACGATGAAATACGAGGGCACAGATCATTAACGAAAAGAACAAACAGGGCTGTCTTGTTGTACCATGTCTTCCCAAGTAACATTGCTAACACCATCCTGCTTTATTAAGTTTTATTAAAGTTTTATGAAAGCCACTTGACATCAATTTGGTTTTATTATGGCACCAAGAGGTGCCAATAGGTTTCATATTTTAGTCAGGTTTATGAGAACCCACACAGCTTGATTACAACAATCTTTAAACCTTGTTTCTCAAATTCCTTTTACTCCTATCAAAGGTTTTATTTCGACTTTATGAACTCGTAGAACTGCCGTTTTCGGATTCATTGATATTATCTTATTATGGTCAGTTGAAAAAGCATTTTAAAACCATTTTGCCTCCAGTAAATGCATTAAACGGCACATCGGCATTGAAGAAAGTCACCATAAGACCGAATAGTTTTATAATAGTCATTGCGAAGATAAATAGGCTTTATGGCAAAACTGTGATTATTTTCCAATCGCCATATTGAAATATAAGAAATAATTGAAATGTGGAAAAATAAATGCATAAAATTTTCAATGGTATACAAACAAACTGTACACCGGAGACTGATTTCGGCATTCTTTTATATAATCTCATCCAATTCCAAGCACTTTTCAGAAAATTCATGATTAATTTATCGAATATATTTGTTCTAATTTGATATATGTTGTTGTAAATTTGCATAATTTCCGAGCCGCATTAATTTTCCAGCTTTTATCGTGCCAATATTCACCATAAAAATACTTGCGCATATAATTTGGAGCATAATACGCTGTAGAAGACTCAATTTATTTTGGATATTTTGCTATCAAACAAAATTTCCCGCAACTTTAAACCTTTTTGTTACTGCTAAATGAATCAGAAGAGCAGAGAATCGAACAAAGCAGAACAGCAAAAACCAACCTCGATTTCACAGTGAAGTTTGACAGCTGTGGCCATTTGGCTGCATTCTGGTTTTAATGGCAGCCAATAGGTTTTATGAAGGTTCTCAAGTGGTCATAACATCTTTCATTAGAACATTTTCAAAATCTTTATGTTCTTATAAAGGTTTTATTAACTTGTTTTCACAATCGTTTATAGAGTGGGCCATTTTGTACAAATTTTGGCTTTAAAGAAGCATAGAAGAGGTATTGGTAGACAAAACAGTTTTGAATGTAGTTTTATCAACAAAGCCGGGAGGAGTGCTATACGGCTGGAATAAAACTCAAATTTTTACTTGGGTTGTTCCTGCATATTGACTTTCGCCGCCCTTAGCTCACGCAGAATCTTCTCGAAACGAAGAAAGAATGTCTTCACGGCACCATCTTCAGTCAGTCTTAGCTCTTGGAATTGTTTCTTCAATATCAACTTGCCTGCAATTCCAACTCACTCGAAAGCATTCTTCAAGACCTTCCATACGTCTTTGGCCGTCTTCTTGTCCTTGACATACTCTAATTGACCCTCCGAGATCCGATGAATGAGAAAATTCTTGCACTTCCTGACTAAGGCCCTCCGTCCTTCGAGCAGATTCTTCTTCTATGCACTTCCGCAGAATCCATCTGAAGGTCCTTCGCGTACTCCTCCTTAACAATCCAAAAGTGCTGGCCAAATTTTTCACACGGACGGCTATTGATCGTTCTTGGAAGAGAACTTAATGAACTTCCATTGTACATCTTCAATTCGATCGATTACTGTTAAATGCAGGGGTGCAGGATTGAAACGCAGAAACACTAGAAAGAAATGCCATTCTTGTTTAAAACCGGTTTGCATTGAACACAGCAGAAATGTTTCCAATAAATGAACTCTATTAGTTTTTTTTTAATTCTATTATTTCTGGAATATAGTTTGAATTCACACTGAAAAATATTTCTGCTTATTACTTGTATATTCAACCTCCAAAATATAGACCCCGACAATGCAAATGCAAAGTTTAAAAAAAAATACTCGCGTTTTAACTCTAGACTGGCCACCCCGTAGCTAGGTCATCAGATGTACCGCTAACGATACGAAATTTTCTTCTGGAACGATTCCAAGAATGCTGACACCCTTACTGTTAGGGTTCAATTCAAATAATTTTCTGGTCAGCTGTGGCCTCATGGGAACCTACTCTGAACTGGCCACTCCAAAACCAACTGACCGGATGGTCCAATAACTATGGCAAACGTTCTTCTGGAACGATTTCAAGAGTTTTGACACCCATATTGTTGGGGTTCAATTCATTTAAATTTCTGGCCATTCGTGGCCTACTGGAAACCTACTCTGAACTGGCCAATCCGAAGCCAAGTTAGCGGATGGTCCAATAACTATAGCAAACGTTCTTCCGGAAGGGTTCAAGAATATTGACACCCATAATGTTAGGGTTCAATTCAAATAATTTTCTGACCATCCGTGACCCCCTGGGAACCTGCTCCGGGGTGATTGTTCCAGGATCAAGTCACCGAATTGTCATTTGGCAATCACACACATTTCTGTGTATTCTTTGAATGACTTTTAGTGTCATTACTGCTGATTTTCTATTGTAATCTTATAAGTATACCATTTTCGGAACATGGTTCCGGATATCCGGAATTTTCGGAGAGAGATGATGTCCATCGGTCATAATGGATAATTTTGAGAAAGAAGTTTAGTTTTTGAATTCAAAACTGTAAAAATATTCTAAATCGGTTGGATACTTTCAAAGTTATGGTCATTTTAGTTCCGTGGGTAAAAACGTTCCCAGTCGGCCTCTTGAAGGTGTTTTTTTTGTTGGACACACAACGGTTGACAAGAATTCTGGCAAATGGCTATATTTGTGGACGCAGGGCAGTAACCCCAACCCAAAACCAAACCCCATTTCAATTTTTTTTTTAAATAAAAAAAAAACTACTTTTCCTCCCCTTTTTTAGATTTTTAAAAAAAAAACGCAAAACAACAAATAAATCGAAAATAAAAAACAAAAAATAAAGAATAAGACAACGACACTGAAGAAGTCTGCAGATTGTAGAAGAAATACGCGTATCTGTCAAGATAAGCAATAAAGGTAGTTGGAATTAAATGGAAATTACAAATTTTTCTTCTCATTTTCAAGTTACGGGTATTCCACTAAAAAGCTCACACTCACCAGGATTCCTCAAATTCGCTGTCACTGTCGTTATGTTTGCCTGAATAAGCTTATATTTTACAATCGTTGTCATTATTATCAAACTTCGTTTGTACCACAAATTCATTGTAACACTTGTGACCAGAATTGGTGTAACGTGGAGAGACTTCTCTGAACGCACTTTGAATACCAATATGATTTATTGTTTGCTTTTTAAGTTTACTAAAATAACTATTTCGCTTTATTTTCCGCCACAGAGTTTTGTCTGCCCCCCATTTAGAGTCTACGCAGAGACTATAGATTGCATTTATTCTGCTTTTGTAGCTCTTCCTAAATTGAGAAATTTAAGAGCTTTGTAGACTGCACCAAAATAAGTAAACTGATGGATCCAATTAAGTGATTGGTGAAGAAATCACAGTTTATACTGTTTTTTTGGCAGTTTGCAATTTTCTGGTAACACAGCGGAAATTTTTCATATGTGCATGTCCATCTATCATAGTGCTTAAACTATTGGGAAATTTTCCACGAGAACTGCAAATGGTAATGACTTTGTATTGTTTGCTTCTTTTTAATTGAAGTAGAATGAGCTGCACGTGCATTCTACCATATTCCTTTAATTAAAAATGAGTATAGTTTACCCATGCAAAAAATATCAAAATCTGTGAAAACTTTACTCAGTTTCCTCCATAGTATGATGCATGATATGTACTACCACCCATTGTAGCACGGGAACAAAGTCCGACAGCTATGGGCTATCCCCTCTGTTAGACTTGATCAAGCTTTAATAACCACTGATTATCCTAATCATGCCGTTGTATGAAGGGCCAAAAAGGGGTTGGGTGGATCGATATGACACACATGTTATACGTTTCCACAGGGGTATAAAGAATCTCCTTCCAACAACAAAATTGAACAATTGGTCAAAAGAGCAAGCTATCTAACATGAGGATGCCCCAATGGGCGGGGAGAAGAGCCCGCCCTCTATTCACAAACTGTTAGCAATGGGGACTTGGAATTCCCACTCTCCCCATCCAGATTGCTTCAATCGGGTGCGCTGATGGTCCCTCCCATTCTCATGAAATATTTATATAATGGTATATATATTTATGTAAATGAAAAATACTACAAGCATTCGTATCTATAATATATGATCTTCGTTCGGTTGATCCTGAAATGCAAGAAATGTTGTAAAATGTTAAAGTGGAGAGTTCTGTGGTTTCGCGCATAAGCACGTTTTCGTTTGTTTTCAGCGATAGCAGCATTTCACCAAAATCTTGATATGAGGTATCCTGAAAAAGTTTATTAAATCTATTGAAATTTTACAAAACTAACATTTATACATTTTAATTTACTGTTGCCATGGTCACTATTTGCTACTTGATGCTGATTTTATAACAGCAATCCGCTTTTATTTTTGCTGACTTAATAGTAACTGCTACCGAGTTATGGGCGGGAAGATTTAACTTGAAGGGAGTTAAAGATAAATGGGCAAAAATAAACAATAAGTAATGTTTAAATCATCTATGAAGTAAAATCAATAAAACAATATTACCAAATATAATGAAATTGTGCGTTATGATAAAGTAATGACAAAGATTAAACTTAAAAATCAAACACAAGACAAATGGCACACAGCGCTGCATGAATCAGATCAGCTTAGAACTGGTAAAATGTCCATTTGCAAACCGGACATGAAAAATACATTCAGCAATAAGTACAAAAGCCTACCACAGATTCCATAATTTTCAAAACCCCACCACAAATGTTATTTTCTGGGTTATATAATGGACATATATGCAATGCTAGATGTCATAAATTGAAGGTTTGTTTCGTGTTTAAGCCAGATACCGCCTAAATCAGGTTTGTTGTATGAAAATGTGAAGGTCATGATATGATGGAAATAATACGATATTGTAAAGAAATACTACATAATGTAGTTATAATAATTAAATGCCGCTTTTTGCCTCTTCCGCTGCGATGTTAAATGATTGAATCTCTTAAATAGCGAAAATTCCAACGTGATATAATGAAATAAAGTTGTTCACCTGGCAGTTTAGCAAAATAGCAAAGAAAATTTAAGCAAACAATAATGCGAAATAAATTTCATATGAGTTTACTGCCCAAAAACGGAAACTTAATAAATCCAAAACGAAAAAAAATAGAAAATAAATAACAGAATTTTTTTCGATAACTCTTTTTTCCTACTGGGCCCATAAATGAATCTTCATTTCTGTTAAATAGAAAATGTAGGATCATAAAGAATATTAGTTTTTGAATTAATTATTTTTGACGAAGATTTTTTTTTTGCAGAATTTTTCGTAGATAATCCTCTCTCTAAAAAAAAAACGTGAAAAACCATCGTATCTTTTCGAATACATAACGTGTGTCAGGTGTGTGGGTGTGTGTACAATTCACCTCCCACTGACCGGCAGTGCTTTTATGGAAAAAATTTGTCTGCACCTATTTTTGACATTGTGCTATCTATAGGTGCAAACACTTTTAGCCCTGGAGATAAAAGGTGATAGCTCTATTGCAGTTCCAACGACCCATTTCGAGAATGCCTGTTTCTACACGTACACTCTGAGGTCGCTATCATATGCAACAAGCCCCGCATGAATACACCCATATGTCAAATGGATATCCCAACAAACATCTGTGTTGAATTAGAGCTTGTTCAAACAAATTTGGAGAAGCTATTCAGCTATTCTAGAAGAAACAGCTGAATAGCTTCTCCAAATTTGCTTGAACAAGCTCTAATTCAACACCGATGTTTGTTGGGATATGGGATACAATCACACTTCCAGAATCAAAATTCAGTTTTTTAATTCAGGCACGTATTTAGTTATGGTTTTATGTATATAATAATATTCTTTGAATAGCAGTAATATAATTGAAATTATGCAAATTCTAGGTTGTATGAAAATAATGAAAGGTGTCGAATTAAGTTAATATGCTACTAATAATGGGTTCAAATGCACTTCTGATCCACATCACCCCTGGAAACACTGGTTTGCATCTTTCCCGTTTGGGTAAAGATCTAGATAAGCCCTGGGACCTGGTAGTTATCAAGCTACCACAAGGTTTTTCCAATGCCCAAGGAACAGCAGGGAATTTCGAAGATTCGTAGTTCAAATTCAACAGCTGACATAAAAAAAGTTAATATAAAAAAAAATGTACAACACGGCGTTCAAGGGACTTAGAGATAAAAAAAAAAAGTTATGCTTCCGCAGCTTCCGGTACAATCTGCAGGATGGTTTTTCGCTTTGCATCATACATGAAGCCGTTCTTTTTGAAAAGTTCACCATCGTAGAATGGTTTAAATTGTGAATATCAATCGCCTTGGCACGTTCGGCCAGATCCTTTTCCATAATTTCCACATGTGCCGCTCGGGGTCCTTCCTTACAACGCACATACGCCAACCGGTCCAGAGTCAACTGGCGCACAATAAAGAATAGAAGCTCGGAGTCGTCCTTCTGAAACGATAGGTACTTTTGAAAGGTAGAGCGCATCTTCTTCATGACGCTGAATTTTTGCGCTTCGATGAAACTTTCCAGCATCATACGGATGGCCATGTTAACGTCGACGTCTTGTACAGTGTCGCGCAGGTGCATACGGGCATGTGCTTCCGACATACGGATAACACTTTCAATATGCCAAACGGTGATGGGCAACGAACCCGTGGAAAGGGATTCCTGGCGCAGCTGAGAGTACATTTTGGCTATCTTATCCTGGTCCATATTCGTAAGCTTAGGATATATACATAACGTGTGTCAGGTGGGCCAAAACTTGCAACGATATAAATGCGAAGCTGAAAATAGCATAAACAATATTGTGAAGGGAAGTTATAATATAACATGATAATAACAATTATATTTGTAATGTCTGCATGTCAGCTGATCCTGCTGCAATTGTAGATGGACTTGCATTATCATAGTCACGGGGGAAGAAAACAATTCAAAATTACTATACAATACTTGGGAATTCAATGGATAATCAGAAATTATATACTGTATAACGAATACTTCAATTTTTCGTGGTAGGGTCAGATTTCAGCATGCTACATTACCGGGGTCACGCTGCAGAAAATGCAAAAATGTGTATTTCAATAATTCCTACAATTTCTTAAGACATATTGAAGTCGTCAAATTTGAACAAAGTACTAATTATCTAGAAAACCAATTATATCTCTTTAACGTTAGGCTCTAGAAACTTAGTGTCTTCAGCAACTTTTCTTAAAACTATTTGTTCTACATCTCTGTCGAAGATAAGAACCCGTTATCTCGTAGCTGGAAAAAGTTAGAAGTTGAATGTGTAGTTAAGCCCTTATGAAAGGTTAGGCATGTTTTTTCAAAAGATGCGAAATAACATTTTGAGCAACTCTTCTCCAGACACCTAGTCGATAAAATGATGACAAAAGGGTGAACATGTTTTTGACCGTCTTTTTTCAGAATTGTGCCAATGTGCGCTGCCTACATCGCCTTGGTGCGGCTGCCACCTAATGTATAGTTGACGCGAAACAGCGTTTCTTACTCAACCGCTGGATGCCAGGACAGACGCTGTTTGAGCCGCACCTCCTTGGACCCGCCCCCCCCCCCCCCCCCCCCGAAAACAAAAACAACAACACCCCCCCCCCCCCCCCCCCCCCCCATCCCCCCCCCCCACTTTGTGTTTTTTTTTTCCCCTCACCCCCCGAAGCAGAAGGAGGAACATGGTGAGAACAACAGCAATATGGCGGGGGCGCGCCCCCCCCCCCCCTGTTCTCCCCCCCCTTTTCAACCCCCCCCAAAAAAAACCAAAAAAAAAAAAAAAAAAAAAATTTTTTGGAGGGAACAACACCGGGAAAGTTCCCCAAAAAACTGAAAAAAAAAAACGACTGGTCTTATCGAGTGAAAATTTTGAACTCCTCGTTTATTGGGAATCTACAGACTAGGTTGGGTCCTCCCTTAGCTCAGTCGGTAAAGGCGCAGCTACAAAGCAATACCATGCTGGAGGTGGCTGGGTTTGATTCCCGGTCTGGTCTAGGAATTTTTCGTAAATGAAAATTTCTCGACTCCCTGGGCACACAATCATACTAATGCAAAAATGGTACTTGGCATCGCAAGCTCTCAATTAATAACTGTGGAAGTGCATTTTGAACACTAAGTTGAGAGCAAGCAAAAAGCTAATTGTGAAAGCAATAAGCTGGAAATGCTAAAAAAAGAATAGGTTGCTAAATTTAAATTTATAAGGGTTTAATTATTGCATTAGACATGCTATGTTGTTTAAAAGCAGCTTTCAATTATGATATGATGTATGATATGTACTACCACCCATTGTAGCACGGAAACTAAGTCCGACAGCAATGGGCTCTCCTCTCTGTTAGACTTGATCAAGCTTTAATAACCACTGATTATCCTAATCATGCCGTTGTATGAAGGGCCAAAAAGGGGTTGGGTGGATCGATATGCAACATCACTTATACGTATCCACAGGGATATAAAGAATCTCCTTCCAACAACAAGATTGAACAATTGGTCAAAAGAGCAAGCTATCTAACATGAGGATGCCCCAATGGGCGGGGAGAAGAGCCCGCCCTCTATTCACAAACTGTTAGCAATGGGGAGTTGGCATTCCCACTCTCCCCATCCAGAGTGCTTCAATCGGGTGCCCTGATGGTCCCTCCCATTCCCATGAAATATTTATATAATGGTATATATATTTATGTAAATGAAAAATACTACAAGCATTCGTATCTATAATATATGATTTTCATTCGGTTGATCCTGAAATGCAAGAAATGTTGTAAAATGTTAAAGTGGAGAGTTCTTTGGTTCCGCTTTTAAGCACGTTTTCGTTCGTTTTCAGCGATAGCAGCATTTGACCAAAATTTTGATTTGAAGTATCCTGAAAAAGTTTATTAAATCTATTGAAATTTTACAAAACTAACATTTATACATTTTAATTTACTGTTGCCATAGTCACTATTTGCTACTTGATGCTGATTTTATAATAGCAGTTTGCTTTTATTTTTGCTGACCTAATAGTTATTGCTACCGAGTTAGGAATGGGAAGATTCAAGTGGAAAGGAGTTAAAGATACATGGGCAAAAAAACAATTAGTAATGTTTTAATCATCTTTGAAGTAAAATCAATAAAACAATATTACCAAATATAATGATATTGTGAGTTATGATCAAGTAATGACAAAGGTTGAAACGTAAAATCAAACACTAGCCAAATGGCGCACAGCGCTGCATGAATCAGATTAGCTCAGAATTGGTAAAAAGTCCATTTGCAAACCGGAAGTGAAAAATACATTTAGCAATAAGTGCAAAAGCCTACCACAGATTCCGTAATTTTCAAAAGCCTACCACAGCTGTAATTTTCTGCGTTATATACTGGACATATAAGGAATGCTAGATGTCATAAATTGAATGTATGTTTGGTGTTTAAGCCAGATACCGCCTAAATCAGGGTTGTTGTATGAAAATGTGAAGGTGATAAAAATAATACGATGTTGTAAAGAAATACTACATAATGTACATATAATAATTAAATGGCGCTATTTTCCTCTTCCGCTGAGATGTTAGATGATTGAAACTCTAAAATAGCGAAAATTCCAACGTGATATAATGAAATTAAGTTGATCACCTGGCATCCTAGCAAAATAGAAAAGAAAATTTAAGCAAATAAATTTCATACGAGTATGATTACTGCCCAAAAACGGAAACTCAATAAATCCAAAACAAAAAAAAAAAAAAAATTAAAAATGAATGACAGGAATTTCTCCGATAAATCTTTTTTCCTACTGGTCCCATAAATGATTCTTTATGTCTGTAAAATAGAAAAGGTAGGCTTATAAACAATGTTAGTTTTTGAATTAACTAATTTGGACGACGAATATATATATTTTTTTTGTAGAATTTGTCGTATATTATCCTCTCTCTAAAAAAAAAAAAAAATGTAAAAACAATCCTATCTTTTCAAATACACAACGTGAGTTAGGTGGGCCAAAACTTACAACGATGCAGATGCGAAGTTGGAAATAGCACTGAATAATATTGTGAAGGGATGTTATAATATAAAATGATAATAACAATTATATTTGTAATGTCTGCATGTCTGCTGATCCTGCTGCAATTGTAGAAGGACTTGCATTGTCATAGCCGCGAGGGAAGAAAACAATTCAAAATTATCATACAATACTTGGGAATTCTATGGATGATCTGAAATTATATACTGTATAAAGAATACTTCCATTTTTCGTGGTAGGGTAAGATTTCAGCATGCTTCTTTACCGGGGTCACGCTGCCTACATCGCCTTGGTGCGGCTGCCACCTAACGTATCGTTGACGCGATACAGCGTTTCTTACTCAACCGTTGGATGCCAGGACATACGCCGACGTTTGAAATTTGAGCCGCACCTCCTTGGTGGACAGACGCTCGGCACGCACCTCCTCAATCTAGCTGAAGTCAGAAGGACAACAGTGCCCAGGCTACACTACCAGCTAAGTACGCAACCCTTAGCTGGCGGTCTTTGTCATCTCTTGACCCGTGGAAGCTTGAGGTAGGAACTTGTGAGGACCATAGCTATGTTGCGTGGACGCACGCTCCATCCCAGGTGTCTACTCACCATTTTGCAGCCCATAAAAAAAACTATTCCCGAAACCACCTGAAGATCTACAAGAAGCAGAAAATCTCGAAACAAAGTGCAGAACAGAAGAAGCGAGCAGCAACAAGGGCCCGGAAATTGTATTCGCGTCTTTTGCAGCGTCCGCATGCATGCGTTTTGATGGACGATGAGACCTATGTAAAGGAGGACTCAAAAACCCTTCCAGGTCCACAATACTTTACTGCCGTCGTTGGGGAGGATGTAAGCGATGCGGACAGGTCGATTCAAGTGGAGAAATTCGGTCGAAAGGTACTGGTATGGCAAGCAATATGTTCCTGTGGTTTGAAGTCAACAATTTTTTACACTACCGGAACTATAAATGCGGAAATCTATCGATCTGAGTGTCTCCAGGAGAGATTGTTGCCTTTATATAAGAAGCATAGTACACCTCCACTATTTTGGCCGGATTTAGCGTCGGCTCACTATGCCAAAACCACTCTCAATTGGCTGGCGGAAAAGGGTATAGATTTCGTTGAGAAAAATATCAATCCACCAAATTGCCTTCAGCTTCGACCCATCGAACGTTACTGGGCAATCGTGAAGAGGGTCTTCAAGAAGACTGGTAAGGCAGCTGGGAACATGCAGGAGTACAAAAAAATTTGGGCTCAAGCGTCCAAAAAATGCGATGCAACACTTGTCCGGAACTTGATTAAGAGCATTCGATCCAAAGTTCGAAAATTCATGAAGGAATAACTTAAATTTCATCCGGTCTTCATTATGTTCAAGTTTAACCTCGTACAATAAAGGATCAATTTTTTGTATGAATAAAATATCGGTTTTCAACATAATTTGAAAGAAAGTTTGTGGATAGCTTATTTTCGATACACTCCTTAGATGCTTTCATGAAAACATAACAGCATTTTCAATAATGACTAATGAAATATCAATGTGAATGCCGCTGCCATTTTCATTTCAATCTTCATGCAAATTTATTATTTCTTTATATTATGATATATTTTCTTTGACACGGCTCATTGTTGTACAGCAGTTTATGTGGGATAAAAAAAAGGCTTAAATAAGAGTGATTGAGCAAAAAAATTATCTTCAACGAAGAATTACATTTTTTCTAAATACATTGTGTCTCACAATAGGTGTCACCTTTTTTCAGTCTTGGTTTATTTCAGCTGGGTAATTTTAACAGCGGAATTGATTATACCCGTTTTTAAGTGTATTCTTTTGACAGCTCATCGCTGAAGATAAATAAGCGACTCCGTTTGTTTATATTTATCAGCTACCATGAAAGCCACTGGGGAGCAAGTTTTAAAATTACATTTGCAAAAGCTTAGACCGTGTCAGATATTCAATAGCCTTGATCAGTTCGGCGTGAGCAAGCGTTTTGTTTTTCGTACCTTGAAACGGTTCAAGGAAACTGGAAATGTCCATATTCAACACAAAGGAGGTGCCAGACGAACTGCCAGAACGAAGAAAAAGATCAAATGTGTGAGGGAGCGAATATGACGTAATCCAGATACGGGGCCGTAAATTGAGCAAACAATTTCAAATGCTTCAATGAACAGGCTCCTCAGACATGATCTGCAATGCAAACTGTACAAGAAACAACGGGTTCACGGGTTGACGGAGTGTCAAAAGCAAGCCAGTGTCCCGGATGAAAATCTCTTCCTCCTTCAGGACAGTCATAATCAACAAAACGATCGTATGTATGGCGAAAGTCTTGCCAATATTCCAGGAGATAAACTAGCTGTAAAACGCTATCAGAATGTATCGAAAATCATGTTATAGGGCGTCGATTCACCAAAATGAAAACTTCATCTACTTTTCATAGAACCAAGGTAAAAATCAACACAGAATATTACATCAAGCAGGTTTTGAAGAACCATCTGCTTCCTCATGCTTCAACGCTGTATGGGAATACACCATATTGTTTCCAACAGGACTCAGCTCCAGCTCACAAGGCAAAGAAGACACAAGCGGAAAATTTTCCCGATTTCATCACAAGCGAAGAATGGCCTGTATCTTCACCGGATCTCAACCCACTTGACTACTTTCTTTGGAGATATATGCTTCAACATATAAGCCCTACGAAAGGGCTTACTTTAGATCGATTCAAGAAACATTTGGTTGATATTTGAGACCAAATTCCTCAGGAAATCGTGCGTGCCAGCTTCGATGGGTTTACAAAGCGTTTGCGCAAAATTATCAAGGAAAAGGGCGAGCGATTCGAATTGTATTTATATGGATTATTTCTCTGATTTGGTTGATTTGTATTGCTGTAATCGCGTTTTGTATAAGTGACACCTATTGTGAGATACCCTGTAATTTTATTTTTAGAAAGTACAACGTATTTTGGAGTCGCACATTGTTTTTAAGGTTGAAGAAGTCGTAATTTATTTGGGCAATGATGATGATTGCCTGCTTCTTTTTCTTCTTCTTCCTGTCAACATTTCTTTTTAGCCATTTTCGGTAATAAATCTTGACTTACATTTTTCTGTGCACGTTCACTGAGTAGAATTGATTTTTTCTCACTTTTTAAAAAACATTTTATTTAACAAAACACTATGAATTCACTTTAATCTGGTAGTTTTTAAAAACCTGGTTCGCTAACACAATACACCAACACAAACTCGCCATTTGTTTCTCAAACTAACACTATTACAAGGACCAATCACTTATTTTTTCCATAAATCATTCTGGTCGATTTCCATACTTTCACAGCTTTTAAATGGATTCACAGCTCCCTTGCTGGATTTTTCTTCCTAAGAAAATTCACTTTTTGTTCCTTCAAGCACTTTTAATTGAGAAAACTGCTTCCGAAAATTCCAAACGAGAAACAAGCCAGGCCACTGTATTGTCAATGTAGCAGAACAGCGCAACTCGTAAAATCACTCGCACCCCAAGCAAAAATTCACATTCCATTTGAGCGCATTGCAACTTCGAGATTCTCAACAATATAAGCCAGACTTTCGACAGCACACACACTACGCTTCTAGCGAGCCAGAGAATCATCGATAATCGACAGTTTCCAGATTTACATCTTGATATTATTAACTGATGGGTTTTGGTATGTTCAAAAACTGAGATACATCTGTACAACACATGTTGTTTCAGATGTTTTTCGATGTCTTATGATATATTTATTGAGTTGGAAGCAAAATATTCGCTAATTTGCTATGTAACATAATCTACCATGAGCAACAATTTTGAAAAAAATAATTTTCTTCCCTGAGTTGGCAACTATGCTCGTCAGCTGATATTTTCGTTCCGCCCAGTTTTCTCCTATCAATTTGTAAACAATCTTTGCACAGACCGAGCGTAACTTTGTCAATAATTGAAATTAATTCCGGTGAGTAGTTATGTCGCAGAAAAGGAAAGCACAACGGGCGGCGTTAATTTGCGAAGCAATGAAGCGGTTTGCGCAGGAACAGTTGAGCGGGAGTGATCAGGAAGAATATTTATAGCTGGATCGATATTCGACACTCATCAACGGATCAAAGTGTTTTGTTTGTCGAAGATCCAGTAAGTAGTGATTGTTATTAAAAACGTGAAGATGAAAATGTTAAATGGAATTGTGCACCATTATCAACTAGGGAATTATTCAGTGAACAAATTTTCAAATGTTTTTCTACGTTTTAATCTGATGAGTGGAAAACTTGTTGTGATTTGAATGCAAATTTCATCTCGTTAGACCTTTCCGGTGAAACGGACTACGATCATCGACTACCGGTGAAGGAATCCACCGTCGAAACGATCCAGTATTTTAAGGATCAGTGGATTTAAGATCTCACAAATATTCCTCTGTTAGCTTCAGGTAAGTGTTATTTTAGAAATACGTAACTAGAGAATGAATTCATTCATGAATGAGTTTTAATAGTGTGGTTATCACATGCTATAAATGGGTTAACATGATTTTAATGGATTAATGGATAAACACCCGCATAATCACAAACCATTCCTGGACCATTTCCCTTATTGTTGACGACCGTTTCCGTTATTGTTACGACACTTACCCTTATAGTTGACAACTATAAACTAGCAATCTATATAGTTTTAACAATATATCAGATAGTAAAAGGCCAAATACCAATATGCTGAATAGACGGTTAAGTTAGGTTACCATAAAAATATGGCAATTTTCACGAACAAAAGTTGATATATAATCCAGACCGAGTGCAGACAATAAAAAACCTTTTTATGACAATATGGCTTCACAGCTGATGTGATTGATTCTACAGACAAGACGTTGAAAAAAATGTAATTAGATTTTACTTAAGACCACAACATGGAACCACATCCAACAGAACAATAATATTGTCGGAACACTTCTACAGCACGTAAAAAAATGTAACCGGATACGATTTTAATTTAACGAATATTTTCATTGACCAATGTCATAATTTCTTTTGTTGTATACCAGATGGTTTGTATAATATACTACTGTAATCCATGTTAAATTTTATTATTGAATTAATTTTTCAGCATATGTGACATGAAAACCCATTTATCGAAAAGCGATACGCAAGCAATTTCACCTCGTGAGTTATTAAAATAAATAGATATTGCAGGAAAGTTCAATACTTTCCACGAAAACACATGTCTCAAACACGGATACACGTGTAGTGGTAAGCTTAAGACTAGATTTTGATTTTCATTTTCTCACACATATGTTTAAATAGATTTACCAATACAAGGACAATGCAATCATTGATTTCGAAAAATAATAACGAAGTCTTCAACCTTAAGCTCTTTTCAAGCAATATACCTAATGAATTGAATTTGAAACTTAAAATTTGAGCACTATAGGTTGAAACTAGTGATAAAATGTGATAAATCAAGCTGAGATAAACATTTTACTTTGACAATGCTAACGTTTTATTTGACATTGGTAATTTTTTTCATCAATCAGAGTTGTTTTTGTCGAAATGAATTGGTTTAGAGTGAATAAAATTTATTAACGATTATAATACGGATTAAACTGTTTTGTTTGGTTTTGGCAAGCGCCTAGTGGACTATTGTAGTTTACCTATGGTTTTCAAACAGTTTTTAATTCAGTCATAATAAAATCTTTTTTAAACTGCCTCTAAAATATACCCTTCAGAACCTCAACTAGAGTGGCCCAATTAGGCACATTTTAGTCTTCATGAGGATTTGGGGGAAGCAATCAAGACAAATATGAATTGACCAGGGTTTTAAGGATGTCGTTTTATATCACCATTTGAAGGAATTCATAAAACATTAAATGTTACATGGGAGGGGTCTAGAGTTGGTAGTACTTTTTCCAAAAGATTGCTTTGACTAGTTGACTACACTTCAACAGATAGAAGAAAGACTACAGTGAGTTTATTTTAATGTGAACTAAATAAATGAGATAAATTAAACAGATATAACAGGTATAATAGATCATACTCTCGTAGTTTGTTTTTATAGTTCGGAGCACGGGGATTTTTTTGGACGGTGCAATAATTTTATTAACAGCCTTTAATTGTGTGTTTTGGTCGTGTTATATATGCTGTGATCGTAAAGGATGTTTTATAAACACAAAACTATTACTTTGTTCAAATAACGCTTAAAGATTTGTCTGACACCAGTAATCGAACAGTGAATTCTATCAGATGATTTACTACCAAGTGGTTTTAAATGACATTGTTTATCATAAGCCTTTCACAGGACAGGACGCATAGTAGCAGGCGTTATTTCTGCCATCAGTAAGACAATAACAGTAGACTACTATAACGTTCAAGCAACGTTCCCAATACGAACTTCACCATCAATCCCCGGAGACCACTCGAAACCCCATCAATGGTTGGTACAAGCCGGAACCCTTATGGCAGAACGCCCCACCCGTCAAATCCTCAACCGCTTCCTCTGCGTTGTTCCATCGACTAAACTCTAAAAGCCATTTCCATTCGACGGCATACATAGGACGAAGCACGAAGAATAACCTTCTCCACCAACCGAACCAAGCCAACCGACACGGGCGGATTTCTTATTATTTGCTTCGAATCAATATTGGGATGATTGATTGAGAAATTGTAATTCGCAATCAAATTTGTACATGGCTGATTCTCCCTAGCATCACGGTCTCTCTCTCTTTCTGTCGCATACTCGCAAGACATCAAGTTTCTTTCATTTTCCTCGAATTTGGTGGCTGCCTTTTGTGTGTCGCCAGCAATCGCAAGGAACATGATAGGAGAACACATTTGCATAAGTACACACACGTACCCAACGAATCCCTTCGTTGTTGTTCGGCATTCGGTGAGCACTTACATAAGAATACGAGCTGTGTGTGGAGATTGGCGAGGCGGGGTAGTATGGCAGAATTTTCAAAGCTCTGACGAGCACAAGAAAGTGTTTTCCATTTCCTTTCACCCACTCGACATTTTCGATCAACCCCTTTTCCTGTCCATTCCCCACCGCACATTGCGTTTCGTTTCGTTTCGTTTCGTTTCCGTGCAACTCTGACAATGTGATATATTTTCGTCATTCCCAGGGTGTTTTATGGATGTTTTATGTTGCGCTGCGAAATGAAATATTATACTTTATTGCTGAATGCGCGCTCGGGATCCTCCGGGCTTCGTTGTGATCTTCCAAGCGATGTTTTGCTGATGTTTTCTCCTGTTCGTGGTTGGATTTTCCTTGGGAAGTGGCGGGCGCCAGGCCAACGCCGTGCTCCATCAACCGATATTGATGGCAATAAAAGTACCCTCGGTGCTGCTGCAGTTTGTAGCCATCAAAGTGGCAGAAGTGGTTCCAAGATGTGTGCGCTGAATCCAACGGCGTGTGCAGATTTGAGTATACTACCAAGGCTAACAAATCCTCTAGCTTTGCAGTAAGCTCGGTATTTCGGTAATGTTGCACGATCTTCTCATAAAATGTCTTTTACGACTTAAGTTTGTTGTCCTTCTTGACAGTTCGTTTCTAATTTGCTGGAACATCTCAGTTGAATTGTTGGAAAATATCATCGTCCATTGTTGACAGGGGGAGGTCAAAGTTATTTGCTTCGTAAAAGGGGTCAGAATTTTTTGTTGATTTGCATCCCCCCCCCCCCCCCCCCCCCCCCCCCCCCCCCCCCCCCCCCCCCCCCCCCCCCCCCCCCCCCCCCCCCCCCCCCCCCCCCCCCCCCCCCCCCCCCCCCCCCCCCCCCCCCCCCCCCCCCCCCCCAAAAAAAAAAATTCCTTTGCACATTATTCCCACCCAAAAAAACACCACACCACAAATTTTTTTATTTATTTTTTTTTTTCCTCTCTCCCCCTTATTTCTTCCCTCTTTTTTCACCTCTTAAAAATATTGAATATTACGAGTGGTGTAATCCTTGTTGCAAGTAACTGCATACACAGAAAAAAAATATGAATATTATTTACGATGTAATCTGAATCTCCACTGAAAATATGTTGACTTAATAAATGGTTGAATGCAATGTTCAATTTGAAATACCGTAAACAGAAAAAAAAGCACTGCCTTCATGGAAAGTTATATCACATTCATAACAATCTTAAAACATGAATTCATATTTGCAACCGATAGCATATGATTATGTGACACGCTCTTATTTTTGCGTCTTAAACGCTTGAAATTTACATGATCTCAACACAACTCAGTACCACCGCTCAGTTTGTCAAGTCAGAATTAGAAAGTTGTCAGCGCCATATTGTGTAAGTGCACGTACAGAAGTTAAGCAGGAACAATAGTGAAGAACATTTTGGAAAAGTGCGAAAAAAGTGTGTGTGGCTGTGGAAATCGCAGCGAAAGTGTTTTATGGGTTTTATGAATCATAGGCAAATTGACCGAAGCCAACATGATTACAAGTGCCCAGTCGACAATATCAAACCTCAAAAAGTGGAAGAAGAACTAATATGAAAATTGTTTCAAAAAGCAAATAAAGAGAAGATTTTTTAAATTAATTACTTATTCATTTATTTTTGAAGAAATGCAATAAAATAAATCTAACCTTGTTCTAAACTCGAAAAATCTGAACCGTAGATTACAGCATATTTTAAATTTAAAGCACCGATGAAGAGAACACGAGTAAATTTACAGCTAACTTCTTTCAGTGCTTTAAATTTAATACAACGCGCATATTTCTATTGAATATAATGGAGGTAAAATTGTTACATCCAAGTAGTCATAAGTTTACAGGTTAAGTTCCAACTTCTTCAACAAACAACTTTGTAGAAAATAGTGTGGCGATCCGACTTCACCAGAAAAAGTTATGACCGTTGAAATGCAGCATATTTTAGCAAAAAAAACAGAATAGTACAGTAAACCCGCCGTTATGCGCGGATTCCCTATATGGTGGACTATATATGATATATGGGCATATGGGATATCCCAACAAACATCGGTGTAGAATTAGAGCTTGTTCAAACAAATTTGGAGAAGCTATTCAGCTATTCTAGAAGAAACAGCTGAATAGCTTCTCCAAATTTATATGACCAGCTCTATATATAACACCGATATATATTGATATGGGACCTTTGTTGTTGCATCAGAAAACATCTCGTGATCCTTCGTATATCGGAAGTTACTTTCTTCAGCAAAGTTGTTCAGTAGTTCAAGGCCTTCAGGAAGGTAATCTTAAAAGTTCAGAATTATCTCACTACGAGGCGCTAGTGTGCATATAAACTTACTTTATAACCTGAATCTCGGGTAAGTCCTTCAGATAACTTCATGGAACTTCTTCAAAGAACTTCAGGGAAGTTCTTCAGAGAACTTCAGAGAAGTTTTGCACAGAACCTCAGGGAAGTCTTTCAGAGATTTTCCGGGAAGTTCTTCAGAGAGCTGCCGGGAAGTCTTTCAGAGAACTTCAGGGGAGTTGTGCAGAAAAATTCTGGAGAGTTCTTTGAAGAATTTTAGAGAACTTTTGCAGAGAACTTCAGGGAAATTCTTCAGAGAGCTTCAGAGAAATTCTGTAGAGATTTTCAGGGAAGTCTTCCATAAAGTTTACTGCAGAACTTCCCTGAAGTTCTCTGCAAAACTTTCCTGAAGTTCTCTGAAAGACTTCCCTGCAGTTCTCTGAAGAATTTCCCTGAGGTTCCCTAAAGAACTTCCCTTAATTTCTCTGAAAGACTTTCCTGAAGTTCTCTGTAGAATTTCCATGATGTTCTCTGAAGGATTTACCCGAAATTTTGTGAAGATATTCTCAGAAATTCTCTAAATAACTTCCCTGAAGTTCTCTGAAAATCATTTCTGAATTTCTCTGCAGAACTTCCCTAACATTCTCTGAAAAACTTCCCTGACGTTCCCTGAAGAACTTCCATGAAGTTCTCTGAAAAGTTTCCATGAAGTTCTCTGAAGAACTTTCCTGAAATTCTCTGAAAGACTTCCTTGCAGTTCTCCGAACAACTTCCCTGAGGTTTTCTGTAAGACTTCCATGATGTTCCAAAACATGCGTGAAGTTCTCTGAAGAATTTCTCTGAAATTCTCTGCAGAACTTTCCTGAAATTCTCTGTAGAACTTTCCTGAAGTTCTCTGAAGTATTTACCTGAATTGCTCTGTAGAACTTCCCTGCAGTCCTCTGAAGAACTTTCGTGAAGCTCTCTGAAGAACTTCCATGAAGTTCTCTGAAGAACATGCCTGAAGTTTTCTGAAGAACTTGCCTGAAGTTCTCTACAGAACTTCCCTGAAGTTTTCTGAAAGACTTCCCTGCAGTTCTCTGAAGAACTTCCCTGAGGATCCCTGAAGTCCTCTTAAGAAATTTGCTGAAGTTCAAAGAACCTCAAAGACCTCAGGGAAGTTTTGCACAGAACCTCAGGGAAGTCTTTCAGAGTTTTTCTGGGAAGTTCTTCAGAGAGCTGCAGGGAAGACTTTCAGAGAACTTCAGGGAGTTTGCAGAGAAATTCTGGAAAGTTCTTTGGAGAATTTCAGAGAAATTTTGCAGAGAACTTCAAGGAAATTATTCAGAGAAATTCTGCAGAGAACTTCAGAGAAGTATTTCATAGAGCTTCAGGAAAGTTCTTCAGAGAACTTCAGGAAAGTTTCGCAGAAAACTTCTGGGAAGTTCTTCAGAGAACTTCAGGGAAGTTTTCAGGGAACTTTAGGGGAATATTTCAGAGAACTTTAGGGAAGTCTTCCATAAAGTTTACTGCAGAACTTCCCTGAAGTTCTCTGAAATTTTTTCCTGAGGTTCCCTTAAGAACTTCCCTTAAGTTCTCTGAAAGACTTCTCTGAAGTTCTCTGTAGAACTTCAAAGAAGTTCTCTGAAGGACTTACCCGAAGTTTTTTGAAGAAATTCGCTGAAGTTCTCTAAATAACTTTCCTGAAGTTCTCTGAAAAACATTCCTGAATTTCTCTGCAGAACTTTCCTGATGTTCTCTGAAAAACTTCCCTTAAGTTCCCTGAAGAACTTCCATGAAGTTCTCTGAAGAACTTCCCTGAAGTTTTCTGCGAAACTTTCTTGAAGTTCTCTGAAGAACTTTAGTAGTATCTCTGGAGACGTTTATTATTATAAAATAGGTTGTGTTTTTGTACCATTAGAGTGATGATGTATCCACGTATTAGGGTGATCCAAAATTTATTTTTTCAGATTGTGCACAAAAAAAGTTGCTGTTTTCACAAAAGTTGTAGAACACACTAAAACAAACAACTTTGTCGAACAGAGCAACTCGATATCTCTAAACGTTGACGAAATATAATGCATGGTTTATGAAAAGCCCTTAAAAATGAGTTTTTGGTCAATAATTCTGTAAGCAATCATTATAAGGCTTTCAAATATTCTACTCAGTTACTAACTTTATTATAACACACATTTTTGTTCAAGATTGTGTAGCACTATGATGTCTATTAGAAAAGTTATCGAAGATTTTGAATAAAATTTAGTCACTTTTTCAATAACTTAATCTTAAATTGAGGCAAGTTGTGGCAGATCAAACATCTCTCGAGTGATCATACTTACTTTTAGCTACAAAATACATCAATTTTTGTTAGGAGATATTCGGAGGAACTGTGAGATCGGAGTTACAACAAATGTCACCATTGGTAATTAAAAATTTGTTATGGAATCAAAGAAACGATTATACACCAGTTGTTAGATATGATGCCAGTGTAGTGGTAAAGTTCCATGTCTCACAAATAACATTTGGTGCTGGTATCAAAATGCTCACACATTAACACAACACACGTCACAGTTGCAATGATTCAACAGCGCAGACAACATTTTCTGTTTGAATATGAGAGATCGACCAAAAGTCAACCAGGATGCTTTTGTTGAGCTTGAGTAGGAGGCTTTGCTTTTGGTTATCAGTGTTGTGAAAAGAACGGTTGATATTTTATCCAAGGAATTCTAAAATTCTAAAAGGAAATAGTTTCTGTTCGTGTGAACAGAATCGTGTGGCTTTGTAGCTGCGCCCTTGTCGACAGAGCTATGGGAGACTCCTAGAATGGAACATAAAAAGTCTAATTGATTAGGATTAACTACTCACATTGTAAGTTATGTTATCAATTGAATTCCGCATTTAAATCTAAAGTGCACACTAAAAATATTTTTTCAGACCTATAGTATACTTTCCACAGATCCTTAAAGAATGAAAAATGTTTTTTGAAAAATACAGAAATTTCAACATAAAAAAAATAAATATATTTAGGAGAGCTCAGTGGAAAAGAACCGGGCAACCGATCTCTAAAATATCCTTCACGGAATACGCTACAATGGCGAAATGTCTACCAACAATTTTGAATGATCCTTGAGAGCTAAGTAGATTAATTATTTTCTATTAAATTTAAAAGCAAAAGATCATGAAAAGATTCGATTGTCGATTCCCGGTCTTGTCTAGGATTTTTTTCGTTAAGGGAAATTTCTCGACTCCCTGGGCATAGGGTGTAATTGTACTTGCCACACAACCATACTAATGCAAAAATGATACCTGGCATCGAAAGCTCCCAATTAATAACTGTGTAAGTGCATTTAGAACACTCAGCGGAGTGCAAGCAACAAGCTAATGGTGACAGCAATAAATTTGAAACGCTAAGAAAGAAGAAGATGTTCCATTTTTATTTAATCAGGGACCTTGCCTCCTTTAAGAATGGGTCATAGATAAGCCTCTCGAAGAGCAAATTGTATTTTTTGTGGGTATAGTTTGTTAGTTTAGGCCTCCGTTTGTAACCTTTATGACTCTTTTTCCATTTTGTTTAGGGTAATTCGATCTATTTGAAGGTTTTTTTTTCTAGTGTTTAACCGATGTATTTTTTAGGCTGTTTTATTAAATTTTATATCAATGTTTAACCGAATTTTGTTTATATTTAATGTAACATTTGCTCGTTTTTAAGAAACGGTTTTCATTTCCTGGGGAGTGTGAGCTATTTTAGTGTCGAGTTGAGTCGAGTTTTAGTACACGACACTGAAGAAGTCTGCACATTGTAGCTGAAATATGCGTATCTGAGCAATAAAGGTAGTTGAAATTAAATGGAAATTACTAATCTTTCTTCTTATTTTCTGGTGGTTTTAATTTTTGTAATCATAATTGATTATTTTATACATGTAAATGTATATTTGCGCACTCCAACGAAGACAATTTAATGTTATGGACCTGAAAGGGTTTGTTTGAAAAGTTTGACCCTTGTTATAGGTTTTCAGGTAGTCCTGTTTCTGGATGTATTGGATCATTCTGACGCTGGTTCCCACTTTAATGGCCAAGTTATTCTTAATTAGAGATTCCATATTTTTGATTTCCATGTTTTGGGTTTGAAGATCCGGGTTTTCTGCTTCTTCTCTGGCAGTTCATCCAAACAATAGTGTTCTCCAAACTTCTCATCTTTTGCACTTATCCATGTGTCTAAAATCCTAATTAATGCTTAATGAGGGTTATTCCGAGAGTCAAAGTGACGTTTGTTACTGGCTGAAGGGAGAAAATTCACCTGCAGTGACGTGACTCTTCTGGGTAAATCAAATGTCGAGTCACGTCACTTCAAGTGTCTTTTCTCATTTCACCAAGAGACAAACGTCAATTCGCCTCTCGGAATAACCCTCAATTTTTAATTGGTGATATTTTGGAAACGAAGAATTTAAACAGTGCAAACAATAAAACAAACAAAATATGACAGGCAAATGCACAGCATGCTATGATGAGCACATGCAAACCATTACAATTACGAGCGTTCAATGCATAAGTATGTGGATGTGGATGTTTTGTCGGAACATATATTATTTTGTTAGTTGCATCGATTTTGATATTTTTGGAACACGTTATGCGTTATTCTGCAACCACTTCGGTAAAATACTATTTACGTAAACCCTCGTCTAAGCACAAAGCACACTTCTGGTTTGATGGCCTCCACATCGGGTGCCAAAACGTATCGAGTTTGAAGCTTTTATTTCCAGCCATCAGTGCAGAACCGGAGACTTGTGACTGACGGGAGCCATGGCTTTTATTTTATTTGCAATTCTATCGCCCTCTACCCTCTACCAGCATCAGCAGGGGAGGTCTTATTTTATAGTTGAAACATGACTTGCCGGAATACTTGCTCGAAGATCGTCTCCTTCAGGCTGCTGGGATGACTGGGTTGTAAAATAAAACTTATTTTTATTCGAAACAAGTTGTACTCCGGGTGATGCTCTCTGTCAGTGAGAGCCAAGAGATGACATAAGAAAGCTAACTCGACGCCGATCGATGCGATGGATGGGTAAAGGGGGTGGGGGGCATTTTCCCCTTTTTGTTGGTGGGTAACAACAAAGAATGGGAAATAAATTCAATCCCAAATGGATTTTGCGATAATGCGATTCGGAGCGAGCACAAATTGAGGCAGGAGAAAAAGTGACGAGTTGATCTAATCTGGAGTGGCAGGTTGTTTTATGAGTACAGTTGGGGAGTGGAATTGTTGTATGGTTCAAATCAATTTTTGTATTTGTGATCAATTGTAGAAAATTGCTGGGAAAACATATTGAAAGTTGCATTCTAATTCAGGAAATTTTAAATGCTTAAAATAAAGTTTAGAACCACAACATCTCAACATTTTCTTCAAGGAAATAATGAACAGGAATTGCTTCCATGGGAAGCTTTTTATGTTTTCCGCAAAATCAGACACGCATCAGTAGCTCCCCAATCCAAAACCAAAAGGGAACATCGTCGGTAGCAATTCTTCATTATGTCAAAATATCTAATCTAATATCGCTTTTCGGTTCAGCTCAGTGGCCTACTGTCGAAGCGAGTGCGCTCCGAGAATAGAAACCATGACAAGGAAACAACTGAGCCTGAAGAGGTCCCCATTTCTTGGCCCGAAATTGAAATCGAGTGACTGATACGAAGAAAATTACGTCAAATATCAATTTAATGGCTTAACTCGCATCAGTAATCAAATTTAAGCCAATTTCGATGAGCCCTTGTTGCCGTCACTGTGTGCGTGTTGGCTAAGATGTTTTGAACGGGAGTTGAAAACACTAAAGTGTAGCGTACCATAGAGATCTTCTCATGGGCCATTGCTGCAATGGAGCTTTGCCACAAATCACCTGAACAAAGTACAGAGGCTGACACTCACGCGCCTTATCAGTGATTCCGCAGTCTCACTCGCTGTGTTCGTTTGTGCCTTTGTTGCAGATAATCGGGACGGGATAAGCGAAAAAGCAATTACAGCTAACAACCCAGAATCCAAATTGTTTACGACTATACTCGGATCCAATACATCGCAGCCTGGGCCTCGCTTCGTCAGCGCTCGGGTTTCGGGAAGATTGAATGTTGATAACGTTTCCCATGCCTTCATCAGGGTTTTTTTTTGTGCCTTGTGGAAATGGAAAGGAACAACACCTTCAGAAATCCGCCCACAAGCATCTCCACACCTTCATCAGAGGGTTCCGATCGTTGTCACAAAAATTGCGTGTGATGGCACCTTTTTTATGGAATCATCTTTCCCCTTTTATTTTGCACCAAAGGCAAATATTCGGTACAACGATTTGAGATGGAATATAACCAGTGATGGATTCATTCAGCTCGCAGTGTGGATGAACTATTTACTGGCTAGATGGTAATTTGCTACATGAGTTTTAGGTTATGATCTTGACGATCCTGTGAGTTGCCATATTCGGGAAGGGTGTTCGGGTGGTAATCAGGTAGATCAAAATGTTCGAGACAGCTGGTTTCGGGATGGCCACCGCCACTCGTTGCCATGATGTGATCATTTTGATCGAGACCTGGGCCGATGATCTGTTGCGTGCCATCATTCTTGGGTAGGCACAACACAAAATTACATTCCATAACGATCGATGATCCGATGAGAACATTTTGACCGTGTGCTTTGTGGTGGAGTACAACATAAAACATCATCGCTGTTGATCATAATTGCAATAAAACATCGATCTCAAACCAGCTACATCACAACAACAGGCAAGGGCTGCTATTCGACCAAACAGTCGAGGATGTGGACGCAGTCAGCAGTTCCATCAGTTACTGATATATTGGCTGGGTACTACTTGTTCTATGCTTCCAATAAATTGTGATAAAATGGAACCTAAAAAGCTAAATATTTATAATTTGACAGTTTTGCTTCAACCAACATACAAGACTTCATCGACTTTCAGCGGACTCTTTTAATGATTATATCAGCAATTTCATCGTGTTTTCTCAATTTCACCAACCTGCAATTTAAATATAGAATTTAATACAATAATAAGGCGCTGCAATTCGACAAATCTACCTTCACCGCTTCGATCGAATACTACAATCACTTTGGGGTCTACATCGTTTGATATCTACAAACTTGTCACTGCCTTGTACGGTGTTTCTGTAATTCAATGCCTCAACACAATGTTTGCTTTGCCTTTTTCCATTATTCAACGATTCCATTATTCAAAGAGCGTTTCCAGTCGAAATGACCTACTTCGAGTGTCTCCGATTTAATTGAAAATTTGTACTCACGTTTTACCCTCGAAAATAAGTTTTTTCCACTGATGCAAAAAATTTTTGGACGCAAGAGTCAGTTTTAGAGAGGGCGTAAGCATTTTGAATAGCACTTCAATTAATAATTTGTAGCTCGAAAACCTTTACTTGTGCAAAAAACTGTCTTAAACAAGTTGTGGCCCTATGTGTAAAAATTGTGAAAAAAATACACTGAAAAAAAAATTTCGGAAAAAAATCAAAAATTAACATTAAAATTTATATATAAAAAAAAAATTTCTTATGATATATTTATTTTTTATCAGACAAAATTTGAAGTTGTTTCGCAAATTTCAGCGAAAATTTCAAGATAAAGAAATGTCAGGAAAAAAAGTTTCTAGAGCATCAACTTTTGGTGTATTTCTCAAAATTTCAATATTTGCGTGAATAAACGTATTCTGATGATATAGTCTGATTTTTGAAATATCTTTAAAAATTTCAGCCTGCATTAATGATCTTCGTAAGAGCATGCGTTATCGAGATATTTCTGATTTAATTTTATCATATTCTAATAATATTCGAAAATACGACCTTTTCATAAATTATTCGCTTTTTTCCAGTAACCACAAAATGTTTCTGAATTTTTTTGTAAAGTTTCCTACAACTCTCTTTTTGACAGCAAGACGATTGAATGAACGGTTCAAAAGATATGGGGTAAAATGGTTCAAACAGTATTTTTAAAATTTTCGTTTAACATATGCCTATTTTGTTTCTTATTGTATACTTTATACATTTTGTGTAAAAACTTGAAGCTCTGAATGAAAGGGAATTTTTTTTTAACAAATTTTAATGTAGAAACAATATACCATGTTCATAGGTATGCGCATAATAAATTGAAAATACAAGTAAACTTAAATATAAGAACAGTTTTTTCAATCATTTTCCCCTATTTCTTATGCTATTTATAGAATCGTCTTGCTGGCTAAGAGTGAGCTGTGGGAAAATAAACGCATATTTCGAAAAAGGTATTTTTGTGATGCTGGAGAACTGCTAATAATTTATGAAACAGCCGTATTTTCTGCTGGAGGTATACTGCAACATCGAAACTCGTTTATTTTGGCAAATAGTTGAGATTTTAAAAATGCTTTAAAAATCCTTATGCTTTAAAAAACCTTAGAGACACTTTTTTCACTTCAGATCTCTCCATTTTGAAGTTTTCTCCAAAACTGACGTAAGATCTACAATAAGAAGGAAAGTAGACATATGTTAAACGAAAATTTTAAAAATACTGTTTGAACCATTTTACCCCATATCATTTGAACCGTTCATTCAATCGTCTTTCTGTCACAAAAAGAGTTTTAGGAAACTTAACAAACATTTCAAAAAACGTTTTGAGGTTACTGGAAAAACGCGAATAATTTAGGAAAGGTCGTATTTTCGAATATTATTCGAATATGATAAAATTTAATCCGATATATCTAGAGGACGGATGCTCTTACGAAGATCATTAATGCAGGCTGAAATTTTTTTAGATATTTCAAAAATCAGATTATATCACCAGAGTACGTTTATTATCGCAGATATTAAAATTTTGAGAAATACTTCAAAAGTGGATGTTCTAGAAACTTTTTTCCCTGACATTTCTTTATCCTTAAATCTTTGTTGAAATTTGTAACTTAAAATTCTTACAATCGAAAAATAAAAAAATTTAAAAAAATTTTTTTTTTGATGTTTAAATTTTTATGTTAATTTCTGATTTTTTTTCCGGATTTTTTTCAGTGTTTATATTTTTTACAACCTTTTACAATCAAAAAATAAAAAAAATCAAAGGTTAAATTTATTTTGGATATTTAAATTTTTATGTTAATTTTTAATTTTTTTTTCAGAATTTTTTTTCAGTGTGAATATTTTTTACAACCTTTACACATAGGGCCACAACTTGTTCTTATACAGTTTTTTTTACAAGCAAAGGTTTTCGAGCTACAAATTATTAATTGAAGTGCTATTCCAAATTCTTACGCCCTTTTTTATACTGACTCTTGAGTCCAAAAATGTTTTGCTTCAGCGGAAAAAAACTTACTTTCGTGGGTTAAACGTGTGTACAAATTTTCAATTAAATCGGAAACACTCGAAGTTGGTCGGTAGGTCATTTCGACTGGAAACGCTCTTAAGGAACCAGCTTTGAATGTAGTTTCATCAACAAAGCCGGGAAGAGTTTTAGACGGCTGGAATAAAACTATAATTGTTACTTGGGAAGTGCTCTCATAAACCCGTGGAAAAACAGGTTTTTGGTATCTGTTTTGACCCTACATCAGAGTTAGATTTAATTTATTAATGAAGAACGCACAGTTTGAAAGAAACATTTAATTTTCTGCGTTATCTAAATTTCGGACACCAAAATTATAGCAGCAAAACAAATTTCCACATAATTCTACAAAATCGATTGTTTATTTCATAATAATAGCTTTAAATCTACATTAGAAACAGTTGATTTAGATGTTAATCCTTCTTTCTGTAAAATTCTCGAACTTTCTGTAGTACATCCGCCATCAGGTTCCGTACGGTATCCTTGACGATTCTCCATCTTCTCTAGAAATCATCGGTATCATTTGCTTGCTTCTTAGTTTCAAAGAGTTTCCGCTTAACTAGAGCCCAGTACTTCTCTATTGTGCGATGTTCTTGACAGTTTGGTGGATTGGCTGTTTTTTTACACGTATTTGACCTCTTGCATCTTAAACCATTCCAGGAAAGATTAAGCATAGTGATTAGAGGCCAAATCAGGCCAAAACAGAGCTGGAGAGTTATGGCTTCTGAAAAATGGCAGCAACTACTTTTGCAGACATTATTTCTCGTACATATACTTATTGATAGTGCTGGTAGAGACAAATGTCCGGACGTTCCTTTGCACTGCGGTGTAATAAGCTAGACCCGGAAGCGGTTTAAAGTCTTCAAGTACCTACGTTTGTTTCCTCGTCCTTTATTATAACAACAAAATGTTTACAAAAAATTGTTGTAAAGCTCGTTAGCACGACCTTTTGCAGTGAAACTTTGCTTGTCATCCCGGTTGGGCACTGTTACTGTTTTTCTTACATTTTTGTCCAGAAGTTCCTCGCCTGGTTTGATCCATACTCTCGGCCGTTGTTTGGTACCAAACAGCTCGAATTTGCCTACGCCTGTCCAAAGAACCATTTTCCAGAAGGAAATGGGCTTATCCGCATACTTTTTTCGCAAATTCCAATCGTTTGATTCTATTACGCTTACTGGTGTGAGGACGGCGTACGGCAAACTTGTTCTTAAGCCCTTCTTGTTCCACTCGCAGACGAACAGTTCTTGCGGATATATTTAGGGACAAGTTTTCTCTGATCGCACGGCTCATTATTTTCGGGGTACTTCTCGCTTCTCGTAGTATTCGAGCATCTTGTCTGACTGTTGTCAAACGATTTCTTTCTCGGCCACCTTTATCACTCAAATTTCCCCGCTGTTGATATTTTTTCCAAAGCTTATGAACCGCAGAAAAGCTGGCTCCGAACTTTTTCGCAATTTTCCTGTATGAGAGACCATTTTCACAATCTCTCACTATAAGTTTTCACACTTGCAACGATATTTTCATGCTTTCGATGTTCTTCAAAAAACAAACTCGAAACTTTCCTTCTATGACGCAAACACGATTACAAACGTTTGACACTTGCAATGGTTACGTCCAGTGTGAGTGGACAAGAGGAGAGTTTATCGATATGGTGTTGTCTGTAGTGATAAAAAATAATGTCACTGTGGTGTGTATGTACTTTATTTTTACCAGCTTAAATTGTTAAACATTTTCTAAGTATTTCTATCACAGGCAAATGAAACATGCCATCCGCAAACTGACACATTCATTTAAATACATATGGAATATCGATAATTTTCTTCAAACAAACTCATGTGCTATACTTTATCATAGTCAACATATAATCAATTTTCTAAAGGGTTTTACAGTGTGTATTTTTTTCTTGTCAGTACTGTAGATATAGGAAACGTTTAATGAAGAATAAGGTTTCAACTATTCACCGTACTGTTTCCTATTCTAGTAACCAATTGCGAATGATAAGGAAAAGCATTGTTACAGAGTATTATTGCATGATAGTGTATGTTGATACCTTTTTAGGTCTGATGCTTTTTTTAGTCTGAAGCTACTGGCAATCCATCCGTTGGGCGAACGGTTGCTGGGTATTCACTGCTAACAATGTTCCTAACAACAATACTTGTCTGTTCTTCGCAGAATCATAAAATAAGAACAGATCCCAAATGCGTGTGTGACTCATAAATCTAGTGAAACGTAATATTTTTTCACTTTCTCGGTTTGAATTCCATTTTGGCGCAAATTTTGCATACCATACCCATCCATTCGACAACGACGCACATTTATTCAAGGTAGCATCCCTGGAACCCCTTGGGAGGAAAATTCAACGACTCTTTTCTTTCCTTTCCGTTTCCTTGGAATAGAAGGGGTTTTATCAAAATGTTTATGCTACATCCCTTCCCGGGTGTTCCGTTGCCCTCGCTTCCTCCGTTTCCAGATACCCTTTTCTGCATTGAAATTCGCATTCACGCACGCATGCTTGAGACTCGTTCCCCCTTCGTCTTCAAAAACGGTCCACTCGCGCTCGTCGCATCATCATCATCAGACTGTCGACGGCGGCAGCGGCAGCCGCGGTGACAGAAATATGCAAATGCGTATCGAAGGAATATTCCAATCAGCATTTTTTTTTCGTCCCCTTTCCAATCTCGCTGGCACCGTTCCACCTTTTCGACAGGGATTTTCCTATTCTAGGTATTCTCGCTCTGTGATGTGTTAGACCAACAACATGTGCGGCGAACGAAATGAGAATTTGAATTTATTCCCGCCGCGCTGGCTGCCATGATTTTGATGCTTCTTACTCGCTGGTTGGGATGTGGGCCACTGCGGCTGTTGTCACATGTTCTCCCCGAGTTGCTGGTCGTGTACTTCTACTCGAAAAAAGGTGAGTTTTGGGTGGTTGAAAGATGGTATTATGTTTCACTGGCATTTACACTGAGAACAAAAATACTTAAAATCAAGATGTATGAACTAGTTTAAAATACGTTTGGATGCACACAAGTCGTGCTGATTCCAATCGGAAATCTTAATCCAGTTTGCATAGCAAAGGTGCAGGTAGTTTTATGAATATCAATTATTATAAAGCATTCAAAATTGATGTTAATAAAACATTTTGAGGTTTCATTCCAAATCTCACCATTTCTTAAGCAAATAACTGATAGAATCCACATATGCAATGAAGTAAACCCCCTTTTCCCCTACGATTGAAATCCTTGCCATCTCGAGATGGAAACCGCTCACTCGTGTGCCCGTTGTGTATGGCAACAGCAGCAGCAGCAGCAGCAGCGCAGAAGAATAACCCATAGCTACCGTTGGGAGTTAGATCTGAATTTAAAATTATATATGATTTTGAGAGTGTGTCCACCGCCCCTTTCCCGATCCCACCTAGCTCGCGTGACAACCCGCGCAAAAGGACATTGAATTTCGTCTTGAAGCGCAAAGCTGGCATAATAAAATCCTTTTTTGCTCCATGCATGATGGCACTTCTGAGAGAAAGAAGAATGCCAGGAAGGCGGGGTTGTGTGTGTGTATGTGTATGCGTTTCATCATCTTTCTTCGGCTCCTAAGGTCTTTCTAAACTCGTTTGAACCGGAGCTCGTCGATTGGGACTGTCGACAGTGATCAACCGACGAGCGGTACCTGCTGGAGTGGTGGAAGAGCGGGACAGGATGGTGTTCACATCACCCGGGGATTGGAAATAAAAATTTGCATACCTTCGTGAAAATTTCGCTATTCATGCGAGCTCAAATTTCCATTCGATGCGAAGGAGGTGCTCAACGGTTTCTTTCTTTCATTTTTGCTGAAAAACGAAATCAAACGATAATGTGTACATGTGTCTTCCACCATGTTGTTTGAAGTTTCATATTTTATTTTATTCAAAAATTATTAGAATTCTTTCAATTTCCTCAAATCGTTTCAATAGCGAAGTAATCGTAAAATTCATCGAACAGCGCTAAAATTCCAATGCCATTATTTCTTTCATTCCATCAGAGGCACCTGTTGCCGTTCAAAGTAGGTGCTGCAGTAAAGTTTCTTTTCAAGTTCACTCCACGAAGCAGAAATCCTGCAAGATTCTACCTTCACCTAGAAACACAATTCTGCTTCACCGTCTCTCCATTTCCGTTTTCACATCCGAATGCCAACGACCTCATTTAAATTTAACTTCATTTAAACTCGAAAAACTTGACGACAAACAAAACAAACAAATATGGCTGGTGAGAATGGAAATGGGGAAAACGGGAAACGGTTGAAGATGGCATGACTCTAAGGGATGATGCAACTTCGGGTGAAAAAAAAAGCCATTTACAATTCAACCCGCCAGCAACTGGAATTATCTTTGGAGTTTTTGTTTTGTGTACAGAACGCCAGTTAAATTTTTTCAGTATTTATCTTTCAATCCAGAATAAGACTACTGGAAAAACTAAATAAGGAGCTTAAAGCCGTTAGAAGCATGCGTTTGATTTTCAAAATACCGACGGCATGACAAATTTCGCGGTCAACCTTGCAAGAATCTCTTTATGCTGAGTGCCGCTTTGAAGTGCCGTCGGGTAAAGCAAAAACAGTATTTCGAGATTTACTTATAATGGTTTCAAATTCAAATGGCTTCAGTTCATTTGCAGCTTTAATGCCACAGCAATGTAAATTACTTGGCAGCTCAGGTTCTCATAATATTGGTATCCTTACCACTCACGAAAATATTGAATTGATGCTACATTGTCTAAAAAAATAGGCTTTCCAAAATGATTCGAAATTGTGAAATATTGTTATCCCCGTGAATGTGAAAATTGTAAAAGCCGGTTAGCTTTTGAAAATAACTTTTTCAAGGAACTGGAAGAATGTAATGCATTTGAAATATCTTTCGAACAGTGGATTTCAACAGACTGGTGTAATCTAGGGACCCTCTTACAACCAGTTGATGAATTAGTATCATATTTTACCGAAAAGTTAGAAAAATTGGTTACCCATGATTATATCAAAACCGAACAATCCTCGGTTTTGAGACACACGAAAACTAATTTTAGCAATGGCGAAGTTGTCATAGTGTGTGATTTTTCCGAAAAGTATGCATTTGTTCTTCAATATGCCGTTCAAAGTTGTTATTGGAATAATAACCATGCTTCAATTCATCCCTTTGTTATTTACTATGTCGAATCAGGAGCGCTTAAGAGTCTTAGCTTTATCGTTATATCGGAAGGACTTGAACATGACACAATGGCGGTTCAGGTATTAATTATATATATATATATATATATATATATATATATATATATATATATATATATATATATATATATATATATATATATATATATATATATATATATATATATATATATATATATATATATATATATATATATATATATATATATATTTATTATATATATATATATATATATATATATATATATATATATATATATATATATATATATATATATATATATATATATATATATATATATATATATATATATATATATATATATATATATATATATATATATATATATATATATATATATATATATATATATATATATATATATATATATATATATATATATATATATATATATATATATATATATATATAAATGGATTTCTGTCTGTCTGCCTGTCTGTCTGCCTGTCTGTCTGCCTGTCTGAACCTCATAGGCTCGAAAACTATTGAGCCGATCAGCGTTAAATTTTGTATGGAGAAGTTTTCGAGGCCGGAAAAGGTTCTTATGATGGATGGTTTGAGACCCCTCCCTTTTCTGGAAAGGGAGGCTCCCATACAAATCGAGAACTGATCTAGCAAAGGAACCCAAATTTAGCATGCGGAAGTTTTGAGAGGCAAGAAATGTTTCTGTGGTAGTCAGAGACCCCTCCCCTCTCTAGAAAGGGAGGCTCCCATACAAATGAAACAGAAGTTTCTGCATATCTCAAGAACTAATAAAGCAAATGGAACCAAATTTGGCATGCGGGGATTTTAAAGGCAATAAATGTTTTTACGATAGTTTGAGACCCCTCCTATCTCTCTGGTAGGGGGAGGGGGCTCCCATACAAATGAAACAAAAGTTTCTACATAACTCGAGAACTAATCAAGTAAATGAACCAAATTTGGCAGGTAGAGGTTTTTGAAAGCAAGAAATGTTTCTAAGGTAATTCGAGACCCCTCCGCCCTCTGTAAGAGGGGGGCTCTCATACAAATGAAACACAAATTTGTGCATAACTCGAGAATTAATCAAGCATATGGAACCAAATTTGGCATGTGGAGGTTTTCGAAGGCAAGAAATGTATCAATTGTGGTTTGAGACTCCTTCGCTCACTGAAAGAGGGGTCTCTCATACAAATGGAACACGAATTTCTGCATAACTCGAGAACAAATCAAGAAAATGGAACCAAATTTGGCATGTGGAGGTTTTTGAAGGAAATAAATGTTTCTAAGGTGGTTTGAGACCCCTCCGCCTTCTGGAAGGGGAGACTCCCATGCAAGTGAAACATAATTTTTTGCATAACTCGAGAGCCAATGAAGCATATGAAACCAAATTTTGCATGTTGAGGTTTTTGGAGGCAAGAAATGTTTCTATGGCAGTTCAATACCCCTCCCCATTTTCTAGGGGGGGGGGGACTCCCATACAAATAAAAAGCTAATTTCTGCATAGTTCGAGAACTAATCAAGTAAATGAAGCCACTTTTAGCATATGGGGGTTTTTAGAGGCTAGATTTCTGTATGCATAAAAATGAATTTCTGTCTGTCTCTCTGTCAGACCCTTATAGACTCGGAAAATTGTGAACCGACCAACGTGAAAATTTATATGAAAGGGTTTTTGGGGCTGAGGAAGGTTCTTGTGATTGTTTGAGAACCCCAACTCTCTCAGGAAGGGGGGCTCTCATACTAATGAGACACAAATTTCTTCATAACACGAGAACTAATCATGCAAATGGAACCAAATTTGGTATGTGGGGGGCAAAATTGTTTTCAATTGATGTAGCATCAAGCCTTCATAGTAAATATAAACATGTAAAATGAAGGGGAACTTTTCTTGACTAATCTTAATGTAGAAACAATATATGTACTTTATTATGCGCATAATAAATTAGAAATACAAGTAAACTAAAATATAAGAAAAGTTTTTTCAATCATTTTGCCCTATTTTTTATGCTGTTTGTAGAATCTTATTGCTGGCTAAGAGTGAGTTGTGGGAAACTAAACGCATATTTCGAAAAATTTATTTTTGTGATGCTGGAGAATCGCGAATAATTTATGAAAATGCCGTATTTTCTGCCGGAAATATACTGTAACATCGAAACACGTTTATTTTGGCAAATAGTTGAGATTTTAAAAATGCTTTAAAAGTTGACCTTAGAGACACTTTTTTCACTTCATATCTCTCCACCCTGAAGTTTTCTCCAAAACTGACGTTAGAGCTTCAAGTTTTTACTCACAATGTATAAAGTATGCATATGTTAAACGAAAATTAAAAAAAAAAAACCATTTTACCCCATATCTTTTGAACCGTTCATCCAATCGTCTTGCTGTCAAAGTTGTAGGAAACCTAACAAACATTTCGAAAGACGTTTTGTGGTTACTGGAAAAACGTGAATAATTTATGAAAAGGTCGTATTTTCGAATATTATTCGAATATGATAAAATTAAATCGGAAATATCTCGAGAACGTATGCTCTACGAATGATCATCTACTAACAGCTGAATTTTTTTAAAATACTTCAAAAAATCAGATTGTATCATCAAAACACGTTTATTTCCGCAAATATAGAAATTTTGAAAAAAACACCAAAAGTTGATGTTCTAACAACTTTTTTCCCTGACATTTCTCCATCCCGAAATCTTCACTTAAATTTGCGTTAAAACTTCAAGTTTGCACAATAAAAAAATTGAAAAAAATCATAAAATTGTTTTTTGAGATCTTAAAATTTTAATACAAATTTTTTATTTTTTGAAATTTTTTTTTGAGTGTATATTTTTTTACAACCTTCACACATAGGACCACAACTTGTTCTCAGACAGTTTTTTTGTTGTGCAACCAAAGGTTTTCGAGCTACAAATTATTAATTGAAGTGCTATTCAAAATGCTTACGCCCTTTTTAAAACTGACTCTTGAGCCCAATTTTTTTTTTGCATCGGTGGAAAAAACTTTCTTTCGTGGGTAAAACCTGTGAACAAATTTTCAATAAAATCGGAGACACTCAAAGTTGGTCGGTAGGTCATTTCGACTGGAAACGCTCATGAATCACCGTTCACGTTCAGAGGGTCATTCAATTGATGGAAGCCAGCTGACAACAGAGACCCAACAAAGGCAAGTTCCTGTTCAGTTGAGTTCAGTTCAAATATCCATATTAAATTCGGTAGATTGTAGTCTCCAAAGCATACGACAATATCAAGGGGATCGGCAAGACGTTGAATTTGGTTGACTGATTCCACGTGCCTCGTGTAATACTTCGGGCTGCTATTTGGCCGAATGTAAATGCAGCAGACCTAAAGGGAAAACTGCGGTAGAACAATCCGAACGGCAGTTTGCTCCAGGCTATCACTATCCACAAGATTCACAACTTTGCAGTCAAGCTCCGATTTAACTACAACAAGCACTCCACCACCTCTTTGCTGGTGGAAGCATTGCGGTCGCATCAATAAATGACATAATTACACGCCAACTCAGCGGAAGCAATTTCGATGTGAAGTCATGTTTCCATTGGAACGACAATATCAAAATTGGCCAGCAGACAAAGCAGCCAAGTGTTGGTTTTTGTTCTTAACCCACGGAAGTTCTGGTAGTAGGTCGTTATTGGCGAGGCGGTTGAACGACGGCACGAGGATAAAGGCATTGGTATTGGATGCGGCTCACTTGCATTCAACGTAGGATGACAAAGTTGGGATTCGGAAAATTTCTGCTTGGTACGTTTTTGCTGATTCAGAGTCAGCGATGCCGCTGTGGGTGGACGTAGCAACAGAATAATCAATGGCTGTAGACGATTCGATGATGACGTTCCCGGATCGATGCCCTGAGCAGGATTCCAAAAATGTTGAGCATTCGATCCATTGTCAACAAATTCTCGAAACTCGCTTTGCGGTGGCCACTTGGAAGGATCCTTTGTCTTAGCTTTCAAGCCTCGGTCGACTCCTACCTTGTAAGATACGAAGGTGAGCGTAGACAATGGTCGACCCTTTGGCACAAGTGCTTTAGTGATCACATCATCCGTCAACAAGCATTCCTTGACGAGATGTTGAACGTCTGCATCATTAACGTCTGGGGATATTTTGGTCAGATGCACCCAAAATCTGTCGTCATTCCTCGCTGCTGGTTCTGCATGCGCGGTGTTGAGAGAATTAGCAGTACCTCGAAAATTTTTGAAGGGTTGTTCTTGCGTGGTTATTGCGTTTTCGTCGCGAACTCTCTTCGGGGTAGAACGGTTCCCGAAATTGAAACGGTGAGCTACAGGTGATAAAACAGCCGGTGATAACTAAGATTTTCCTGTATTTCTTGCCTGAGCTCCGCGATCAAACTTTCCTTGATATCCGCTTTCAGATCCTCGACAAGCTTCTGGTACACGTTATTGACCTCCTTGGCTAAAGGGTGTCCACAGTTTAATTGCATCACTTTCAATAAGCTGTAACATTTCGCTCTTTGGGTTGATTGCAACGAAATTTTGGGTGAAATGACCAGAGCATGTAATGTTTACACTGCGTTCATTGTGAAATTTGTCGTAGTTTCAAAAATGGAGTCGAAGGAACAGAAAATGCGCGAGAAGATTTTGCACACGCATCTCGACAACCCACTTCTTTCGCACCGAGCCATCGGAAAGATGTTGAAAATTCACCAGTCTACAGTGTCTCGTGTCATAAAACGTTTCGGGAAACGTTTAACTGTCGATCGGAAGAAGGTGAGTGGTAGAAAAAGTGTTTCGTACTATGTGAAGGATCACAAGCGAGTGGTTGCTGCCTTTAAACGCAAACCCACTGTTCCGTTCGGGATGTCATGAAAAAGCTGCAGTTGATCTAAAGTTTCGTACAATGTACATACAAATATTTACGAAACCACACTGCTGCATCATGTACGATGAAACACACGTAAAAGCGGACTTTAAACAAATTCCCGGCAACCAGTATGTGACTGTGAAAGTCAAGTTCGATGTTCCAGAGTCTCTCAGGAAACAGCAAGTGTCAAAGTTCCCCAAGAAATTCATGATTTGGCAGGGGATTTCTTCGTGTGGTAAACAGAGCAAGCCTTTCCTGAAAACTTCAACTGTAAATGTTCAAGTATACATTAATGAATGTCTGTAAAAACGACTGCTTCCGTTTCTCAAAACACACAGCGTTCCTACAATTTTTTGGCTTGACCTAGCCTCTTGTCACTACTCCAAGGATGTTCTGGAGTGGTACAAGACGAATGGTGTCAATTTCGTGCCGAAGGATCTTAATCCCCCAAACTCTCAAGAATTGCGGCCAATTGAAAATATTGGGCTATAATGAAGCACAAACTACGTAAGCATCCTAAAGTTGTCACTACATAACAGGAAATGTTGAAGTCATGGTTGAAAGCAGAAAAAAATGTCGATTCAAGCGTTGTACAAAATCTTATGCGTGGTATTAAGAAAAAAAGTTCGGGCTTTTGGATTTGGTAGAGAAATACAGTGAAATAAAAATGTCTTAACCAAGATTTTACATTGTATTTTATTCCCTGAATATTTCATGACAATCGGTTGAGAGACTTGTTTTTGAAGACGAGTTTAAAGTGATGCAATTTAACTGTAGACACCTTTTACAGCATTCATTGAAACCAATGTGTTTTTAAAATGGGCATTTCCCATGATATCATAACATTCTTTGCACATCCAGAAAAGCGCAGGCTTGTTTTTGACGTTCTTATAAAGCGCTTCCGTAATCTTTGCGCAGCTGAAATGGAAATTTGCTTTACAAAAACCACCGCAAAACAACATCTACATTGCTCATGGTTAACGCACGAAACAGCAAATCTTGAGAAAGAGTTGAAAATTTCAATACAAACAGCGTCTGATTTGAAATTTTAGTCGGAATTGAAACCAGCTGTGGAGAGTCACTTTATCGTTACACCGAAATTCGAAATAATGAAAATGGCCGAAACGGCAACACTGGCAGAGCCAGATGCGAGAATAGCTGATATCTTTTGTCCTTATACTCACACTAGTTCATGCAGGAATCAATGTAGATTGTTTGTTTACCTTCGGGATTGGGAATGAGCGATGATGATGATGATGATGAAATGGATCAAAGGGGCTATCCATAAACCACGTAGACTTTTCTGGGGGAGGGAGGGGTTTGACCAAAGTCTACGCTCCATACAAAATTTGCAAACATTGTATGAAGAATAGTCTACGTGGGGGGAGGGGGGGGGTCTGAGATTTTCAAAAATGAGTCTACGTGGTTTATGAACAGGCCCAAAGAGTGATTCGAAAATTGCCGGTTTCTTGAACTTGGCTCTTGAAGATTTTTTCGGATTGCAGAGTGTGAAGAAGAGCAGGAACAGTTATGCTATATTGTCTTGAATGGTACATGTGAGTACATATAGTGCGGTACAGTTTCGTGCGTTGCTGGGCGGAATTGTTGGACGGCTGATCAATGTTTTAGTTTTGATTAGGATGCCGGCAAGCTCATGCAACAGTACAGATGGAGAGAGGTGTGGTGGGATATTTTTATATGGGGCAATGGTGGAGCACGGTTTACTCAAACCATACTCAAGCCAACTCGGCAAACAATTTATTTTCACTAAAGGGTGATACGGTCAAAATTTGGTCAAGGGAAAACGCGTGTAAGTTGGTGAAATCGTTTATTTAAAAAATCAAATTAAATTTCTTTTTCAAGTTCAATTAGTATAAAATTCAGGAAAAATATTCAGTTAGGCTTCCGCTTTTCCAAATCCGAATTGCCGGGCCTTACGCTTGACCCCTGCCATCAGATTTTGTACAGCCACCTTGTCCACCTTCTTCGCCGCAGAAAGCCAGTATGCCTTGAACTGCTGCTCGTACTTAGCAGTTTTTTTGGTCTTCTTTAGGTTCCGCTTGACAATAGCCCAGTATTTCTCAATTGGGCGGAGCTCTGGCGTGTTGGGAGGGTTCTTGTCCTTTGGAACCACCTGCACGTTGTTGGCGGCGTACCACTCCATGGCCTTTTTACCGTAATGGCAAGATGCCAAATCCGGCCAAAACAGTACGGAACAACCGTGTTTCTTCAGGAAAGGCAGCAGACGTTTATTCAAACACTCTTTCACGTAAATTTCTTGGTTGACAGTCCCGGAAGCTATGAAAATGCTGCTTTTCAAGCCACAGGTACAGATGGCTTGCCAAACCAGATATTTCTTTGCGAACTTTGACAGTTTCGTGTGCTTGAAAATATCTGCTACCTTTCCCCTTTCTTTTGCCGTATAAAACTCCTGTCCCGGAAGCTGCTTGTAGTCGGCTTTGACGTAGGTTTCGACGTCCATTACCACGCAGTCAAACTTCGTCAGCATCGTCGTGTACAGCCTCCGGGATCGCGCTTTGGCCGTCGTATTTTGTTTATCATCGCGATTTGGAGTCACTACCTTCTTGTAAGTCGATAGTCCGGCTCGTTTTTTGGCTCGATGCACGGTTGTAGACGATACACCCAGCTTATTTGCGGCATCTCGGAGAGATAGGTTAGGGTTTCGCTTGAAACTACCGGCAACTCTCTTTGTCGTCTCAGCGGCTTCCGGTTTTCGATTTCCCCCCGATCCAGACTTCCTGGCTGTCGACAAACGTTCCCCAAACACTTTAATTACATTTGTAACGGTTGATTTGGCAACTTTTAGCGATTTTGCCAACTTTGCGTGCGAGTAGCTCGGATTTTCGCGATGCGCGAGCAAAATTTTGATACGCTGCTCTTCTTGCTTGGACGGCATTTTGACAACTGAAGAGTGAATTCCAAAATCAAAATAGGAGCAACATTCTACACACACACACCTTCAAAATGAGGGGTGTTCAGGTTTTTTAAATGCAAAATTGAAAGAAATACGTCAAGTTGATATTGACCAAATTTTGACCGTATCGCCCTTTAATCCTACCTGACTGGATGATGTAAAAAACAGTAACCAAATGACGACACGATGAAGAACTCAACTTTGCAATATGGCAGTGAAACTAGATTAGATTAGATCAGTGACCAACCAGTGGATGTCATTATTTAAACTAGATCCACAACAAAATTTAATGAGTATAGTGGTGCAAGGAAACGGAAAAGCACATCGACATTTTAGATATACTATTCTTTATACATATTTTCTGGTCATCCATGGAGTTTTCAAGTCTTATAAAAAAAAATCTCGTGGTTATGATACATTGTTTAAACTTTTAGGTTCATTATAGATACGTTAATCCTTCTACAATTGCAGCATGGCAACAATCTGCAGACGTGTGTAGTTATAATCATCATTTTACATTCTAATATCCCTTCACTATATTTTATTTACTATTCTATATGGCATTGCATATTTATTTCTATTTTTTTACCATATCATTTCATACCCATTTTTATCATTGCTCAGGCTTTCATGATTTACTGGAAAATTATTTTATTATTTTTTTTTGACGTAGACTACGTCTTACGGCAAGGGTAGGGTGTCAATTGAAAATCTAAAAATAAGCGACCGTCACGAAATATCGTTACAAATTAAACTCTAATAAATTAATAAATGCTCGATAGATTTTCTAGATGTTTACATCAATCGATTGGAAACTTTCCCGCGTATCAATTCAATTATCAAATATTATCCGGTAACAATTTTAAACTTTATAAAAGATCAAAAATAAAATGTGATGTCTTATAATTTTGTTTTGCAGGCTAAATTTACTAAAGGCATAGTAGTTTCTTATCACAGATTTCAAATGTGAGCAAGGGAGGTCTCATATGTAGCAGTGAACAATATAAAAGGGGTACACCTTCGCAAATTTTCTCATGCATGTTGCTGAACTGGAGCTGTGTGGATCATCGAGCCGCTATGTAATGGCAGCTGGCGCCTGACGATGACATGTACTCTGGAGGGTGCATTAGCGTTATTCAGCAGTGCAGAGTGGCAAGGCACCAATCTGGATTTAGCAGCTGGCGGTGTCAAATACCTACCAGAGAAGGTGTACTAGCGACCAACCAATTAGTCAGGTAGATGACTACGCTGCAGGTTGTTGCTAGCAAGCCGTTGGCTAGGCAACCGTTGCTAGGCAGTCGGTTGCTTGGGCTAGTGATGGCTTTGTAGTCAGCCAGTGGAAGCAACCACGAGGATCGAAAAGAGGTGCTTGTGTGTGTGATCTTGTTGGTAGCCATCTTTTAGTAAGGCGCAACTTGCAACGGCGTGTAACCAAGAAAGTTTTAATTCAAATGCGGACCATTTCAAATCCGTCCTTTTCAAGACGACCAATTCAATTTTGAGAGAGTTTGTTTGATTTAAATTTATCTAACATTTCCAAGTTCTTACCAATTGGCAGACAGCGGTAGTTAAAACAATTTTAGTTTTGTTTTCGCTGCATACCTTGAACATTGTGCACAATTTACAAATGGCTGCCGTCACGAGAAATTTAAACAGCGGACGCTAATAATTCGGTCGTTTCTTGATTGATTTATTTTTGAGTTAAGATGTCTGCGCTAATCCTGAGGTTTTTCTTTTTCATAAAATAAAAAAAAATTTTTCTGTTTTTTTTATGTTCTCGCCCACCCCAAAAAAATCCCCCCCACACAAAAATTTTTGTATCTTACAAAAGACATTCAAAAAAAATATTCTCCCCACTTTTCTAAGAATACTTTTATAAATAGTTATTTTTTTGTTTTAACTATTCCCGTTAGATAGAGTTTTACTTCAAGGAAGAAATTAGTTTTGAGAAACTGTGAAAGAGAGATGAAGTACGATGCCTAATCGTTTTGATGCCAACCGTATGCGCAAATTTGTAACGGCGTTCACCTTTCTTAGTTTCATTATTATTATTGCTTTCTTTTTAAACTGTTCTTCTTGTTGTTGTTTTTGTTTTTTTGTCGTTCCCATATTTATGGGAAATGATTTTGGTACGATTAGTGATTTTGGGAATCACTTTCATTACAGCCTTTCAAAAATGGCTTGCCATAAAAATGGAGCTTTGGGTTATAGATTATATTATAGGAAGTGAAATGTAGATGATAAATAGAGCACCTAATATCGTCTAAGATTTTCGAATTGGTATGTGTATAAAGAATACGTTAGAGAATACAAAGTGAAACGTTTTGAAGATGAAGTACATTCTAAAGAAGCTACTCGTCCATTTAGAATTTACCCAGGCTGAAGATTAGAAGCTAGTTTCCGAGTGCAGTGATTTTCTTTTAATTTTATTTCTAAGGTGTGTAGCGAGAGGGAATGCAAATGCGGTCAGCATAGGGCAGTAAAGTTTGAATGGTGTCTAATTATTTTGCGTGTGTTCTTTTTCTTTTTAATTATATTAGTTCTATTTTCGGTTTTTTATTCTCGCGAGACAAAGGCTCTGCTCTCGTACCCGTAGTTCTAGTACTTAGAGGTAATTTAATATTGAATTCACGTATTTATTTATTGTAAGATTCAAATTTAATGTTCACATCGGATCGCAGCGTCCGAAAGACGCTTTTTGTACGGGCTTAAAGCTCTACAGCTCACGTCGGCCGTTCTAGGCGGCGTGCATACATCTGGACCGTGCAGGCCCGCCATTTTGGTAGCCAAATGGGAATTAAGGCCCTCCGACCTGTCGAGAGTCTTTTGCGGAGTGTTTCATTTCGTCCCGGTGGTTGCATAGTCCTAAAGGTGAAAACCAGTTGGTAATACGTTGGCATTTCGTTAGAGAGGAGACGATAGAGTTTCGGATTTTCAGCCGATGCCAATCCCGCAACTGTAATCGGCCAATTACGCATGCGAGTCCCTCCCGACTACAACCCGGTCATCGCCCAGCCGTTGAACGTCACACGACATCGACAGACCCCTCGGTTGACCTCGTCAGCTGCCAGGCGCTACATAAACCCTGATCAGGTATGTCGTTAACCATGGCCATGTCACATACACTACAACAGACACACTTTCACACGACACAAATTGTTAATTAAATTATGAAGACAATGAAACCAATCTAAAATTACCTACGCGTTGCTTATTTATCTTTACCAAGCCCTGTGGTTATTTTGTCCACCCAGGTCTCACGTACAGAGTTCGTTAGTTTGAGCAGTTGTCCGTTATCTTACTGCATCTCTACGTTCACCTCAGCTCATTCGCTCTCGCTAGTGGCCAGGTGGCCAGAGGAACCGTTCGAGAATACCCCCGTAGATTGAACTCGTGCTTCGAAAAAGCATAGCCGGGCAAATCAAGAAAACTGAACCAGTGGTCTCTCCCCAGGAGAGTGGCGCTTAAGCCGCTGTGTCTACAAATTTTGGAAGCGCGTTAAGATCGAACATACCAAAAATCCTCCGAAACGACCATGTACCTATGCCGAGCGAGATCGTGTATATCGGGCGAAACTGCAAGCATCCAGAGGTAAAGCGTTACAAACTGCAGGTTGGGACGCTGGAGAAGGGCCTTCAACTCGAGGTACGAAATAAAATCAAGTGGTTAGCCAACTTGACAAAGTGCAAATAATTATTCACTTTTTCTTCTCTACCCATAGCAAAGTTTAGATACATCTCACAAAACCTTTTCCAACAAAAAAATTCGAAGGAGCGAATATCCTAAGATACATACTTACTCACTTAATTATGCCGATCCAACTTGCGTTGCAATGTTCCGCTACGATACCAATGAAATGAATTTAACATGTTGAACATAATAATGCATCAAACGGTTTAACGTAGTCTGCGTCAACCGGTCGTGTGTTATACACAACCCCACTGATTTTTTTTCCTAGATGTCAGATCAACATTCTATTACGACCACTCCTGCGTAACAACGTTTCACGAAGACATTCGGTTGACATGGCTGTTTGTCTCGAGTGTCTAATGTTTAAAAGGTCTTGCTTCACTTGACAAAAGTGTGTCTATGTGAGGTCAATACTAGAATACTGTATCGTAGGAAAGGTCACCCTTTTCAGTCATATAAGAAGAACGAATAGAATCGGTACAGAAGCAGTTTTTACTGTTTACCCTTCGTAAATAAAGTACGGAACGTTCAAAACTTGGTCGACTCAAATATGACGTTGCTTTTTTAATCATGCATTTAAAAAACTGGAACACCCCTCATGTTGTAGGCGTATGCGTACGGAATGTTGACTTTATTTTATTTTTGCCATTTTCTATTCAGTTGTCAAAATGGCGTCGAAGGATCAGTAGGAAACCAAAACCAGGAGCCGCAGCGACCGGAAGAATAATCGCCAGCATTTTCAAACGCAATTCCAACCTTTCCATCAGTGATATCGGAAATAAATTGGGAAAGTCCCACATAACAGTGCAGAGATCCATGTAACGAGCCGGACTGACAACATATAAGATTACAGTGACACCAAATCGAGATGATAAGCTAAAGTGACCAGACGTTCCGCGTTTCGCGGGACAGTCCCGCTTTTCTAACAAATGTCCCGCGAAATGTCCCGCGATTTGGTATTCATTAATTTGCTTTTCGCTTTATCAAGGTCTTTTGAAAGCTTCAACATAAGCAATGTTAGTTCAAAGCACTGTTCACATCTTTTTTATATTTTCAAAAACTTGTGACATCTCTATATGCGTTTGACAGCTACTGTCACGGATTGACCTCACGAACACTATCGTGTCATCAAGAAATCCATCTTCCTATTCTTCATTAGTTGAAACAGCAGTTGTCTTTTTTCAACCTGCATAAGCGATGTGTTTGTGAAAAAGAGCTCGTGAGGATGATTAGTCAGTGTGTTTAATTTTTCAACCGGCGCAAATCTGTCAAAAGTTATCCTTGTTTGTATCAAGTGCAGCAAGACAGTGGCAAGAGTTTTAGTAATTTCAGTGCGATATTACGAATTCAGCAAGAAAAACTCGAGAAATTGTTATTGATTGTGCAAGGTATGTACATAAAGCTTGATATTGTGATATTTTGTTTAGAATACGGTTCTGTAGGCAATCACTCAGCGACTTCAACCATGTCAAAAAAACGCCAATGCTTGTTTTCGGACGACCTGAAAAAGGAATTTCCTTTCCTGAAAAAGGCGAAGACCGTCGGCAGCGTTTACTGTGAAACCTGCAGCAGCGAGTTTTCCATAGGATCAGGAGGTAAAACCGATGTTAAAAGGCACACTGCAACGGAGAAATATAAGCACGCCCTAGGAGCGGCTGCCACATCGTCAAAAGTAAGCAACTTTTTTTCGAAAAGGAGAATTCGGTTTTCAGGAGCAGCAGCTTGCTCATGCTGAGGTTGTTTTTACCTATCACACCGTCATGCACAGTCAGTCATTCAGATCAATGGATTGCACATCCAAGCTTGTTCGTGCGCTTTTCGAGCCAAAATTCTCTTGCGGTCGCACCAAAACAGAAGCGATTGTCAAAAATGACCTGGCTCCATATTCTGTTGACCAGATTTCAACATGTTTGGACTACATCAATTTTCTAACAATCTTCTCCGACGCTTCAAATCACAGAGAAACAAAGTTGTTACCCTCTATAATGAGATATTTTGACTACAAACGTGGAATTCAGGTTAAGTTGTTGGATTTTGAATCGCATCCTGGCGAAACATCGGACATTATTGCGGAATCAATTTACGAAATTTTGTGCAAATAGGGTATGTGTCCCTTAACTCAGCCTAATATGCAACGGTCGATTACATTTTTTATTTTAACTCATAATGTATTTGAGCTGGAAGCGATATGCAATTAGTTATACACTTGCTTAGAGAAGCTTTATAAGCCATTTGGTAGTATGTTTCACGAAAAGTTACACAACTTATTTTATAAAGTCAGAAGCTTTCGAGGGATATGGATGTAATGTCGGTCTATAAGCACTAAATTGGGTCTATTCGTGGATGCAACTTTGTCCCATTCGATAGATTTGTTATCAAATGCAGTCTTCGTACGATTTTTTTTTTTGATCTTCTGATTTACGGCGTTGCCAGCTGTATTCGCTCTACCCAACAAACAATTTCACAAATGAAACTATAATAATATTGCTTAGAAACACTTAAGTGATTTTCACATTTGATTTAGCAGCCATTCGATAATCAAAACATCATGATTCACTCTACACAGATTTTGTTCCTTTGGTTTGTGTTTAGATGGGCCATATGAAAAACATACAACGGAACCTCAGGCATTTTTATAGAAAATTTTACATATAACAAAATTTTTAATACGCTTTTCATACAACAGGCCATAGTTGGGAACATAGAAAAAAATATGTCTCTAACATTGGGTCTACGGTTTTCTAGTTTAATCATTGTTATTTTACCTATGTGAACAATTAGTTTATAATGTGTGACTATTATATGTACATCTTGGCTAAAATGTTCAATTTAGGCAAATTTAGATCATTTGAAGATCGTGTAGATAATCTGTTCAACATAACCAGTAAAGTCATGTCGCATAAAAAGTTGAGGAAATCGAAAGTTACGCGAAATTGAACAACTATAAATTAATTAATAATGTCTCAATTGCTTCGCAATAAACCGCTTATCCTGATAGCTACATGATTTTGTTGATTATCGCCAAGTTAATGACATATTTGGTACATAGGCCGAATGAAGGAGCTAGGCTAACATTACATCCCGTTACCCTAACAAAAAGAAAAAAAGAGGGGAGTGTTGTGGGGACCGCCCCCCCAAAAATTTGTGGGTGCAATATAGGGGGGACGCACCACGTATGTTTATTGCATAAGTAGGAGGTACCGACAGCGATTTTTTTTTGGTTTGGTTTGGGATTTGTTTGTCCTACAAAATACGGGGGGGGCGGGGGAGGCTCCCGTGGCTATTGAGGGTGGTATTGTTAAGTTCTACTGTCATTTCTAGGTTTTTTCTGTTGGGGGGGGGCAAGAAAAGGGTGTTTGTGGTGAAAGAGAAAGAGGAAAATAGAGGGGTTTTTGTGGTAGTGTGAGAGTCGGTGAGTAGCTTTGGTGCCAGCTATTGAACGAGTGTTAAAACTGTTTTCACCACTGAAATCTTACTTTTTGTCGATCGATCACAGTCCAAGAATTCTTCGTGAGTTTTTTGAAGATGAGAGCTCTGAAATGTGGTTGTATTTCATGCATAGTCAGGCGTCGGTATTTGATAATACGGTGAAAAAAATTGAAGGTGACAACATCACACTTACAGAGGTTGCACCTGAACTTGATGACCTCAAGTTCAAACTTCGTGAGAGAATCAGTTATCAGTTTTTATCGAAGTCAGTTGAAAAATCTGGAGGAAAACGGCTGGCCCAAGTCAACATTGTACAAGTCAAATATGATTAGTTTCTATCAGAAATGTATTGACTAACTTGAGGCTCGAGTTTCTCAGTTTGACGAGATTATTTGTTTTAAGTGGGTGAACCATAAAACCACCATTGATTGGCAGGCAGTACAAACGTGTTTCGCATATGTCCGTAAACTTGATGATTCTGGCAAATCGGTCAATGCCGACGAAGAAGAAGCTGAGCTATTCGACGAAGTATCCTATGCAAAAAAAATGTAATTAATGAAAAAAATTCTCCGTGGAATGAAAATAAGACTGAAATCGAGGATTGAGATCTTTAAACATTTTGAAGTGAACCAACCCCCCCCAAATATTTTACCTACACATTAATAAAGATTGGACTCAGAAAAAATGCGACACTTTGTTTTGGGTGTAACTTTTTATCGCGTGGGTAAAAATTAATGAAATTTTGGGTAATACTAGTTTAGAGTGTTATGTTTATGTGTGCAAAATCATTTATCGCGATCTGTCAAGTAGTTTTCAAGATGCATTCGAAACAAGAAGAGCTACGCCAGCAAATCTTGGGCGCGGTGATCGATAATCCTGGTCAGTCGCACAGATGGATCGGCAAAAGGCTTGGAATCCACCATTCCACCATGTCCCGCGTTGTGAAGATGTTTCAGGAGACGAAGACCATCGAGCGGCGCGCTGGAAGCGGCCGAAAACCGAAAACGGAATACCCAGAGAAGGCGCGGAAGATAAGGCAGTACTTTAAGAATAACCCGAACCTTTCCACCCGAGACGTGACCAAAAAGGTCAATTCGTCGAAGTGGTTCGTCCAGCAGACCATGAAGCGGGCTGGGCTACGTGTTTTTAAGGTCAGGAAGGCGCCAAACCGGACTGACAAGCAAAACACGGTGGCCAAATTGCGTGCGCGGAAGCTGTACCGTGAGTGGCTGGTCAAGCCAGGCTGTCTCGTCATGGACGACGAGACATATATCAAGGCGGACACCAAACAAATCCCCGGCCTCGAGTTTTTTGTCGGTACGTCCCGCATGGAGGTTCCGGAAAAGTTCCGGAAGAGAAAGATGGACAAATTCGCGAAGAAGTACCTGTTGTGGCAGGCGATCTGCGAGTGCGGACGGTACAGCAAGCCGTTCGTTACAACCGGCACCATAAACGGGCAGATTTATCGAGAGGAATGCTAGCAGAAGCGCTTGCTACCCTTCTTCCGCTCTCACCGTGGTCCCACGCTGTTCTGGCCGGATCTCGTTTCTTGCCATTACGCCAAGCCTGTAATCGATTGGTACAACGCGAAAGGCATTAATGTGGTCCCGAAAGAGGCAAACCCGCCAAATACACCAGAACTTCGTCCAATCGAAAAGTTTTGGGCGATAATGAAGAAGAAGTTGAAGAAAAGCGGAAAAACATTCAAAACCGATGAAGCTTTGAAGAAAAACTGGGAGAAATTGTGTAAGGAAGATGGACAAAGCCTCGCCCAAGATCTCATGAGCAGTGTTAAGAGAAATGTACGAGCATTCAGCTTGGGGAAGAAAATTCAATAAATAAATTATGCCAAAAGATAGCTAATATATATTTTTTTAATTCCTAAAAATTTGAGAACTATCCGATTGAAAATGAATTTTTGTTTATCAGTTTTGTGTGTCTCATTTTTCCCGAGTCCAGTCTTTAGATTTGTGATTCCTAAGGATGGATAAATGGATGTAAATAAAACCTGTGAAAAACTATGTTGACCATATACTTTTATAATTCCTCGAAATATCTATTTAAGAAACACACACCCCCCACCCCCGAAACTAACCCCCCTCCGCGCTTTTATAAATTAATAATATGTCCCGCGTTGAAGCGCGAGCCATCTGGTCACTTTCTGATAAGCAAAACACAACACCCAAAGAGCGCGTAAGTTGTGCACGAGTTTGTTGACTAAGTTTGATTGCATCGTAATGGACGATGAAACATATGTCAAGGCTGATTTCAAGCAGCTCCCAGGTCAGGCCGTGAATTTGCATCAGTCTCATTCTGAAATGCCATTGTTTTGCAACTCGTTGATTCAGTAGAACTTTTACTAAAACTTCATTTTTATATACCGTCCTGGCAATTAAAGAATAGAAATATATTAATTTCAAGCCATCATCGCACAAATAACGCCAAATTTGGACCTCTAAATCAAATGCTGGCAACTAACAATAAGCATGGACTTTACTATGACTAAAAAAAAGCTGAAGCAATACTTCAATTTAATTAACATTTATGAATTTTTCAATTGTATGTGGCCCAAAATCAACAATTTCCTCTCTTGGAATCGACGCATAGAAATATTTTCGATCGATTGATGCAATTTTTTTGGAAATCTTTGGAAAAACGACTGAGATATTAATGCTCAAAACCTGACCACTTTTCATGGCGGTCGCAATTCTATTTTTCTTTTAAATTGTACCCAAGTTTACAAAACGAAGACGCAGTCCTACGTCAAAAAAAAGTTGTTTGGTTTTGATGAATGGTTAATCTTTTTATTTTTTTATCAGTCATCTGGTTCCACAAATCACGGGAAAATGTTCCAAGAAAAGGTAGATTTCACGAGCAATGTCATGTTTCTCGACAACCATTGAACCGAATGGCATTTATTGACCCCCAAATGAAAAAAATCAGTTTCATAAATCCCTCGTGAACTGCTAAGGAAACAATTAGTTCTGAATATATGGCCGGAATATGGTCCAAATATCAACCGTGCCAAAACTCAACGAATATGTCTCCATTCTGCTTCTAGCAAATAAATGTATCACCGGTTTACTAAACTGAAAGGTGATCTCAAATGTCGATATGATGTTGACATCACAATTTGCTTGCAATTTGCTATCATACTGATATTGAACTTCGTTTTAGGTCACCTTACCTATCACACGTGGTATTCATTTTCTGGATGGCGAAAGCCGTTTGATACACTCATGTGATTATCTTAAAAGTTCTCAACAAAATATGTCTTTTGTGTGTTCTTAATATTTCGAGACATTTTTCACGCACCCATCTTGAAAATTGAGGGTCTTTTATTTACTCAATCTCTGATTAATATCCACCGAGTGACGCAATGTCTCCTGCTAAATTATGGGATACTATATATTTCCACCAAAAGCAAACAAAAATCCATTCCTGTACACAACAAAAACAAAAACAAATTTATGAGCCCCATTTTTCATTGGCTCTTCGAATTACGTAGAAAAGATCCCATTACGCAAACACTTCCATCCCGTCGTGTGTGTTTGTTTTCTGGCAAACATTGCTTCAACGTTCTTCACCAGATAATGATGTTTTCAATTTTTCCAATTTACTTCCCCACTCTGCGCTCTTCTCGATCCCGTCGTACGGCACAAACACCTATCCGATCTGCAACTGACGGAAAGTTGATTATGGTAACTTTTACTCAATTTGATCAGTGTGAACAAAGTTACCTACTTTGAAGCATCTTTCTGCTCTGTTTTTGAGCACCTTTGTGTCTTTAGAACTGCGCAAACAACAACCAAAATACAAGCACCTGGCAGACGTTGTCTACGAAATCGGTTTACGAAATTTACTCGACGATAGATCCGCTTTCTCACTGTGACCACATTGACGGTTCCAAGGGAAGGAAAAGTTTGCTCGTTTATTTTAGTCCTCTGTCCTCACCCGACCAGCATCTTCTAGGCCGACTGAACCACGCCACGATTCAGTTTAAATTGGGCTTGGTGAATGCTCTCGACCCGAACCCGGAATTAAATCAGTGAAAATTTGTTGTTCCGTTGACGTCACGCCCAAATCCCAAAGAAGCTAATTTTTACATTATGCTCTTACCAAAATAGCATTACAAATCCCATCCGCACGTCAAAATTCGACCCCGAGGGGTTAAAAGTTATTGAGCAGCATCGGAGAAAATCAATATAAATTCTACCCTTCCAGGAGAAGATGACAGGCGAGCAGCGTGGATCAAACGGGGGCGAAAAAATATGTTGATTATTTTGCCACTCAGAAAAGTGACTAGCTCGATGCTGGTTTAATATTCGTATATATTCAAACATTTGCCCATCCCATGGTATGCAATTTTCGTTAAGTTCGAATTTCTTATTTTTTTTCCTCAGCTATCCGCTCTCTGGCTGAGCAGTCACGAAAGGCTAGCATCCCTTGTCACAAGGATTTTTTGTATTTCTTCTTCTTAGAGCTGTTGGATGCTCTTGGAGTCAGGAAGTTGGTCGGAATATTTCGAGATGTATGGATTTGGGGAAATGATGCTGAACGATGATGACGGCGGATCCACTTCGTCGTTCCACACTGTGCGAATCTGATTATTTTGTATCGTAAAATCAATATTTCATTTTAACAAATCTGTCAGGTTGAAAAAAAAAGTGGATTGATATGATTGATGCTCTGATGTGTCGTGCCAATAATCAGCTTGCTAATAAGGTGGAAAGTATTCAATGCTTTTCAGTATAGCCATAAGGAAATCAAATGTGCTGCTTTTTGAGTTTCAAAAACACTCTATTCTAAGTGCTCAAACCTACGTATTTGTGAAACATGATTGGTTGAATTAGATACTTTCTTCTGCTTAGCCTCAAGCTTTACGATATCCGAGACTTTTTTTGTCGCAATAAATAAATGACAGTTTCCGAAACATCCCTGACACGCTCAAGCCTTCCACAAAATTGCAACATACGAGGTCTTGTGACTTCATATCATATTAATCACATCGGTGGAGTTTCATGGTTTCCGAGAAATTGTAAATTATTACTGTAGTCTGCTTCGGATAGCTTCTATACGGCACCCCGGGCAACTTACGTAGATTAGATTGCTTTCAGAAGAGTTACAGCGCTTTTAAATTTTGTCGGCGTCTCATACAAAACAAAATCACGCAGCCGTTTCACTGCCCCGGTTCACCAACCATTTGATATCGCTTTACAAGATGACCCTGTCCGGGAACTCACTTTCACACCATGAAGCCCTCTGGCAGTTCCGTCGTCGTCTTGCTCCGTGGCCGCCATGGCACCGAGGACGCTGCTGCCTACGGTGTCATAATTTACGGGGCGATAAATATCAATTTAGAGCCGGGTGTGTAGTCATCTGAACACTGAAAACCGCGATCCTGTCCACCTCCACGTCTTCAACAGGAAGTGAGAAAGAAAGGAAACAAGCGAAAGAAATATCATATTGCAGCCAGCATCAGCGAGGGGAAAAGTGGCCATCGTTAACTTGAACGGCAATCTGCGCGGGATGCTGCCTCGGCTGATGTGGCTGCTGCTGATGGGGGACAGCTTCCGGTTCACCGAGAGACTCGCTTTAATGGTTGGACATAATTTTCGCTTCCATGAAAGTGAAAAAACACATTGAGCCACCGAAAAGTGGTTTGCTCCATCCATCCGGTGCGGGTGACCGGTCCAAACCGGAAGTATGGTTGTAGCTTTTTATTTTCTAATAGAAGATGACCAGCAGCGCACCAGCATCTGAACCCCCGTAGAATCGGGATAAATGAAACGAATAACGAGCGAAGATCTGTTGGTCCATTAGACATTAGGTCCTAATAGTGCCATCCATTTCAGACGGTTATTAGTGGGATCTCGTATGCTTGTGGCAGCAGGGTAAATGCACCCTTATTTTTGGGGAAATGCTCCTTAAACTTTGGAAAAATGCTCCTTAGATGCGTTTGCCCGGTATAATACAATCGGAGGTATTAACCTTGCCTTGTTTAGCGCTTGCCGGTTGTATTGACGGGTCTTAAGTTTCTTCAAGATTGTATAGCGTAGCTTTGCTCCGCAATCTTCTAGGTAGTTTTGACGGGTTTAAATTTTATTTTGACGAGTCTTAATTTCATTTTGAAGAGTCTTAATTTCATGTTGACGGGTCTTAGTTTCGTTTTGACGACTATTAAATTCAGAAACTTAAACCCATCAAAACTATACAATCTTGAAGAAACTTAAGACCTGTCAAAACATCCGGCAAGCGCTAACCAGAAGGTTAATACCTCTGATTGCATCTAAGGAGCGTTTTCCAAAGTTTAAGGAGCATTTCCGCAAAAAGAAGGGTGCATTTACCCTATGCCGCATCTAATAGTACATTATAAGAGCTTTCAAGTGTTGGTTAGTTGGTCCTTCCACGACCGTCTATTGGGGAGTTATGCTCAAAACAAATATCGATGGTTTTAATATATTTCATGATTCAAACAGTACAAAAATTTGCGTTGTCATGGTAACCACACCTTCAAACTCATTATTTTAAGCTGAAGTTTACATATTATTTTTAGTCAATATTTTTATTCATTATATGTTACTATAATTTCACCAATTTTTATTTCAATTAATATTAAACATTAATATTTTCATTGCCGTTTTCAATTTGAACCGCGTCTTTTGCTAGCAGCGGCTTATTATCGCCAGACAACGGTTTCTCATGCTTTATTATTTCTTTATTTATTTATTTATTTATTCAAAACATCGAATCAACACATGGTAGATAATCCGAATTCGTAAGTCGTTTCATTTACTGCAAGTTCATGCATTTTGTTGGTGTTATTCATTTCGGTTGATTTGGCTTTGCATATATAACATGATTTAAAACTATCAAGAATGGCTACGAATCGGCGTCGGTGCTGTAGTGGCAAGCGTGACTGCTACTTTGCACCCCAGTGGGTCTGGGTTCAATCGTGGATGGACTAACTAATCAACACTTGAAAGCTCTTATGATGTACTATTAGATGCAGTCAACTTTATCTGCTCCTACCTGCTCCTAAGTGTGGTACAGACGTCGAAAATACGACAAAAAAACGGAAAAAAGTTCAATAACTCATCCCACTGAAATAATGCAGGTATAGTATGTAGTTTTTTGGAGAGATAACTTTGTAGTTCTTATTAAAAACAAAAGTTGTGGAAAAATGTTGAGTGTCTTATAAAACGCTCTCTATCTCCAATAGGGTGAAACATACGATTAATATGTTTTGGGCAAAGTTGTTTGAATTGACTTTTTCTACAATTTTGGTGAAGACATGAATTCTCTATCTTAAAATCCTAAAAAAGTTGATTTTTTATCTCACTTTTAGGGGGATTGATCACAAAAATCATGCCGTCAAAATATGAAGCTTGTTATATCCATCAACTTTGCCAAAGACGCCATCGCTCTAGCTCCCCTATTAAGGGAGTTATCAATTTAGACCGTTAAAATCGACTTTTTGACCACTGTGCACTGGTGCGAATTAGGCAAACTGCAAAATGTTCTCAATTAGGAAACAACCATCACTTCTTTTAGTGGCACTGACAGCATTCTTACTGTTGATCAAAAACGGTCTTAATTTGCTCTCAAGGGTAATTTAAAAGTGGCGTGTCTTTCAACTAAAATAATCTTATTTTACATCTCTACACACTGTAAAATTATGATTTTTACACGAGACGTAATTCGTGTTTGTGAAAATTCGGGGAACGTGAAGAAAGATTTCGTAAAAAATAACATATATCTCCTGAAACTGACACATACGTAAAGGGCGATACGGTCAAAATTTGGTCAATATCAACTTGACGTATTTCTTTCAATTTTGCATTTAAAAAACCTGAACACCCCTCATTTTGAAGGTGTGTGTGTGTAGAATGTTGCTCCTATTTTGATTTTGGAATTCACTCTTCAGTTGTCAAGATGCCGTCCAAGCAAGAAGAGCAGCGTTTCAAAATTTTGCTCGCGCATCGCGAAAATCCGAGCTACTCGCACGCAAAGTTGGCAAAATCGCTAAAAGTTGCCAAATCAACCGTTACAAATGTAATTAAAGTGTTTGGGGAACGTTTGTCGACAGCCAGGAAGTCTGGATCGGGGGGCAATCGAAAACCGGAAGCCGCTGAGACGACAAAGAGAGTTGCCGGTAGTTTCAAGCGAAACCCTAACCTATCTCTCCGAGATGCCGCAAATAAGCTGGGTGTATCGTCTACAACCGTGCATCGAGCCAAAAAACGAGCCGGACTATCGACTTACAAGAAGGTAGTGACTCCAAATCGCGATGATAAACAAAATACGACGGCCAAAGCGCGATCCCGGAGGCTGTACACGACGATGCTGACGAAGTTTGACTGCGTGGTAATGGACGACGAAACCTACGTCAAAGCCGACTACAAGCAGCTTCCGGGACAGGAGTTTTATACGGCAAAAGGAAGGGGAAAGGTAGCAGATATTTTCAAGCACACGAAACTGTCAAAGTTCGCAAAGAAATATCTGGTTTGGCAAGCCATCTGTACCTGTGGCTTGAAAAGCAGCATTTTCATAGCTTCCGGGACTGTCAACCAAGAAATTTACGTGAAAGAGTGTTTGAATAAACGTCTGCTGCCTTTCCTGAAGAAACACGGTTGTTCCGTACTGTTTTGGCCGGATTTGGCATCTTGCCATTACGGTAAAAAGGCCATGGAGTGGTACGCCGCCAACAACGTGCAGGTGGTTCCCAAGGACAAGAACCCTCCCAACACGCCAGAGCTCCGCCCAATTGAGAAATACTGGGCTATTGTCAAGCGGAACCTAAAGAAGACCAAAAAAACTGCTAAGGACGAGCAGCAGTTCAAGGCAAACTGGCTTTCTGCGGCGAAGAAGGTGGACAAGGTGGCTGTACAAAATCTGATGGCAGGGGTCAAGCGTAAGGCCCGGCAATTCGGATTTGGAAAAGCGGAAGCCTAACTGAATATTTTTCCTGAATTTTATACTAATTGAACTTGAAAAAGAAATTTAATTTGATTTTTTAAATAAACGATTTCACCGATTTACACGCGTTTTCCCTTGACCAAATTTTGACCGTATCACCCTTTAATTCGACGAAATATGTGTTTGATAGAATTTATTTTTTCGTCTCTTTCAACTCGCTTGCATGTGTTGGTCTCAGGGGACATAATTTTGCATGAGATTTTGGTAGTGTGTAGAAATAAATAAAGCCTTACACTGTTTTCATCGCCTTTTTATTGGACTCAACACCAATCAACTCCGTAGCCCCTATGAGTGTCTTGGTAAGTCACTGGTTTCTGTATTGACGAAAGATGTCGGATTTCCATTAGAAAATGTTTCTCGTGTATTTATTTGCTTAAATGATCGCAACGTATATGACAGCCCGAGGTTGCTACTACGTTATTGTCAAATAAGGAATAGGCAAGGCTGTGTTGAAACATCCTGAATGCTTCACTGTAAATACTGGGGATGTCACACTTAGGCAATATCGGACTTTACCTCGTTCATTTTTATCTGTTTTATATTTTAGTAAGGATACTATTGGAAACATTCTTATAGTGTGATAGTGAATCAGTTTATTGGAAAAACAAACATTTTGTATAGCTATGCTTAGTAGCTGTTTCGACCTGATTAAAAAAAATAGTGCGAAGGATGCTGTTGAACTACTCACAAAGTGTTATGGTGGTTTCTATTATAAGGAAAACAAATTAAACTTCGCTTAGTAGCCACTTTGAACTGATTTGAACCAGCAGTATGGATGCTGTTGAGGCCACTCAAAATGTGTCATAGGAATTAGGAAAACAAACAATTTTATTTTCCAAACCGCGTTTAGTTGCCATTTTGAATCGATTAAAACCACCAGCAATGATGCTTTATAACCTCGCCCTTATTAAACTTTAAACTTGACTAATGGACATATATCGAGAAGATAAAAACAGAAACATATTGAAATCGACCTCAGGATATATTTTTCCAATGGTTTTTGTAGGAACATTTAAAGTTCATTCAAATATTCTCATGTTTTTTAGAATTTATGATACTGGGTTTTGATATTCCGTTATCAGTAAAAGGGTGTGTGTCGATAATTATTGCGACACTTTAAAACCTGCCCATTTTTCATTATAAACTTGACCGAAATTAACCAAATTGTGTCTATTTGCTCCTTAGAGTGTATTGTTTACGTCGGGTCAGTTGTGCAGTTGTCTGTGAGACTCCGGTCGAGATGGAAGAAAATCAGCAAATCGTTCACGAAAAGATTGTGTTCTCCCACATGCAAAATCCTGGGTTATCGGATCGCGCCTTGGGAAAACTAATAAATATACATCATTGGACCATCTCAAGAGTCCTCCAAAGGTTTTAGAAACAAACGACAGTGAGCCACAAGCCAGGAATTGGACGAAAAACGGAACAACGCGCAAAAAAATCGAGAGATTCATTTCAAGTGGAATCCGAACATTTCGTAGCGGAACTTGGACAAAAAACTTGAAGTTTCGAAAGTAAGCCAAGAAACGATCCGATTTCAAAACATACAAGGTGGAGAACTTCCTAAATTAGGACAAACGCCAGCAGAATGTTTCCAACCCGCGTTTCCGAAAACGCTACACGAAGCAGCTAATGAAATACCGGTGCTGCAATATAGATGATGAGAGTGGAGTCAAAGTGGATACTAAAAAGTTGCCAGAACAGCCAGCAAAACTTTGGGTTTCCATATCCACGTGAATCTAGACATTCTACCGCTTCCGGGTGGATTTGTAATCCCAGATGGCCAAGTTTTGACGTAGACTACGTCTTACGGGAAGGGTAGGGTGTCAATTGAAAATCTAAAAATAAGCTACCGTCATGAAATATCAAATTATACGCCAATAACCTAATAAATTCTCAATAGATTTTCAAGATAATAACATCAGTTGGAAATTTTCCCGCGTATCAATTCAATTATCAACCATTATCCGTTAACAATTTGAAGCTATTGAAAATAACTAAAATATAAGGTGATGTCTTATAATGCCGATTTTTCAGAGTAAACTTACTAAATGCACTGTACTTTACTATCACAGATTTCAAATGTAAGCAAGAAAGGTCTCGTATGCAGCAGTGAACGATATAAAAGGGGTACACCTTCGAAATTTTACTCATTAGGGTTGCAGTACTGGAGCTGGTCCGATCATCAAGCCATCAAGGATCAGCAGCTGGCGATGGCATACACTCTGGAGGCAACCTCGATGGCACGAAGCCTCTAGTGCGGAGCGGTAAAGCACCAATGTGGATTTCGCAGGTGGTGGTGACATTTACCATAGAAGGAGCAGTGGCGACCAACCAGTGGACAGGTAGCTGATTGCTCTGCAGGCTGTTGCTAGTAAGCCCTTGGCTAGGCAACTTTTGCTAGTCTTCCAAAAAATTGCTGTGGTTTGCTAGGCAGATGGTTGCCCAAGCCGGTGATGATTTGTTGCCAGCCGGTCGGCGACGCTACGAGAAACTAAATAAGGTGCCTGACTGTGTTTGTGTGTGTATGGGTGTGATATTTTCGATAGCCATCTTTATCTATAGCGCAACGTGCACGGCAGCTTAGTGAAAAGACCGAGAAGGATTCAATTCTTATGCGGATTATTTCAAATCCGTCTTTTTCAGGACGACTAATTCAATGTTGAGAGAGTTTGTTTAATTTGAATTTATCTTACCAATTGGCAGAGAGCGGTGGCTTAAACAATTGTACTTCTCTTCTCGTCGCATACCTTGAGCATTTTGCATAATGTATAAATGGCTGCCGTCAAGGGGAATTGAAACACCGGTCGGTAATAATTCGATCGTTTCTTGATTAATTTAATTTTGAGCTGAGATTTTTGCACTAACCTAGATGTTTTTATGATTGCCATTTTATTAATTCAAGTATTTAAAAATTTTAAATAAATGGTATATATTTTCGCGTACGTATTCATCAATCGGATATGGAAAATTTTAAAGAATGTTGCATTCCGGGAAGTATCAAGAAATTTCCTACGTTTGATTTTCGCTTTGATTTTCGAAAAGGATATTCCATAGTAACATACTCTGCATACTCCAATTACGACAGTTATGAATAGTTATTCTGTTATTTTAACGATTCGCGCTGGATAGAGTTTTCTAGGAAGATATACATTTTGAGAAACTGTGAAAGTGAGAATGAGTACGATGCCTAATCGTTTTGATGCCAAACGTATGCGCAAATTTTGGAAGCGCGTTCAAATCGAACGTATGGAAAATCCTCCGATCATGTACCGATGCTGAGTGAACTCGTGATTATCAGGCAAAACTTAAACGTTGCCATCTACTGGTTGAGATACTGGAGATGGGCCTTCAACTTTTTTTTTTCTTCTGAGGCAGCTGGTTAATGAAATGCTTCTCCTTACGAATTTCATATTTATTGATGGATAATTAATCCTCCCATGTTAACGATACGATTTAAATTCTACGCTGGAACTGCCGTAGACTTTTTCCATAAGAAAAGACATAAATTGTTTTGACGCTTTGATTCCAATATTTAAATCTATTGTTTTTTTATAACATGCAACTAATAAAATTAACGCAAATATGAGGTGATGTCTTATAATGTCGATTTTTCAGAGTAAATATACCAAATACACAGTACTTTCCTGGCACAGACTTCATATTAATGTAACAAACGTCTCCTAGACAGCCATGAATGTTATAAAACTGGTACATCTTCGCATTATGATTTAGTTTTTCGGCGGTCGTGGCATTTGCAGTTGGATCGTAGTTGGCTTCAGCACTGATGAGCAGACATTGCCCAGAGAGGCGTTGTTGCCGATGCTCCCGTCAACATCGCTGCGAGAAACATGGCTGCTGAAGCCTACGATTTGGCGGGAAATGCTGCCCATGACATCAACGAGACAAGAATTATCCCACGTCACCTGCAGATGGCCACCCGCAACAACGAGGAACTGAACCAAGAATACCAAGAAGAAAGCCCAAGTGCAATCGCGAACCATGTTTCTCCCCCGTCGACTAAATCCGTCCTTTGCAGGACGACCAAATCAATTTGTCAATTAAAGAGTTTGTTTGAATTTTTCTCTTGTGCTGCATGAAATTTCCCTTACCCGACCAAACATGGAATTGCTTCAAATGCCGCGTCCCGGAGTAAATGGCCATGCGCGTTGAACAACCAACGGATCAACAGATCCAAAACTATCTTCTACGCAATAAAGATAGTGGCCCTCTCAACCATCGTAGAAAATACAACCGGGGCCGTATCATCATTAAGAGCCACCAAATGCCTTCTAAAGAGTGTACAATAGAATTTTCTTGGCCCTTTTCAGGGCCACCAAATGCTATCTAAGGAGTTTACTATAGAATTTTCTTACATATTTACTTCCTTATGTTGGTCGTTTCATTAGCACTATTTCGACCAAGATGTTTATCGACAATAATAGACTGAATTCTCAAACAGGCCACAACCATCTACAACGCAATAAGGATAATGATCTCCGGGTGGTCGATCATATCAACAGGATGTGCTCTTATGGTGCATTCTCGCTCCACCATCTCGGAAGGCACACAGTTCCAGCATGAAAGTTCGGAAGAACAAATCGTACTGCACCACATCAACCGGGTGCTGAAGCATTTTAACCCGATACTGTTGTTTCCTCCAAAGCGATAAGCATTATGAACAGGTTCGTCAATGACATTTCCGAGCGGATTGAAGCGTAGCTTCCCGACTGACTCAATTCAATTGGCGGATGGCCCTGACGTCTCTGGAAAGTGTATGGAAATTAGATTGTTGCGTAGTACTAAAGGGTGTCCACGATGAAATTGCCACACACAAAATTGATTCGCAAAATTCGAGTTTTCATCCGATTGCCATCAAATTTTCAGGGATTGAGAAATAACTATTAAACTTCATTTTACCATTTTATTCGTATTTTATTTACAGTCCATACGCAAATGCCCGCACCTTGGCCTTAACCCCGGCCATAAGATTCTGCACAACCTGTGAATCAACCGTTTTTTGCATGTAAACCCATACTTTCTTCAGTTCCTCGACTGTCTTCACTACCTTAGGTAGTTTAAAAGGTGCTGCTTCATAATCGCCCAGTACTTCTCGATGGGGCGGAGCTCCGGAGTGTTGGGAGGGTTGAACATTTTCGGCACGAAATTGACCTTATTGTCCGCATACCACTTCAGCACGTCCTTGGAGTAGTGGCATGAGGCCAAATCCGGCCAGAAGATTGTTGGGACGTTGTGGGCCTTCAGGAGAGGAAGCAGCCGCTTCTGGAGGCACTCTTTTATGTACACCTGTCCGTTCATCGTGTCCTGGGTCACGAAAGGTGCACTCCGCTTCCCGCACGTGCAGATGGCTTTCCAAACCAGGAATTTCTTCGCAAATTTGGACATCTTCTGAGTGCGGACATGCTCCGGAACGCTGAACTTATCCTTGGCCGTGAAAAACAGGTTGCCGGGGATCTGTTTGAAGTCGGCTTTCACATATGTTTCGTCGTCCATGATGCAGCATTCAACTTTCGTCAGCATGTTGAGGTACAACTTCCTGGCACGGGTTTTGGCGGACTTGTTCTGCTTCTCGTCGCGATTAGGGGCCTTTTGTACCTTGAACGTTCGAAGCCCAGCCTTAGTTTTGGCCTTCTGGACAAAACTTCGGCTTAGGTGCAGCTTCTTAGCCACATCCCGAACGGAGGCGTTCGGATTTCGGTTGAAGGCCCCAACTACGCGGTTGTGATTTTTGGTGTTGTACGGAATACTTTTTCCTTCACTTCTGGGCTTCCGATCGGTGGTCAACCGTTCCTCGAACCGCTTAATCACTCGCGACACCGTGGAATTCGCGATTCCCAACGTTTTAGCGATGGAACGATGCGAGAGATCCTTGTTCTCGTGATGAATGCGCAAGATTTTATCACGCACGAGCTGTTCTTTCGACTCCATTTCCGCGAGTTTTGATCACAGGACTTTAAAACTTGCAGGATGTGAATAATGCACTATGAACTAAATCCACCCAAATTTTCATTAAATTCTACCCAACGGTTAAAAAGTTAGAGCAATTTCATAGTGTGGCAATTTCATCGTGGACACCCTTTACGTCACATTTGCGCACAACCCCATTGGGCTGTATCTTGTTGGTTTTATATACTTTGTTTGAGAATAAAATAATCAAAAATCACAGTATGATTTGTTATTTATTTGAGAAAGAACCTGTAATTATATTTTTCGGAACAGTCTATAAAATGGCTGGGTATAACTTCCTCCGAGCGTTGTGATAAGTCACCGAGATCTCTCGAATACTTGCTCAGTTATGCCAGAGCCACGATTGCTAAGGAGATTTCAACTCCCACGGAACAGGCTGATGAGAAATACACGACAAAAACCGATCTATTCGAATTATGACCTCTGCGACGTATTAAACATGACAATTCTAAACTTAGTGTCATCTCCAGCTAGAGAAAGCCGTTTAGATCTCTCAATCTGTTTGAGATCACTAGCGCTCGACTGTCCGTGGAGAGTCATTCAGGATAGTAGTGATCATCTTCCGATCCAGGTTTCAATTTCAAATGGAACACGGCAGCCCCCTTTCTGCTCAAACACCTCCCAGAGTCACAAAAAGGTACTTGTAGAACTTGTTCAATCAGTTCGTGGAGAACAACATTGTTCCAGATGTGTGAACCCATAGTCCATTGAAATGAAACCCACGAGGAAGATTGAAATGCCAGTGGATTCCAGAATTATTACATTTGCTGACAACAGCATACCGAAATTCTCCAGCGCGCATCAGCTTCCGAAGTTCTTGTCTTTGACAATAATTATTTCGGCACACAGGCTAGACAAGACACGAAGTGATGAAAAGCTTGCCGAACTTTTGCAGTACTTAAGTCTATGGCAAGCTCTTAGTGAACGGCCTTTGCGCAGAAACAAACGAACACTGAGACGTATGCTTTCAGGGGGGCATCTCTGCATCTCTCATCTCTAAAAGCCGATACCAACCACGAAGCAGTGACACGCAGAAATGGCAGTTCGGCCAAATACGTCCTTGCTCGGAAACATGTGACGCATTTGTGAACAACGCGCCGGGCAGTATTTCTGCCTCCTAAGACCCAAAATCTCAGCTGGATGGGGTTGATAAGAAGCAGTACTGTTGCGTAAAGAAGACGTTCGTGCTCACTCCAAACAAGAAGTTCCGTAAATGGATGTTATCCTGTGAGATTAATTTGAGGGCATGAATCGAAAGGATGGGAAGAGCGTCTTATTCGTCAATAAATTCATATGATGTTGTTGGAATTGATGATTGGATGAAGCAATCGGAGTTTCAAGTGAGATGAAACTGTCCGATTTGCCTTAAAAGCCTTCGATTCTGTAGAAAAAGTGTCCAATTGTACCAGTGAACAACAGCTAGCTCGGCGGAACAAATCTCCGAAGTACACTTAGAAAAAATCTTGTAAACTTAAGTCTACTTGGATGCACATCTAGGAAGTGGCCCAATGGACATACATTTTCGTCTGTTCTGAACATCACACGACAGTAAAAAGTAAATTGAAAGTTTACATGCCATGACGTAAATGTAAGTTATGATACACAAAATTAGATTTTCTAAGGGCACCTATCGTTCATGTTATTTTAAATGCACACTCTTAGAAAATATCATGTAAATTTAAATCTTCTTGGATGCACATAAAAGGAGCAGCCCATAGGACAGAAATTCGCGTCTGTTCTTTAATTTACAAGGCACTAAAACTGAAATGATAACTCACATGACATGACGTAAAAATAATTTGGGGAACACAAAATGATATTTTACAAATGTCATGTAAATGTCTGTCCCCTAAGACCGACACATGCAAGCGTCCTTTAGTACATAAGAATGAGTTGAAAGAAATGAGAAAATAAATTCAATCAAACACATCTTTCGTCGAATTGCGTATGTGTCAGTATAAGGACACAGAATTTTACACGAAATCTTTGTTTACGTTCCCCGACTTTTTACAAACGTGAATTACGTCTCGTGTAAAATTCAGCATTTCTAAGTGTGTGCTACTCATAATGCAAAAACGAATGCTATTTCGATCTCAAGGACCTAGTTCTAGTTACCGTCAGAACAATTCGAAACTCGGTAATGAAATTTAATAATACAAAAAGTTCTTCAATGTCGTGGTAAAAAATAGATCAATCTTATGCTACAGGATTAATTTTGTTCCTTCATCTCCAAATGCGAGGTCTCCTCCTTTTATTAAACTCCAAAATGAGAATATTTAAATGAAATTAGTTTTAAACCCGATCGTTGGGCATCGTCAAAAAATATTTTAAGGATGCTAGAAGTAGTCGTCATGTTTAGATTGAGGGAAGTCATAAGCAAATGAACTTGTACTACGGTACGTTTTTATTTTAACTTAAATTGGCAAGCATTACAATAACGTTCAATGAAATTCAATCTGTTAAATATTTAATTGAACGTGGAGCACTCGTTTTAAAATCAATCACGGATGAGAACAAATTTTAACTTGTACCTTGTTGTGATGCGTGAAACCGACTGCGTTCAAAATACAGTCCATCGCAAAATTGAGTGCACACACCTGCTAGTTCACATTTTTCTAACATTTCCAAGACAAATATCACTATGCATGAACATTTGCCATGGAGTTCAATAAATTAATCTTGCAGCTAGTGATGGGTGCACACATAACATGCAAACTTTTTCTCAGTTTTTTAGAATTGTCGAAAATATGATAAATGAGCCATTTTCTATGTCGCAAAATTGAGTGTCCACTTTTGTGTTCGTCAACATATTTCATTTTATGTATTTATCAATTGAAAATTTCCGTGATGTTTTATAACAGTATCACTATGAGCATCTGTCAGCTGCTAGCAGAGTGGTCAAATTCATTGTTTACTGCAATTCAACTGAGTTCTAATCGAAATGGCTACAAAAAGAAAGGAAACGGATATTAATACGCGAACTCAGGTAATAAGTCTGTGCTGCCGTGGAAAATCATTGCGGGAAATTGCTGAAATCATTGGTAGACCACATTCGACAGTATTCAAAATTATCAAAAAGTGGAAATGCGAAGGGACTGTGAAAAATCTTGCTGGTAGAGGGCGAAAGCGTATTCTAACACCTGGAGATGAACGGCAAATTGTGAGAACATTACGAAAAAATCCTAGAACAAGCATTCCGAAATTGGCTGTGGAGGTTGATGACAACATTAAAAGACCCGTTAGTGCCGATACCATCAGACGCGCGGCGCACAGACATAATTTGCATGGCCGAGTTGCTAGGAAAAAACCACTTCTCTCAAAAGCAAACATCAAAAAGCGGCTGGAATTTGCAAAAGAACATGTGGACAAACCTCAGGATTTCTGGAACACAGTAATTTTCACCGATGAAACGAAAGTGAACTTGTTTGGATCGGATGGAAGGCAAATGGTGTGGAGAAAGCCAAGATCGGAGCTGCAATCACAAAATTTGTGCTCAACCGTTAAGCATGGAGGAGGAAGCGTAATGATGTGGGGCTCGATGGCGGCTAGTGGAACCGGCACTATGGAGTTTATAGAAACGACCATGGATAAAATGGGTTATCTCAACATCCTGAAACGAAATCTTCAACTTTCGGTGCAAAAATTGGGATTACCACGGGTTTATTACTTCCAGCAAGATAATGATCCCAAGCATACCTCCTACGTAGTACGTGAGTGGTTGCTCTATAATGTCCCGAAACAACTCAAAACTCCTCCCCAATCACCTGATTTAAATCCTATTGAGCATTTGTGGTGTGAGGTTAAGAATCGACTAAAAAATGTTAACCCAACAAATAAGAAGGATCTCAAATCGGCGATTCAGAACATTTGGGAGAATATTCCATCATCGGTGGCTAAGAAGCTAGTGGAGTCGATGCCGCGTCGCTTACAAGCCGTGCTGGAGGCCAAGGGAGGACACACCAAATATTAAATAATTTGTTTTTTTTTATGTCTACGGGCATTTAAACTTGTTTTTATTAATAAAAAGTTGACTGTGCACTCAATTTTGCCAGGTGAGAATTGATGTTTTTTTTTCTTTTTAATTTTTTTTGTAATGAATTCATTTGTTATTGTTTTTATTTTGCCCACCAATCATATGGAAGAGAAATAAAGTTATTGTTGAACTATGATTGATGTCATTTAATTTCTTTTAATCCCTGAAAAACGTTACATTACTAATGAAACTATAGGTGTGCACTCAATTTTGCGACTGACCAAAGACAACGATCATGTAAATTTCAGGCTTTCAAATCTCAGTACTAAGTCTAGTGGCTTTTTTTTCGACGCATTACGGTCCTAGATTTGAGGTTATCAAATATATTCTAGAAGCTGTTGTAAATATAGCATCCGGAACGTGATATTGAGTGTGAAAGTATTTATTATTTTGGGATTCAAGTTAGGATTTAACAATACATCAAATAGAATATACAATTCAGTCATATTTATCATTGAGTCTTCAAGAATTTAAGTGCTTACATCAAACGTAATATTCATTATTTTCAAGTGTGTGGAAAGTGGTAGTGAGACAACTCGTTCGTTTTGCGTCAGGCGTAAATTTTTGAAAGTACCTCCTCCGGTAGGCAAAAATCCGTTGCATGAACTTGAACAATCAAACCAACACTCTTAGAAAAAATCATTTAAATTTGAGTCTACTTGGATGCACATAAAAGGAGCGGCCCGTAAGATCAAAATATGCGTCCGTTCTTAAATTTACAAGACCATAAAAACTCATAATGATGACTTACATGACATGACGTAAATAGAAGTTGAGGTACACAATATGACATTTTCCAAATACTGCTAGTATTAATGCAAATACAAATGCTTCTTGATGCTAGTTTTGATCTGGATCAAGACTGCACCTTTAATGTTCGAGCATTACATTTACATAAGGAAATGAAATTCGATTGTTATGCATATCTTGCAACAAGAAGTAACCGGTTTATAATCTATCACGGAAGAGAACTAATTTGGACTTGTGACTTGTCGTGACGCGTGAAACCGACTGCGTTAAAAATAGCTGTGATGTTGTCAAAACTCCAAAGACAGGAATCATGTAAATTTAAGGCTTAAAACTCGCAGTATTCTGCCAAGTGGCTATTTTTTAAAGCTTTGCAGACTTATATATGAGGTTACCTTAGGGGCTGTTGTAAATGTAGCATCCGAAACGTAACTTTGAGTGTGTCAGTATTTATTAAATCGGGCTTCAAATTAGGGTTTAACAACACATCAAATAGAACACACAATTGAGTCATGTTTATCTTTGAGTTTCGAAGTATTTACGTGCAACACACCCATAAATATATTATTTTTAAAGAAGAAGGGCGGGGCGCCCCCCGCTAATTTTCCCCCTTTTTTTTTCCTTCCACCCCCCCCCCTCCCTCATGTGGCCCCCCCCTCTCTCTTCTTTTTTTTTTTTTTTTTTTTTTTATTTTCCCTCCTCTCTTTCCCCACACAAGACACCAACCCCCCCACCACGAACCCCCCCCCCCCCCCCCCCCCCCCCCCCACCACAAAAAAACGGCAAAAACGATTTTTTTCCTCCCCCCCCGAAAAAAGGCACCACCTTTTTTTCGCCTCAGAAAAACCACCGACGTCGACTGGGATTGAACCCAGACCCACTGCCCAAGCAACACAGGTTGTATTAAACAAGTTGAAAGTACTGTCAAATGACAAAAACAGGCTATCAATTCAAGTGTATAATGCTCTATTTCATACTTTAATATGACGTAAAAAGCGCAAAAAGTGAAGCCTTATAAAACATAAAATGGAAAAAAAACTATCCTCATACAAAAATATAACATCGCCAAGCATGGGATTTGAACACTAGTCCTTGGCGTGATAGGTTTGTAGCTTCTTTGCTAAGCCAACTCCGATTGTTGAAAAGTCAACTCTGAGTATCTATGATTTGTTTCCCATTGGCAGGGAAACCACAGAGATTGTACAACTAATTCATCGTTGTGAAAAAAAAACACGTTTTGCAAAACATGGTTGGTCTAATGTAATTTCAACTGTATATAGAACTGCCCATAAAATCTTGTCCTGTTTATGTTTTATAAATGTATGGAACATGTTTTTAAGAACAATAATAAAGTATTAATCCCTAGCAGCAGTGAAAAAAGTATTTTTAGCTCGACCGTTAGTCAGAGTGATATATAGAATACGAGAGATCCAAACCGCTCCGAATTTGACATGTTTTGCAATACGTATATAATACATTTATAACACAACCAATTCTAAAAAGATGTTTTGTGTGTTACTTGGGGGGGGGGGCAAGAGACAGTCCCCCTTACCCCCCCCCCCCCGACCCCGGCATGATCGATCCGTCTTGCTCGTGGTGCGCCTGTTCTTCGTGTGTCCGTCGGTTCGTTTTCGTAAATCATTTAAACTGGGCTGTCATCTGACATGCTCACGACATGACCAGCCCACCGTAGTCGACCGATTATAGTGGTGTGTAAGATGGGAGACTCTCCCAGCAACTGATGCAATTCGTGGTTCATTCGCCTCCTCCATGTTCCATCTTCCATCTGGACTCCACCGTAGATCGTACGCACGTTCTTCCTCCTCGAGCAATGTCCATGTTTCATTGCCGTAGAGGACTACCGGTCAGATTAATGTCGTATAGATGGTCAACTGTGTAGTTCAGCGAACTTTGTTCGATCTTAGGTAATCCGTTGCATGTGAAAATAATTGGAGCACCAACTGACGTACCCTTCGACGCAAACTATCGAAGATGAAGCGATTGCGATTTGCCACATTTATTCAGTTTGTTTTTGATAACTGCTCAATATTTTTCGATCGGACGAAAATTTGGACAATTGGTGGGTTGAGAGTTTTTTTAATAACGTCTAAATCATTCTGCTTATACCATTCCATGACATCTCGACTGTAATGATAGCTTGCTAAGTCAGGCCAGAACTAATCTATCTGGAGCATGACGTTTGGCAAAGGCGAAATTTGTTTTTCGGGAGTTGTCCAAAGTGCATTGCTGCATATGATAAATCATCCATCAAAATGCATCCGTTGAATTGACTCAGAATCCGGCAATTGCGTGGGCTTTTGCAATCAGGTGCTGTTTCAGGTCCTCATTAGGGTGCAAACTGGCATGATACGACTGGTAAGGAGATCACATGATCGTTCGGACTGCTCTACGGACTTTCACTCGTAGTTTCTGGTCGTATGTTCCACTTCTACGGTTGCTTTCTTTCGTGCGAACCAACGATGGTGTTTCCCGCGAACGTTTTAGCATGATATTTACAGTCGATTTTGGAAATTAAAGATACTTTCCGATCATCCCTTACGCTGAACTGGTTAATTTGACGTGCCGCTAGGGTTCAGTAAGGATTCTCTGTCAAGACCCGCAGCTAAGAGTCAGTTCCATTGTGGTTATATCACATTAATTAGTTTTTCTACTGTAGTTATCTACACATTTTTTCAGCATTTCAGCATGGAGAAGCTGGTTGGCGTAGCCTGGATCCGAAATGTTGTCAGCTTGACAATAGGGAAGGCTGCGACTGAAGATCGGGTTCAAACAGGGTATATCTTGCATTCTCATTTAATTATTAATTTCAGCACGCTTTGGGACATCTTTGCATTTCAAATTACTTTTACATTTCTGAGTATGGATCAGCATTTCAGCATAACATTTTCATTAAATTCTATTTCTAAACTACAACTACTTTTCCATAAAAGACTGGCATGTGATTATTAGCAGTATAGGATTGTATTTTAATTTATGTGTTTAGTGGTAATATGATAAGATATTCCATTTATTTCAGAAATCATCAAGTCAGGCTCTTTTATCACTAAAACTGCTTTCTTCACCCTATTGAATAGTCTGTTGATTCTCAAAAAATAAAACAACTCAAATTTCTTATCTTCTCTGCTTTTCAGCCTTTCCAGCACCATTAAAATATCCAATTTTTACTTTTCAGTAACAATCCAGTGGCTGTCAGTTATGTTTTGTAAATACTTATATTATATTCTATTACGTGCAATACATACATACAATCATTAACAAAGGGTTAGGGGGGAATACAGGGTGCCAGACGAAGTATAGGCGGGATTCGTGGTTATCTGGCCCAAGTCATGGATGACAATTATGCCTTCCTTGATGGAAATCAACAGATCGAGATCAGCGAAGGTCTAATTATCTTCCGACAGTCTACCGTGAGTTTGCTAACCCTATTTTTAACAAACCACCAGACAGGAATCCTAACGTGTATTGCTTATTGTTCATTTTTTGTAATAAGAGCATTTCGTTGGAAGGAGGTTCTCTATCCTTCTATCCTTTCCGTGGATTTCGTGTAAGTGCTTCTGCTTACGGGTCCACACCCCCATTTTTGGATTTTTGGCCCTTCATACAACGGAATAGTAAGGATACAGGTATGTACAGTTTGATCTAGCCATGGCAAGTCCTATCACATCACATCACATTGAAGATACTTTGCGATCATTCCTCCTGAACACGTCAGATTTTAAACTTGAGTGTGCCAAATTTGCTCCCGTCTCTTGAATTCCATCTTTGATAACTTTTGAAAAGGCGAATCAATTCTGATGATACTTTCAGCACTAAGTAAACAAACCTTCCGAATCACTGCACTGTCATTGACTTCAAGTTACGGCTACTAGAAGCGGCCAAATACAAAGAAGATCAAGCCTTACTACACTGAGCGAACAAATCGAGAGGAATTCATTCCTATATCGTGTGGAAATTTGCCACAATATATTATTGAAAATTTCATACGATTGAAGCGATCTAATGGAACGAAGTTCAAAGGACGATCGCATGAAAATTTTCCTCACAGAAAAAAAAATTGCAATGCAAAATTGCAATGGATTCAAATAATGAATCTCGGGCTCCAGAGGCGAGCCACAATCCAAAGGACTACACACACTTGAAAAGTGATGTCGATTGAAAGTGTATATGAGGCATAATTTTCTCGACTAATGCAACAGTCATCATTTCATACGATTTTGTATGGAATGAGTCTTGGACCCTTGCTTTGTGGTTCATAGTTCCGATCGTATGAAAATCATACGGATACTTTCCAAAGTGTATCAACATTATAAAGAAATAACTCAACATTGAGTAGATTACACTCAAGGAAAAAAAAATCTTTACTCATAGTTCCAAAGTCAAAGCGGAGTCTACATTGAAAACAAGCACTGCTTTAATCGCCAAACATACGGGACATGTATCAAGAACGATACTTTATACTAATTTTCTCAATTAATCCACATAAGAATGATTAAAATGATCATCCGGTTGAGTGCAGCTATGAAACTATCTTGACAAAAGATGAAACAGAAATTCAAAATCAGTTCCTAGAAGTTTGCTCATAGAGTAGCATAGGGAAACCCTCTCCCCTTTACAACATAGTTAAAATAACCCAACCAACGACGGTGTGACCCAACACGAAGGCATAATTGTAATTAATACGACTTTAAGAAACTAGCAAAACCACTTCAGTCAGCCAGAGCTGTGCCTCCTGTGTTTTTAGCCAAGCTCAGAGCTTCACACGATACCAGGCTTCGTTGCTTGAGGGGCGCCCCCCGGGACTATCGTAAAATTAATTAATGCTGGCATTTTACCGTCCCTTCCTGTTCCACATGACACCATACCCTTTCTTAGACCATTTCAAGAAGTGACTTTCCCAATTCAATTAAGCCGAAAAGCTGATTCCAGGTGAATGTGTTTATTCAAGGCATACTTTTTGTAAGCGGACTTCAACTGAAGCTTTCCCATTCAACAAAGCAAATCTGAAGGCAAAACTTCTCCTTTTCACGTTGGCCAATACCGAAAAAAAAAAGAACTAAGGTTGCAATGCGAAGGAATTAAAAATTAACTTTTGCTGCCCCTTGAAGGAAAAACAAAAAAGCACTCTGCGTCGATGTCGGTCGCGCCGTTCCAAAGAGGCAACTGCAGCTCAATTTTCACACAAGTTACAGCTTGTTATTTTTTCTCCTCAACCCGGTCTGAGAAACGAAGTGATTTCCGCAGTTTCCTCCTTGGCAATGAAATAATAAAAATCTCATCAGATGGGATTTATCTGAAAAATAGCTAGTGATGCAATTTACTCTCTCATACACACAAAGCTTGCCCGTTCCGGTTCGTCGTGTTCACTTTTTTTTCTGGATTTTGTTTTGTTTTTGTTTTTGTCACACTGCGCTGCTCTTGGTCCAAAGGATTTCCATGAGGCGGGGCTGATGTGGTGGAAAAGTTAGTAAGTACTAAAATATTGCTTCGATATTTTCATCTCCTCCAGGTTCGACTCCGATAGAGGGATTGGGCTAGGGGCGAGGGCAGAAAAAAAAATAAGCTGTTTGTAGTTCCGTAGCTAATAGAGATGCTTGTTCGTTTGAGGGAGAAGAGCAGAACAATATTTTCTAGAGGTAGCAGAAAGGAAAGCAGTTCAGAAAAATAAGATCGAATCTTGGAAACGATTTTCCGTTGTTGTTTTTGAGCTGGCACGAATAAAGCTCAGCAAAGCGAAACCAGTGCAGCAAGATTGAGGCGTGTAATTTAGTTATACTGCAATTTCTTTGTGGAGATAAGTGAAAGCACGTTCATGACATCAATAATTTTGTTTGTGAACAGTCAAAATCAGTGATTTAATAATAGGTTAATGCTTCGAGTAAACTGTAGAGAAGTGCAGTACAGGTCAGCTCATTTACTTGCAAATCGTCCTATCTCAGAGCTTTTTTCGCCAAATATTTCCACATCTGTTGTGGATCGAAAATGAGTTGTCTTTTCAATGAGGATAGAACAGTTTTGGAACAACGTACGATTAAAATCAATTAAATGATACTTGGTTCACTGGCTCATTAACATCTAAAATGCGTCACAATTGTTGTCAACTACTGAATAAATAAAGAAACAGCAAGTGACGAAAACTATGATTATAAACATGTAATCGAACCCACAATAGTATAGAACACGTCTCATGTTTTATATTCTTGTGAGTTAAACATTAGAAAAGATCATCAGGAACGATCAACAAATATTTCAGGGATCATGTAATAATCAAATAGTGGTTTATGGATTCAGAGGTGTGGCGGTGTGGCATGTGTGGTGGATCGGTGTTGTGGATTATTATTAGTCAGGTAAAGATTGTACTCGAAAAAAATGCAACACTATCTTTTGGGTTAAACTTGTTATAGCATGGGTAAAATTGATAATGTTTTCGGTTAAACTAATTTTAAGTGTAATGTTTACATGAGCAAAATTTCATCACAATCTGTCTATTGGTTATCGAGATGGCTTCCAAGAAAGAAGTTTTTCGACAAAAAATTATGGGCGCGGTCGTGGAAAACCCCGACCAGCCCCACAGTTGGGAATCGACAATTCGACCGTGTCCCGTGTGGTGAAATCGTTCAAGGAGACCCTGACGATCCAGCGGCGAGCTGGCAGCGGAAGAAAAGCGAAGACGACCGATCCCGTGAACGCAAGGAAGGTGAGAGATTACTTCAAGCGCAATCTGAACCATTCGATTTGGGACGTGGCCAAGAAGATCAATTCTTCCGTCACACCGTCATTCCGTGGTTCATCCAGCAGACAATGAAGCGTGCCAGACTAAATGTCTTCAAGGTAAGACAGGTGCCCAACCAAACAAATAAACAGAATATGGTGGCCAAATCCCGCACCAGGAAGCTGTACCGCGAGTGGTTGGTGCAGCCGAAATAAAACGTAATGGACGACGAGATATACATTAAAACGAACGCCAAGCAGATCTCCAGCCTAGAGTTTTTCTACGGCAAGTACCGCCTGGATGCTCCGGAGAAGTTCTGGCAGAAGAAGGTCGACAAATTTTCCATGAAGTACTTGGTGTGGCAGGCAATTTGTGGGTGCGGAAAATTCAACAAGCTGTACATAACAACCGCCAATTGCCAAATGTATAAAAAAGAATGACTCCAGAAGCGCTTGCTGCTTTTCCTCCGGTCCCACGAAGGTGACACTCGGTTTTAGCCGAATCTGGCATGGTGCCATTACATGAAACCGACGATAGAGTGGTGCGAAGCCAACGATGTTGTTTTTGTGCCGAAGGAGGCAAATACGCCAAACTCGTCAGAACTCCACCCAATACTCAAAATTCTGGGCGATTATGAACCCAAGTAACACGAAATGTGTAGCTGTGTTGCTTCAATGTAACAAATTATAATTTTCCAATCCGATGATTGAAAACATTTTAGGATACTACAATAGAATTGAAATAGCGCAGAAGGTAACATAATTTATGTGTGATAATGGTCATCAACAAAAAAATCTTGGACTTCAGTAAAACAAATTATTTTCTATTTTTAAAAAGGTATTCATGAACAAGGTTTTGAACCATGAACTCCAAGCTTACTAGAACGGTCTACTTATTACTCAACCATTTCAACATGCGGAAAAAGGAACAATTAAAATCCGCTTAAACCATCCCATTATTACCTAAACTAGCGCCAATGTGATAGGGGACATAGTAACTTATTTTAAAATAACAAAATTCAGGCGTAAGAAAGTAAGAGTTCAAATTAAATGGCTATGTAATGTGATGATCGGTCGGTTACATTTCAGTTTTTGCTTACACATCATCATACTAGGAATTGTACCCGTGCAAACAATGTTCGATGTTACAAGAAATAGGCTACAGCTATATTATTTTTTTTTATCTTACGTAACTGGAATAACTGAATAAAGTTGTTGAATGTTTCAGCGGTAAACAAAAATGGGATATAAATAGATATTTGATAGTTTTTAGTCTTAGTTGAAAGTGCAGGAACGGTCATCAACGCCCAACACGACAGGAACAAAACATACCTGCCTAGTTGGGTTGGCATTTGACAATTCAAAAATGAGTTTTTTGCTTGATATACGGAAGACTTGTTCTGTCCAGTTAGAATCAAGAATCACTTATTGTATTGCAGCAGCACGGAAAGTGACCGCTGTAAGAATTATTTTATAGCGGTTTGTTCACTTAGGTGCCCACTTTCTGTGGTATAAATTCTACGGTGTTTCGTGCAGTGAGTCAAAAGTTATTCCAGATGGAAGCCGAGAGGAGAGATAAAAATCGCAAAAACGTTGAAAATCGCTCAAACGTATCAGGGAGCAAAAGAGCGTGGATCGAGTGCCTCAAGGTAAGCGTCGTAGTGGAACATATGACCGCAAGCTGAACCAGAAGGTGTTGAGAACCTTCAGAGCAAACCCTGAACTATCAGATAATGATGGTATGCTGCTGCTCGCAGAACCGTTCGAAGAATTCATTTGCGAGCAGGAAATCGTTCTTTTCGAGCCAGCAAGCAACCAAACAGAACGTTGAAGCAAAATTTCGTCACCAAAACTCGAGCTCAGAAATTATACCAGCAGGTTTTAACGAAGTACCAAGGATGCCTGCTCATCGACGATGAAACCTACGTTAAAATGGATGTCGGACAGCTTCCAGGCCAAAAACTCTACATGGCGACGGCACGAGGAGATGTTCCTGCAAAGTTTAAGTTTGCTTTCATGAACAAATTTGCCATAAAAAAAAAACGGATGATTAAGCAAGGGATATGCAGCTACGGAGCAAAGGACAAAGTATTCGTGACGAATAAGACGATGAACTCGAAGCTGTACAAGGAAGAATGCCTCATAAACCGCGTACTACCTCCCGTGAAGTTGTTGCCAGATTTGGCCAGTTGCTACTACAGCTCGGAAGTCATCCAGTGGTACCGCGATAATAACGTAGATTTCATCGGTAAAAACATAAATCCACCCAACTGCCCGCAGTTCCGGCCCATCGAGAGACTTTGGGCAATAATGAAGCGGAAGCTTAAGAAAAGAGGAAAAACGGCTCGGGATGGAACTCAGATGACCAAAATGTGGAACAAATGTGCCAAGGAAGTTGACTTGTCGTGAGGATGTCCCATCCAGGTATCAATTTGTTTTTGCTGATAAGTTTGCTCGGAATGTTGGAAGAAGCGGCCCACCAACCACCCCACCCCACCCCCCCATAAAAAACAAAAAAGACACCCCCCCCCCACCACACCACCACCTATTTTGCCCCCCCCGCCCCCCCCCCCACCACAAAGATCCCAAAAATTCCCCCCCCCAAAAACCCCCCACCCCTCCCCCAAAAAAGCCCACACCCAAAAACCCAGAGCGGAAAAAAGAACAAAGCACAACAAATGCGTTTAAAGTGGAATAAGTTCGCCGGTACAGTGTTACCAGCGACTGTGCAGTTCATGATGGCATCGATCACAAGTAAAGTGCGACAGTTCGTTTGATACCTTGTGATCAAAAAGTTCCGGTAATTTGAAAAAAAACGCATTTATTTCAATTTTTAATTGATATCTTTATTATCGCCTTCAAAGTACTCGCCATTAGAGGCAACACACATATGCCAGCGCTTTATCCAATCATCCATACATTTTTTATAGGCCGATGAATGTATGGCTTTCAGTTCTTCCAGCGAATTCTTTTTTGTCGCATCAATCGATTCAAAACGCCTACCTCTGAGCGGAATTTTCAGTTTTGGGAAGAGAAAGAAGTCGCACGGGGCAAGGTCTGGTGAATATGGTGCTTGTTTGATGGTATTGGTGGAGTTCTTGGCCAAAAATTCACAAATAGTGAGCGCGGTGTGTGATGGAGCGTTATCGTGGTGTAAAATCCACGAATTATTGCGCCACAATTCTGGCCTCTTCTTTCGAATTGCCTCACGCAAACGTCTCATAACTTGTAAATAATACTCTTTGTTAACCGTTCGACCTTCTGGAAGGAATTCAGAATGGACGACACCGCGAAAATCAAAGAAAACGGTCAGTAAAACTTTAATTTTGGAGCGACTTTGTCGTGATTTTTTTGGTTTCGGCTCATCTTCGGCGCGCCATTCGGACGATTGTTGACTTGTGAGCATATCAAATTCATATACCCACGTTTCATCACCAGTTATGATGCGTTCCATGAATGTGGGATCGCTATCTGCGTTCGCAATCATCTGTTTAGCGACCTCAACTCGATGCTGTTTTTGCAAAAAAATCAGCTCTTTTGGAACAAGTCGTGCTTCAATGCGTTTCATGCCCAGAATTTCCGTCAAAATGTGTTCGGTCGATCCAAATGAGATATCAAGGAGTGCAGCTATCTCCCGAATGCTAATTGAGCGGTTTTCCATAACTAAATTCTTCACGGAAGCGATGTTTTCATCGGTAGTTGAGGTCGATGGTCGTCCAGAACGCGGCATGTCACTCACGCTTTCACGGCCTTCTTTAAAGTCTTTGTGCCAAACAAATGTACGATTTTGTGACATAGAGTCCTCACCAAAGGCTTTTTGCAACATTCTGAGCGTTTCCGCTGCAGAAAATCCGTTTGCAACACAAAATTTCACACAAACGCGTTGTTCCAATTTTTTATCCATGGTAAAAATCGCCGAGCGTCTATTTTTCGACTAACAAAAGCAGTTGTCAAAACAAAACTAATGGATAATTTGCTCTCACACTTTGACAGAATATCAGAACTAGTGTTGCCATCTTACACTAAAAAGATTTTACCGAAAAAATAAAGGCGGCCTTTTTAAATTGAAAATTACCGGAACTTTTTGATTACAAGGTACGAAAAAAATTTATTTTTTTTTTTTTTTTTTTTTAAAATAAATTCTTTTTTTTTTTTTTTTTTTTTCCCCCTTGTTTTTTTTTTTTTTTTTTACGCTCGTGCGTCCACATATATTTTTTACGCGTTCTCTCTACACACACACAAAATATAAAATATAAATTACACGGGATCCCTTAAAAAAACTATGTTCCACTGGGTATTTCTTGTTTAGTTAACTTTTGTTTCAATGGTCATCACTTGTTACTCACACCATTCAAGTTTGTGTTTTTTATGTTTTTATTGTTTATGTTATATGTTTTATTTTGTTTAGTCTTGAAGAGTCCACTACCGCTCATGACAAGAGCTTTTTGGTGTGGGAGAAGTGGTGGGCAAATACAATAATTAACATGTCCTAACTTAAAAACATCAAACACATATATGACAAATCAATAAGTCATAAGTGAATCTAGATTCAAATTGCATGAAACGAACATCTACATGACAAAACTAGGCCAATTGCAACTTTATAGATCTACAGCATGACACATGGAAAATATAACTTTTATATTTATGTTTTTTGTGCTTCTTCGGGAGCTCAAGCTCCAGAAAACAGGGAAAGTCTCAAAAACGACAAGGATCTGAAGAAAAAGTGGATGAAAGTTTAAGGAAAGATGACCATTTTTTGACGTAGACTACGTCTTACTGCAAGGGTAGGTTGTCAATTGAAAATCTAAAAATAACCGACCGTCACGAAATATTGTTACAAATTAAACGCTTATAACTTGATAAATGCTCAATAGATTTCCAAGATGATTACATCAATCGGTTGGAAATTTTCCCGCGTATCAATAAAATTATCAAACATTATTCTTTAATAATTCTAAACTATTGAAAATAGAGAAAAATAAAGGTGATGTCTTATAATTTTGTTTTACAGGCTAATTTAACTAAGGGCACAGTACGTTCCTATCACAGTTTTCAAATGTAAGCAAGGGAGGTCTCATATGCAGAACTGAACGATATAAAACTGGTACACCTTCGCAATTTTACTCATTATGACGGTGGAATGGGCGAAATCAGCTGTCTATCTTGGCATTACCATAGACAGCAAGCTTATTTTCAGGGAGCAGGTTGACAAAACTGTCACAAAGTGTAACTTTCTGTTGAAGCTACTGTACCCATTGATCAACAGAAGGTCTACATTATCCCTGAAAAACAAGCTTGCTGTCTACAAGCAAATCATACTTCCAGTCATCGAGTACGGCATGCAAATCTGGGAGAGTTGCGCAAAAACACATCACCTGAAGCTTCAGCGTGTTCAAAATAAGTTCCTCAGGATGATCCTGAACACCCCTCCGAGGACAAGTACATCTGAGGTCCACCGTCTGGCCGAGATAAAAATGCTCGACGATCGCTTTAGCGAGTCTATCAATCAGTACAGGGCACGCTGCCTGACATCGGAATACCAGATCATTCGAAATCTGGTTCCCCACCCCTAGGATTTTCAAATTGTAGCTATAGTTGTAGTTTAAGTAGGTTATCAAACAATGCCCCAAGGGCTGATCTGAACATTAATTTGTAACATAAAACACACTTAACACATTAAACATATAAAACACATAAACAAAGCTGAAGAGCCCACTGGGCTAAAACACTTGAAATTGTAAGTTAGTATATAAGATAAAGAATGATAAATAAAAACAATTTTAGTAGTAGCAGATTTTACTAATTAATGTTGCAGTGCCGAAGATGGTAAGTTTGTCTTGCCAAACAGCAGTTGGCGATGGCATGAACTCTGGAGGCAACGCGGAGCGGCAAGGCGCCATGTGGATTTGGCAGCTAGTGACGGCGCGTACCATAGAAGGTGTACTGGCGACTAATCAGTGGCCAGGTTCTTGCTCTGCAGGCTGTTGCTAGCAAGCCCTTAGCTAGGCAGCCATTCAATTTGCAGTACTGTGCTAGGCATTCGGCTGCCCAAGCCGGTGATGACTTGTCAGCCGGTAGACGCAACCACGAGGAGCAAAATATGACGCTTGAGTGTTTTTGTGTGTGATATTCTTGGCAGCCATTTTATTTAACGCGTAATGTGCACGGCAGAAATAACCTGCTTGGTGAAAAGACCGAGAAGGTTTCGATTCTATTGCGCACTATTTAAAATCCGTCCTTTTCAGGACGACCAATCCAATTATCAAAGAGTTGTTTAAATTGAATTTATCGATCAAACCAATTGGCAAACAGTAGATCAAGCAGTGGTCTGGTAGCTGATTGCGCTCTGCAGTCTGTTGATAGCAAGCCCTTGGCTAGGCAACCGTTGCTAGGCAGCCATTAAATATGTAGTGGTGTGCTAGGCCATCGGTTGCCCAAGCCGATGATGATTTGTTGTCAGCCGGTGGGTGCCACCACGAGGAGCAAAATAAGATGCTTGAGTGTGTGTTTATGAGTGTGATATCTTTTCTTGGTACCCTTTCTTTATCTAAAGCACAACGTGCACAGCGGAAATAACCTGCTTCGTGAAAAGACCGAGAAGGTTTCAATTCTAATGCGGACTATTTCCAATCCGTCCTTTTCAGGACGACCAATCCAACTTACTAAATTTGTTTTTGAAATCTAAAAACAAGCGACCGTCACGAAATATCGTTACAAATGAAACGCTAATAACTTTATAAATGCTCAGTAGATTTACAAGATGCTTACATCAATCGGTTGGAAATTTTCCCGCGTATCAAGAAAATAATTAAACATTCTTCTTCAACAAGTTTAAACTATTAATAATAACAAAAATGTAAGGTGATGTCTTATAATGCTAATTTTTCAGAGTAAATTTACTAAATGCACTGTACTTTACTATCACAGATTTCAAATGTAAGCAAGGGAGGTCTCACATGCAGCACTGAACGATATCAAAGCAAATTTTCTCATTCGTGTTGCAGTACTCAAGCTGTGCTGAGTATCGAGCCAGTATTCATTGGCAGCTGGCGATGGCATGTACCCTGGAGGGTGCGCTAGCTTCATTCGACAGTGCGGAGCGGCAAGGCGCCAACGTTGGATTTGGCTGCTGGCGGTGGCAACCGTTGCTAAGTAGCCATTAATTATGTAGTGGTGTACTAGGCAGTCAGCTGCCAGCCGGTGGGTGCAACCACGAGGAAGCGAAATAAGGTACTTGTGTGTGTGATCTTGTTGGTAGCTGAAATAACCTGCTTCTTCAAAAGACCAAGAAGGTTTTTATAACTATGCGCACAATTTCAAATCCGTCCTTTTCAGGACGACAAATTCAATTTTGAAAGAGTTTGTTTGATTGGAATTTATTCAACATTACTATCCAAGTTTTTACCAATTGACAGCCAGTAGTGGCTAAAACAATTTAAGTTTCCTCTTCGTTGCATACCTTGAGCATTGTGTACATTTTTTAAATGGCTGCCGTCACGAAAAAATTAAATCCCGGATGCTAATAACTCGATCGTTTCTTGATTGATTTATTTCTGAGATTTTTGCTCTGATCAACTAGAAGTTTTTACGATTGCCATTTTATTTACTCAAGTTTTTAAAGTTTTAAAAACAAATGATGAAATATTTCACGTACAATAATATTGGAATCGATATTGGAAAATTTTAAAGAATGTTGCGTTCCGGCAAGTACGCTTGATTTTCGCTTTGATTTTCGAAAAGAGTATTCCGAAGTAACATTCTCTGCATACAGTATATAAGTACAGTTAGGAATAGTTATTCTGTTGTTTTATTTTATTTTATGTTTTATTTACTTTAAGGAACAAATAAATTTTGAGAAACTGTGAAAGTGAGAATGAGTACGATGCCTAATCGTGTTGATGCCAAACGTATGCCAACATTTTGGAAGCGCATTCAAATCGAACACATGGAAAATCCTCCGACCACGTACCGATGCCGAGTGAACTCGTGATTATCAGGCAAAACTTAAACGTTGCCAACTACTGATTGAGATGCTCGAGAAGGGCCTTCAACTTGAGGCCGTATCATCATTTAAACCTTTCTGAAGAGTGTACAATAAAATTTCCTAATTTTCATAATGCATACTAACCCCTCCTTTAGCTCAGTCGGTAAAGGCGCGGCTACAGAGCAACACCATTCCGGAGGGGGCTGGGTTCGATTCCCGGTCTGGTCTAGACATTTTTCGATAAGGACAATTTCTCGACTCCATGGACATATAGAGGGTAATGATTGTATTTGCCACTAAATCATACTAATGTAAAAATGGTACCTGGCATCGAAAGTTCTTAATTAATAACTATGGAAGTGCATTTAAAATACTAATTTGAGAGCAAGCTATAAGCTAATTGCGAAGCCAATAAGCTTGAAACGCTAAGAAAGAATAAGAAGAAGACTAACATACTTACTCACTTATGCTAACCCAACGTCCGATTAGAACAGTACTTGCGTTGCAACATAGTTTGAAATAAACATTTAATTTTCTGCATTATCTTATGCGTATAAAGGGAATGCTAGATTTGACACGAATTCATGGAATATTTCATTTAAATATAAACCTGAAATCACTGAATTGGTCTAAAAGGTTTGTTGCATGAATGATTGTTTTGGCTTTAAATGAGCAACGGAGAATTTACGCTTCTGTTAAAATTCATTAACCTGTTTTCTGTGAATATTCCGCTACGAAACTAACGAAACTAATCAGACGGTTTAACGTAGTTTACGTCAACCGGTGGTGTGTTAAACACAACCCCACTGATTTTTTTTAGTACATTCTTTATGTAACAAAACTAAACATACAGGTAAAACAAATTACAATCTAAAGTTAATGTTAGTCAAAAACACATAAATGAGTTTCATATACTCCAGAAAAAAAAACCAAAATATCTCGAACCGGTTCATTAGGATGTCTACCTCGAGCCCGAAGGGAATCATAAAGCTAAGATCTGACTCCACGATTGCCAGCATAAGACCAAATAATGTGAGCTGCGTCTTGATTACCTTGTCCACATTCACAGAGATTGCCGTCGCTCTGCCCAACACGTTATAAATGAGCGTTCAAAGAATAATGATTGTACATGAGACGATACATCAGGCGAATGAAGTCTCGACTCACATCCATCCCCCCAACCAAGAATTATTCGTCACCCTTGTGATGATAGAATGTTGTCATCGGCCCAAATCTACCTTACTCCATGTATACTGCCAGCTGACGAGTGACTGCTAACGATAAATAGGGAAATAAAAATCTTTGAGTGATTTGTCGATCGTATATGTCGCCTATCATAGCGCCTTCCTTTGTGAGCAAATCCGCTCTCTCATTGCCCGGAATTGAACAACGAGATTAGACCCACACGAAAGTTATAAAATACCGCGAAGATGAATCACTTAGAAGCCCTTGTATTTTCATGAGAATACAGGGACAGCTACAAAGCAACACCATGCTGCAGGTGGCTGGATTCGTTCCCTTACTCCTACGGAAACCATATTGAGAATCTGAGAGCAGGTTGTTCTCCTCAACCCATTTGTCCAGACGGATGAGGATCATTTTCTCCAACAACTTTCGAATACAGCATAACATCGTGATGGGTCCATAGGAGTTATGATTGGACGCGGGTTTATCAGGTTTTTGTATGGAAATAACTCTCACCCGTCTCCAATCATCCGGTACAATGTTTAGTTTCAGTAACTGATTGAACAAGCTTAGCAACGTCTGGGAGGTTAATAACCTCAAGTTGAACTTAGTCCGGTCAGTCCTAAGAACGATCAGTATTGCCTCAAAAAAGGAATGCGAGACAGTGTTCTACCATTGAAAAAGGTTGGCTGACCTCATCTATCAAATTCCTGGTTACACGGGGAATCACAGGTTTTACGAGGATTCCGGATACGCAATCTTCGCATCATGTTTTAAACTGCGTTTCTTGGCCTTGATGAGGCTCTTCAGTTTACGTTCGAGTGCCGTGTACTCTTCGAAGTGCTCAGGTGTTCCACGTCTCCGGAAAACTTTAATCGCGTCGGACTTTTTACGTTAAACGTGGGTCAATTTCTGATCCCACCATGGAGAAAGAGGTTTTCTGCAACATGACGTTCCTGTAAATTGTCGAGTTTAAGCTTGGAATGCACTTCATAAGATCAAGTTGGAGAGGAAGTTATAATTGTCAAGCGGTGGGAGCCATCTAACGTCGATACGGCTTTATCTATTGCTGCCTTAAATTTTGTCCAATCGATGTAACGGGTTAGATCATACGCGACGTTGATGGGTTCCGATGGATTGAACCCGGTGGCAATCGATTTTTTTTTGGGCAAGTGATCACTACCGTGGGGATCCTGAATCACATTCCATGTGCAATCCAACGATAATGAATTCAAATTGTGAGGTCTAATCTACTGCCAAATGGAGATGGACGAGCTTAATATGTTACTTATCCATTGTTCAGGACTGTCGAATTGAAGTTGTCACAGAGGTCATTAATCAAGAAGACCGGTTGTCATCGTACAGTTCTCTCCAGCCTGTACCGTGAGAGTTAAAATCTCCCATCATCAACCGCAAAGCAGAAAGAATTGAACCAATATCTGAAAGTTCTTTTCGGATAATTGAAGCTCTAGGAGGAATATAAACGGAAGTAATGCAAAGCTTTTATTAATAATAACGGCCTGACATGCGACAACTTAAATACCTGGAATTTGAAGGAAATTCACCGTATAGAAGGAGTACTACTTTTTTATCCCCAAAAGTACTCCTCTTCCACGCGAATCCTCACGATCAAGACGAATTATACTGAAATCATGAAACGGAGGTTTTATTTTGGAAGAGAGCCATGTTTCACAAAGAGCAAATGCATCACAACTGGAATAATGTACTAAACATTTGAAAGATTCCAATTTAGAAATAAGACTTCGGCAATTCCACCCCGTCCTCATTTGGAAAATTATCCATACCATCTGCAAGGAGGGGCCACTTTTTGTCAATTGCTTCAAAAAAGTTTTCACAGTGGGAAGCATTGCCAGAACATTACTTATGAGAGGGTCAGAAATTTCGAGGTACTTGAAAATACCTTCGACAATGTCATCAAATGAGAACAGCCCAGTTGAGGAAGGGGCTTCTGTTCTTAAAATCGGGGCATGTCCCCGGAAGAGATGAAAGTCCTAGGTGTAGTTAGTACTACGGATACCAGGAGGAATTGGATTTTCCTTTCTTTCACCTTTCCTTGCAATTGGCCGATTTGAGGCTCCTGCCCAGCAACTTGCCGTGGGCGGACGCGTCTTCGCTTGCTTGAAGCATCTTCCGGAAAACTGAATAATGTTCCCTCTTCAGCCAAATCAAAGTCAGACTCGTCATCTGACAGAGGAGCAAAGGGATTAATATTGGGATTGGGATGATAGGGAGGCTTTTTTTCACCTTTTCTGCGAAAGATTGCCTAGAATGTTGTTATAGCGAACGTTCTAATTTTTCCACACGTTGTTTGTCCGCCGGGCACGACGAAAGAGCATGAGGAGGAGTTTCCTTGCAGAAATCACATTTTGGTGTGGTTCAAACAACCCCACAGGTAGTCGATTTTTCCCGACTCGACGTATTGAGGGAAGGCTGAACCAGAGAAGGTCACACGAAACGAGTTTGACGGGTTTTTATTGTGCCTTGATGGAGTAGTTATTGAATTTGTGGTTTTATACAGGTTATTTTTCTTCAGGTGGAAGTCTATTCACAACCAATTCTATAATTACTCAGGTCGGTAATTTGTTTGATAGTAACAACTGATTGTCGCTTTTGTTTATGTTGCAAAGCAATTTTGCTATCGGTAGTGTGTTGTAATAATGACGTTTTTTTGTCGCTGTTACATTAAAATAAGGTCTTTGCAACATGTGTGCGAATCACAACATTTTCTCACAGAAAATTGTCTCTTTCCCATCATCGATACAACATTTTGTTGTTTTCCTTTCGGGTTTTGTTGTAATACATTCAAGTTACAAGTCTTGAACGAACCCTCGGCACAGTTTGGCGGAGTGCTTCGGATCATTGTCCTGTTAAAGGACAAAACCATTACCAATTAATTGCAATCCATTTGGAACAGCGTTTTGCTTAAGGATGTCTTAATAGCTCTCTTTTTTTTAAGAATTCCGCCAATACGGATCAAATCCCCAACACCAAACGATCCCCAAACTAGCACCGACCCTCCTCCATGTTTTACGGTGGGTACGAAACAGCCCGGGTTCATTCGCTCACCGGGGAAACGGCGGACGAAGACTTTCCTTTTACTGCTGAATAAAGGGTGTATTCATAAAAATGGCACACGGAAAATCTTCTGTAACTTTTGAATCGTATGAGTAAAAAACCTAGAAATTTGAGTAGATCTTATCTGTCGATATCAAAGCGGAAAACAGTGGAATCTCCAATATAATTAGAGGAGTTTTTCTTAACCGATCACTTAGTTCTTTTATTGTTCAACTTTTGCTCTATTTTATTTATTACTGAAGCACTTTATTGATAGTTATCAAATTCGTTTATTCACGTAACTAAATAATTCACTTTATTTTTTGTAACTACTACATTTTTTGCTACACTCTTACTCTAAATTCAATTTCTTCAATGTATAAATTTGGGACTTGGTTCACTCTTCTTCAGCACAATTGATTGTTCTGTGAACGTAGGGAGATACTGTAAGAGATCGGTCCACATGCGGGTTACCCTTTTATATTCATTTGGTTTCATGGGCGGGCGGAAATAGAAATCCACTACCACATCATCATCACTTGAGTACCTTGGGCTCCGTTGTGATGACATCTCGTTGGGACGACAACTCGTTGACTCGATGAACAAGGGATTTTTCGCATGAGTGATGCTCGTTCTCGACAAACAGGCGGCGCTAGTATATTCGTACACGAACATCCTGGCCGCTTCAGAAATCACCATTTCTGATGATACTTTGTTGATCTTCAAGAGGTGAGTGATGCTTGATGTTAACGGATGACGTCTACCATTTCTCGATGTACTCTCGATGACGACAGAACGACCATCCAGCGGCAGAAAATGTACATGTAAATATAAGACCCGGTAGAGGGTTTTTTCATAATTAATTTATTGGACAGAGGTTTACCTTGTCCCTAATTCATTAGGGCCTTGTATGATTTTTGTTTCAGGTTTCTCCGGATGGAAAATTGTGCAGCATAGGTGATGAATTGATTTCAGCGATGACTGTTGAGGTTATGGTACTTCTTCTGGAGGAGTTGAAATGTTTGGTTCTGATGGTTTCTCGTTGCATGGTGGAATCGGAAGAAGACAAATCTTGCTAACGGGACGGATGTAGCTTCCGCTTGCAGTTCGGACAGAGACCACCCGTGTATTCGTCAGCTCCAGGATGTAGTTCTTCAATTCTTGCTGTTGGCCAGACCATAGGTGGAGACCCTTCGTCTACAAGCAGGACTAGTTGACCCTTCTCCAGTTCGATTGGCGGATTGCACCACTTCGTTCTTGGCTGTAAAGTGGCTAAATATTCCAAATGCCACCTCTTCCAGATGATTTGGAACATCCTCTGAACTTCCTGCCATTTGGTCAGTCGGTTACTTGGAAATTCAGACACATCGGCGTCTGGAACGGATTTGAGCGCAGACCCGACTAAAAAGTGACCAGGAGTGAGCACTTCGTAATCAGTAGGTTCATCGCTCAGAGGAGTGATCGGGCGTGAATTTAAACAGCATTCTATCTGAGACAACAGCGTCTCCATATCGTCGTGTGCAAGTGTACTTGCGCCAAGAACCCGCACAAAATGCTTCTGCGCGGATTGAATTGCTGCCTCCCACAGTCCCCCAAAGTGTGATGCCTTGGGAGGGTTGAAGCGCCATCGGATTCCGTTGGCTGCACATTCGTCTGCTATCGCTCTGTGGTGCTCCTTGTTCCGAATCAAATTGCGCAGCTCGTTAGCTGCACCGATGAAATTACGTCCGTTGTCCGAGCAGATTTCACGGCAAAGTCCTCGTCGTGCTACAAAACGTCTCAGGGCTTGCAGAAACTTGGCAGTAGTTAAATCGGCAACCAATTCCAGATGAACAGCACGTGTCGAGAAGCAGACAAACACAGCGACGTAAGCCTTTCTGGGGGCTGCGCGACGATGTGGGGCCTGTAGCGAAATTGGACCCCAGTAATCAATGCCGGTGATGGAAAATGGTCGGCTTGCTGTTACTCGTGACGCTGGTAGTTCTGACATGAACTGCTGCAATGGTTTTGGACGGGCTTTAACACAGGTAACACAGTTGTGTACGATGATTTTTGCCAGATTCCTGGCTCCAACGATCCAGTATCGTAGACGAAGTATATTGACAAGCAGCTGAGGGGCGGCGTGCAAGTGTTTTTGGTGGAGATAACGAAGCAGAAGAACGGATAAGTTGTGCTTTGCTGGCATGATAATTTGGTGTTTACTATCGTAAGGCTGTGGGGCTTGATTTAGCCGGCCCCCGATTCTCATCAGTTGATCGCTGGCGATGAAGGGTTGAAACCATCGAAGTTTGGATTTGGGCGAAACTGATTGTGTTTTTTGTAGTGCTTTCCATTCTTCACTGTAGGACTGTAGCTGGACCAATCGAATGACGGTTGCTTCTGCCTCTTCGAGCTCCTTCAAGCTGAGAAAGGGGTTTGTTGTGGGTGAAGGTGATTTGCAATTTTGTATGAATCGTCGACAGTATGCGACGACACGTAGGAGACGGTGGTATTTCGAAAATTTGCTTACTAGCGAATCGATGAACGAATGTTCGGTGGTTGCTGTAGCCGATGTTACCTGTTGTTTACATTCTTCATCAAGTGAGATCTCGTTTGCAATGTTGGCCGTTAATTGATTGGGCCATGAAGAGGGTTCAAGATGCAGCCATGGTGGTCCGTGCCACCACAAGTCGTCATGAAGGATGGTTTCCGCTTCTGTTCCTCGGGATAAGCAGTCCGCTGGGTTGAGTTCACCAGCAACATGATGCCAGATACAGTGCTGAGTTGATTGTTGTATCTTAGATACGCGGTTGGCGACGAAAGTTACCCATGTTGTGGGTGGTGCTTTCAACCAGTTGAGGACAATTGTAGAATCTACCCAGAAGTAGACTTCTCCGGTGTGGTTTAGTGATGCAGTGACCTTCTGAAAAAGTTCAGTCGCAAGAAGAGCTCCACACAACTCCAAACGGGGAATACTCTGCTGTTTAAGAGGTGCAACCCTCGATCTTGCTGTTAGTAGTGCAACTTTGATGATCCCTGCAGCGTTGGCAGACCGAACGTAGCAGCATGCACCATATGCAAGTTTTGAAGCGTCCGAAAATAAGTGCAGTTGAATCGATGTGGGTGTTGGACAGATAACCCATCGCTCAATTCGTAATTCATTCAGCCGGGGTAATTGCTCACAGTACGTCAGCCAACGTTTCTTGATGGTTGTTGGCAATTCATCATCCCAGCCCCAAGACTCGTCCTTGTCGTTTTTTAAGGTCCACAGCTCCTGCATAAACAATTTTGCAGTTGTTATTACCGGTCCAACCAGCCCAATTGGATCGAAGAGTCGTGCTATTTTGGAAAGCACTGTTCGTTTTGTGATGGTAGTTTCGGTAGGATCCGACGACAGACATATTCGATAACGGAGATAATCGGTACATGGTTCCCAATGCAGTCCCAGTGTCCTTATACATTGGTCAAGACAGAAATCCACGGATGATGGCAGCGCTAGGTTATCGGGAGAAACGTCATGAACAACTGCAGGAATATTAGAGGCCCACTTGCGTAGGATAAATCCTCCCTTGGAAAGAAGAGTGTTAAGTTGTTCTCGAAGTTCGATAGCTTCTTCTATGTTGTCTGCTCCAGAGAAAAGATCATCCACATAGAAATCCTTTCGCAGTATTTCAGCAGCTCGTGGAAAGTCTTGCTGCTCATCGTCGGCCAACTGATGTAGGACTCTTGTAGCCAAAAAGGGTGCGCAAGCTGTCCCATAGGTGACCGTTTTTAGCTCGTACGTATCCAGTGGTAAGTCAGGTGATGCTCTCCATACAATTCTCAACAAAGGTGTGTCGCGTTCATCGATCAGAATCTGTCGAAACATCTGTTTTGCATCAGCTACTAACATTATTCGATGGGTCCTTCCTCGCATAATAATGGATCTCATTTCTTCTTGTTTTTCCCAAATTAAAATTCCCCAATTCAACCCCACCCCCCCCCTTCCCATTCCAAATTTTTCCCAAACCCCTATTTTTTTACAAATATTTAAAAAATTTCCCAAAACCCCCCCAAACCCATTACCCACCGTTCCCCCTTTAAAATTGTAAATTTACAGATTTCTGTAAAAAAATCTAAGTGTGTGGACAATGGGTCCCACCATAAGTGCATCGTTTAACGAACGCCCTTGGCTCGTCTTACACGACGCATCAAAAACGACGCGCACTTTAGTGGTTGTGCTTTCCTCACGGAGTACGGCGTGGTGCGGTAGGTGGTAGCAAGGAATGGGTGGTGTTTCATAATCGTCGACTTTCTGCATGTGGCCTAAAGAACAATATTCATTCATAAAATCGACGTATTGTAGACGAAGCTGTGGATCGTGAGCCATTCGTTGTTCCATTATGCGAAATCGACGGATGGCAGTGCGACGGTTGTCGCCAAGAGAAGCGATGACGTCAGATTTCACCGGTAGGCGAACAATGTATCGACCTTGCTGGTTACGAGATACGGTTTGCTTGAAGTGTGCTTCACAAGCAGCTTCCTCGATGGAATGGCATGGTGATGATGTTTCGTCTTCGATTGTCCAGAATCGTTCCATTATCTGAGACAAATCGTTGATAGAGGCAACGTTTGCGATGAGTGGTCTTTTGTGTTGTGGGCTGGAAGTTTTTCCCGAAATAACCCAACCGAGCGTTGAGTTAATGAGTGGTGGAAGTGAATCGCCTATTCTAATTCGACCCGATACATGGAATATATCGTAGAAGACCTCTGCTCCTAGCACTAAATCGATAACCTTGCAATCGTAGAAATTTGGGTCTGCAAGCTGGATTCCAGGTGGAATGCTCCAAGTAGAAGCGTCAATCGGGGTAGAGGGCAAGTCCATAGTCAGTCAAGGTAGAACCAAGCATTCAACGGTGGTGGAATAGTTACATACTCTTGAACGAATGTTAGAGAGAACTGTGAATTTAGCATTGACCGTCGATTGCCCGATACCACAGATTGGGACGGAAACCTTTCTTCGTTGAACCTTGACAGTTTGAATAAATCTTTCCGAAACAAAGCAGCACTCACTGCCAGAGTCTAAAAGAGCTCTCACGGAATGCTCAATACCATTATCATCGACGAAGAGGACAACAGCGGTAGCGAGTAGGACGGTTGTTTGTGTTCGATCAGTCGCTGCGAAAGTGGGTACCTTGTTGACGGTCACTGTGGCTGATGTTCGTGGCTGTTCTTCCGTTCGTTGTTGATGTGGCTGATGTTCGTGGCTGTTCGTTGTTGATTTCGATGATGTTGTTGAATGATGGTTCGCAGTGGTAGAAGTACCTTGATGACAAAGTTGTGTGTGATGACGGTTATGGCATTTGCGGCAGGTGCTAGATGACATGCATTCCCGTACCAAGTGGCCTTTACGTAAACAGTTTCTACACAGCTGAAGTCGGCGAATTTCTCTCTCTTTGTCCTCAAGAACCATTTTCGAGAACGTCGGGCACATGTAGAGAGGATGATGTTCTGAGCATATTATGCATTTTCGATCGGTGGTTGTGTTTACATGGCTAACAGTGTGACATGCAGTCGGACGTTGAGTGAACTTCTTGGGCTGACTGGTCGAAGATGATGAAGGAGGCGGAGTTTCTACGCCTTTTCCGTGGAGTGTCTGGAGAACCGATACTCTCCTTTGAATGAAGCTGGTGAGATCCTTAAAGGTGACATCTACTTTTGCCGAAGAATATTCTTCCCAATCGCGACGAGTTGTGACGTCAAGACGAACGCTGAGCATTCTAATAAGAATAAGATCCCAAAATTCAGTTTTCTCACCTAATTGCTGGAGAACCTTTACATTTGACTCGAATCTCTCCACTAGGGTATGTAGATCTGCCGCTGACTCGCGTTTGATTGTTGGAAATTCGAATAGAGCGTTAAGGTATGATTGCTTCAATCGGGGCTTGTTCTGGAAATGCTCCTCAAGCAAATTCCAGGCGACGGAGTAGTTGGCCGCAGTTATAGGGATTGTCTGTACTAGTTTGAGCGCATCTCCCGAGAGGGACGAACGGAGATAGTAAAATTTTTGTATATTCGACAGTTCGGCTGAAGAGTGAACCAAAGACATGTACAGGTCGTGGAAATTCAGCCAATAATCCAAATTTCCACTGAAGACAGGCAGTTTTATATCTGGTAGACGCACATGGGATGACGTAGGGTTTTGCAGGTTAAGATTAGAAGTCGAAGCGGACGAGGTGGATGCCGGAGACGGAGGTGTTGTTTTACAGACGGACAAGAGAAACCCTTTCACTTTATAGTACGCTGATTCATAGCTGGCGCGCGTCTTTAGATGTTGTTCTATGCCGGGCTCGTCTGTGGTTTCCAGCTCAGACTGGACTGCGGAGAAGTCGTTCCACAACTTCGTCATGTTCTCTAAGCGTACCGGAACCTCCAAAGAATGTTCTTCATCCTTGTAGTTCTCAACAAACGCTGATATTAAACTGAACGACGTCTGCAGACTCTTCATTCGTAGTTTTAACGTTTTCACGCGGTGATCCGTAGACATGATGATGGAGAATAACGCGAAGATTGATCTGTGGAATCAAAAGCACCGCGAAGCACAAACGGGACAGAGTGTAGAGATTTGGAAATATAATTACCTCCTTGAGGCGGTTTCTATGCCTTGTACTAATAAATAACAGCATGCACTCGAACTTTCTGGATGTTTCCTCAGGCAAAAGTGAGGGTAAACCTCCAATGATGGAAGATTCGCAGGTAGTAGTGTCCAGATGACCGGAGTACGTCGGCCAATCCGGTTCGAAGGACCATATGTCGATATCAAAGCGGAAAACAGTGGAATCTCCAATATAATTAGAGGAGTTTTTCTTAACCGATCACTTAGTTCTTTTATTGTTCAACTTTTGCTCTATTTTATTTATTACTGAAGCACTTTATTGATAGTTATCAAATTCGTTTATTCACGTAACTAAATAATTCACTTTATTTTTTGTAACTACTACATTTTTTGCTACACTCTTACTCTAAATTCAATTTCTTCAATGTATAAATTTGGGACTTGGTTCACTCTTCTTCAGCACAATTGATTGTTCTGTGAACGTAGGGAGATACTGTAAGAGATCGGTCCACATGCGGGTTACCCTTTTATATTCATTTGGTTTCATGGGCGGGCGGAAATAGAAATCCACTACCACATCATCATCACTTGAGTACCTTGGGCTCCGTTGTGATGACATCTCGTTGGGACGACAACTCGTTGACTCGATGAACAAGGGATTTTTCGCATGAGTGATGCTCGTTCTCGACAAACAGGCGGCGCTAGTATATTCGTACACGAACATATTTTTTTTTCCCCCCCCCCCACCTTTTTTATATTTATATATTCACTCACTCCCCCCACCCCCCCAAAAAAAAAACTGACAGAAAAAAAATTGTCCCCCCACAAAAACAAACCCGCGGCCCCCCCCCCGGCCAAAAAGCGTAGTACAAAAAAAACAACTTCTCCTCGTATAAAAACCCCCAAAAAACCGCCTCAGGGCCCAAAGAAGGAAGGGAGTGGTCGTAAAAGTGGTCCAATGGACAGTAAAATGGCCAGGAAAGTCGTACAACAATTCAAGAACAGTCCAAACATATCAATTCGAGATGTCGCTAAAAAGTCTAAGGTGTCAGTCGGTTTTGTGCAGAAAACCATGAAGCGTGCTGGGTTACATGTTTACAAAGTGCAAAAAGCCCCAAACTGGAATGAAAAAACAAAACATCACTGCGAAAACCCGCGCCCGGAAACTTTACACGAAGCTGCTCACCAAATCCGGTTGCATCGTGATGGATGACGAAACATACGTCAAGGCCGACCTCCGTCAACTTCCTGGGCAAGAATATTTCGTTGCCAAGTCGAAGTTCGATGTTCTGGAGGATGTTCGAAAGAAGAAACTATCGAAATTTGCAAAGAAGTTTCTAATCTGGCAGGCGATTTGCAGATGTGGTGAAATAAGTGCTCCCTTCATCAGAGTGCCTTAAGAAGCGTCTCTTGCCATTCATTAAGAAGCACAAAGGATCAACTCTGTTTTGGCCTGATCTAGCATCCTGCCACTACGCTCGAAACGTATTGGAGTGGTACCGAGCCAACGGAGTCAATTTTGTGCCAAAGGATATGAACCCACCAAATTCACCGGAACTTCGTCCAATTGAAAAATTCTGGGCAATTATGAAAACGGAACTTCGCAAACATCCCAAAACTATAAAAAAGCAGAGCTAGAATTGAAGAAAATTTGGGTAAAAACAACAAAAACACTGGGAAAATCGGTTGTACAAAATTTGATGGGTGGAGTGAAAAGGAAGGTGCGGGCATTCGGGATGGGAGACGAAATTGAATAAGACAAATGTTGTAAATCAAAACTCATTAGTAGTTCTTCATTCGCTGAAAATTTCAAGAATATCCGATAATCAGTTTAATTTTGATGAGTATATATGTGTGTGCCATTTTTATCGAATACACCCTTTAGGTCGAATCTTGATTCATCGGTACTATTTAATTGACCGCCACAGGTTCTGAATGGCTATTCCACTTTGAATATGCAGTGAATCAGGCATCAAAATTTGGAATAACTTGAATATGAAGTGAATCAAACTATAAAATATTAAACTAGTGAACATGAAGTGAACCAGTGCTGAATCACTTGAACATGAAATGGATCAGACCTGAATCACTAAATGTGCAGTAAGGCTTTCCTGAATCACTTGATTTTGAGGTGATTCAATACTGAATCACTTGAATATGAAGTTTATCAGGCTTGAATCACTTGACTATTAAGCAGCCTTGAATCACTTGATGAGGTGACCTTAATCACTTTAAAATGAAGTAAATCAAACCTGTATAATTAGAAAATGAAGTGGATCTGAGTTGAACCACTTGAATGTGTGGTGATTCAGGCCTGAATAACTTGAATTTGAGATGAAATCGTCCTAAATAACTTGAATATGAAGTGAATCAGCCTTGAATCACTTGAATATGAAATTACCCAGACATAAATCACTTGAATATGTGGTGAAACAGTGCTAAATCAGTTGAATTTGGGGTGAATCCTTCCTGAATCTCTTGAATATGAAGTGAATCAAACCTGAAACACATGAATGAGAAGTCCGTCAGTCCTAAATCACTTGAATTTGAAGTGAGTCCCCAACAAACATCGGTGTTCAATTAGAGCTTGATCAAGCAAATTTGGAGAAGCTATTCAGCTGTTTCTTCTAGAATAGCTGAATAGCTTCTCCAAATTTGTTTGAACAAGCTCTAATTCAACACCGATGTTTGTTGGGTCAGTCCTGTATAACTTGAATATGAAGTGAATCAGGCCTGAATCATTTGAATGTGAAGTAAACCAGACCTGAATTACTGGAATATTAAGTTAACCATACCTGAATGACTAGTATTATTATTATTATTATTTTAATTTTCTTTTCATCAACAGATAAAAATGTTCATCCCAATGACCCTTTAAAAAATTAAATTACATACGAAAATTAAACCTAAAGAAGACCAAAAAAACTGCTAAGGACGAGCAGCAGTTCAAGGCAAACTGGCTTTCTGCGGCGAAAAAGGTGGACAAGGTGGCTGTACAAAATCTGATGGCAGGGGTCAAGCGTAAGGCCCGGCAATTCGGATTTGGAAAAGCGGAAGCCTAACTGAATATTTTTCCTGAATTTTATACTAATTGAACTTGAAAAAGAAATTTAATTTGATTTTTTAAATAAACGATTTCACCGATTTACACGCGTTTTCCCTTGACCAAATTTTGACCGTATCACCCTTTAACAAAAATTAACAAAGACATATACCGAAACAACGCTTATTAACATCACGGGATACATTAAAATCAAACACATTATAGCAGCTGTTGAAAACGCGGCACATGCTTTGCACAGGTTCGTGTTTTCCGTAGTTGGTCCTTGAGTGCCGGAACACGAAGAACTGTTGTAAACGGAGATTTCGTCGTCGAGTGTTGATGGTCAAGAGATCCAGTAGAACGGAACAATCAACATTTCCTTGAAGCGGATCACCAATGAAACACGCTTTGGCTACCATACGCCTACCTTCCAACAGTTCCAGGTTGATGAGCTTACACCGACTTTCATAACTTGGCAATCTGCGAGGGTCTTGCCAGCGAAGATGTCGCAAAGCAAAGCGTATAAACCTTCGCTGAACAGCTTCGATCCTCTGGACTGCGTTTTGGTAGAAAGGGGACCAAACGATGGCACAGTATTCCAAGAAAGGGCGAACCAAAGAGCAGTATAATGCCTTCAGACAGTAAACGTCCTAGAAGTTTTTTTGCGAAGCGGAACATAAATCCTAGCTGCGAAGAGGCCTTGGAAACAATATACGAAATGTGAACCTTGAACGACAGTTTGGAGTCCAGCATTACTCCCAGATCCTTGACCGTTGTTTCTCGTTTCAAGCGCGTACCTCGAAGGATGTAGTCGTGAAGATACATCGCACGTTTTCGGCCGAAGGAGATAGTTGAGCATTTGGATACATTTAATGACATTCTGTTGATTCAGCACCAGTTATCGAACACTTGCGGTTCCTGCTGAAGAAAGTGGGCGTCTTCCGGACATTCATTTTATAACGTAGTACAGCTTCAGGTCATCCGCGTAGGATAATTTCAGGCATTTGAGGACCAAGTTCACGTCGTTCATATATAGGAGGAAAAGGAATGGGCCGAGGTGGCTACCTTGAGGAACGCCGGATGCTACCGGAAAGCTAGATGAGGCGTAATCGGCAATCTTCACGGACATAGTTCTACCAGTCAGGTATGAACGGAGCCAGTTCAACAACTGATCGTGAACCCCCATATTGCCGTATTTAGAAATGGCAATCTGATGGTTCATTTTATCGAACGCCGCAGAGAGATCTGTGTAAATGGCGTCTACTTGATGACCGCGTTCCATTTCGCGCATGATGAACAATGTAAATACGGTTAGATTGGTCGCCGTCGAGCGCTTGGGCACAAAACCGTGTTGGTCTGGAGAAATAGTCTGTGAATAGTCATTGACCAGCCTTTGGAGAACAATTAGTTCAAATAGCTTGGATACAGAGCTTAGTGCAGCAATCCCACGATAGTTGGCGACGGACCGTTTGCATCCCTTCTTGTGTATTGGGAATACAAATGACTCTTTCCAGCATTCAGGAAACTCGCCGGAAGTTACAGACAAATTGAACACCGTAGCTAGGGGCGCAGCAAGCGTGTTTAGGCAACGCTTCAGGACAATTGAAGGAATACCGTCAGGACCGCATCCAGTTGAAGTTTTCATCTGCTTCCCGGCTGAAATCACCATATCACTATGAATAGTGAAAGCAGAGCCAAATACAGACATGCGGGGAACATTGCTAGTAGCCGATTCGAGGCTCTCGGCGTCCAGAATTTCGTCGCAGAAGACACTGCTGAACTGCGTACGGAACAAGCTGGCGATATCCACGATAGTGTCAGCTTCAAGAGTGCCATCAGTCATAGTAGAGGGTAAGCCGGTTTCTTTCCGTTGTTCGTTCACAAACCGCCAGAAGCTTTTCGGGTTCGTTTTGAGACGACTCTGCAATTGAAACTGATGGGCGTTGTACAGGCTGTTATTGAGGTATTTGTAATCGTCGTTGGCGCGAGCGTAGTTTGCCCTCGTGGAATCGGTGCGATATCTGCTGTGTTTCCTCAAAGCAGCCCTTTTAACTCGTTTCAAGTGTTTGAGGTCAGAATTTGACCAGGCAGGTTTGGGAGGCTTACGGTTGATTTTCTTAGGCACGAATTGATCGACGGCGTAAAGCAAAATACAGCACATAGTCGAGGCAGCAAAATTTGCATCCCCGTTTGCAAGAGTCGTGTTCCAGTCCACATCGGCGAGAAAGTTGTTCATTCCCTCGTAGTCAGCATGGTTGAAGTCATAATAAACATTTTCGAAGTTGTCATGGAAGCTGTACTCAGGATTTAATTCCAGCGTCAGTAGCAGAGGGGAATGGTTTCTGCAGCTTTTGACAAGCAGTGCCGGAGCTTGAATGACAGAACATCTTTGACCCAGTTCTTCAGTAATGAAGCATAGATCCAGCAAACGATTGTTGTTATTCGGAATGCCGTTAACTTGCCGAAGTCTTGCGGTAGAATAAGCATCAAGCAAGGAGAGAGATGCTGGTCTGAATGACGAACATGAAGTATCTGGATAGTGGAAGCCGTTGGTATCGACATGCCATGAAATCGTGCTGAGGTTGAAATCTCCCACAACGACGATGTTGTCGCTGGGTCCCATTTGTGACACGATCCAATCCAAAGAAAGAGTGTGCTTATCGATGAGGCTGCTGTCGTTGACACGATCAGGTGGGATATACATAACGCACATAAACAATGTTCCGGTTTTGGTGGTTATTGCCACCCAGAGATGTTCAACCGTTGAGTTTTCGGGAGGCTTCAGGAGGCGAGATTTGAATACGAAATTAATCCGACCAAAAGCAGGTATAATCGCTTAAATGAGAAGTCAGCCAGTCCTTAATCACTTGAATTGAGGTGAGTCAGTAGTGAATCACTTGGATACGAAGTAAATCAGGCCCAAATGGCCCCTTTGTAAAGACTCGATTTTAATTTAATATAATTAAATGTTTGTATCGGGAGCGTGTTGCCGTTTTTTTTTGTCGCTATTACATGAAAATTAGGTCGTTGCAAAATGTGTGCGAATCACAAATTTTTCTCGCAGCAACTTGTCTCTTTTCCATCATCGATACAACATTTTGTTGTTTTCCTCTCGTGTTTTGTTGTAAAACATTCAAGTTACAACATATCATTGTTGCAAAGTAGAAGAATAAATGGTGTATCACTCGTTAAAGTTTTTAGGCACAAAAAGTGAATATATGACACACTGATTGTTACATAATTGAGTCATGTTGAAGTTATACCACCTGATTTGAAACATGTGTACTTTGAACTACGAATGAACCTCGTTTGCTCAAAATTGCAACCACCATTCCAAATCCCCAGTCGAAAATATAAAATTGAAGTTTCTTTCCCACTGATTGAGCTCAGCAGACTTTTTCGGTGGAAACATTTCTTCAGAAAATAGAAACCATCATCAGTATTGAACTTGGTTTCAAATTTCAGCTGAAACGGCACCAGGAGCAGTTTGAAGAGTTTTCTGCATGAATAATTTCATTTATTTTTTTCTACGAGCAAATAGCGAGGTGGAATTCCCATCCCAGCTTTTCTCACCAACCTTACTCCATTCATAGACACCTACCAACCGCTGGCATTGTTGCTTTCAATGCCTTTTCATCCATTATTTCACCGTCGTCATTCAGGACAGGTGTATCATATCCAGACATCGGCATGCATTCAAGTTGATGATTGTGTGGTGCTGTATGTGTGCTTAAAACGTGTTGAAAAGTACATACTGCTTCACACTTGGTTATGTGTGATTTGTAACAATGGGGAAGAAAAAGGTCAAAGTCGGTTTGGACACTATTTTTGCATCATCATATCTAGATGTTCGAAGGCGAGTATTTCTACGCTTGATGGACAGAACGACAGGTTCAAAGCAACTCCAAATCCTGCACCCATGTGTCTTTTTTTTCTCTCTGATAATGCTAAATAGAAAAATACCTACGATCTAGACACCGTTCTACTCCTTGACGGTTTTGCCCTCCCAACAGGTAAATTGAAAGGTCACCTGTTTCTACTTGGCCCCAGCTTCGGTGACGCGATGTACCGGAACAGACCATACCGAACCTCTAGGTGGGAGCGCTTTTCAGAAAATCTGATCATGTGCGTTTAATAGACTTTTTTGTCGGAAGGATGAAAAACACGAAGGAACAAGTTTTCCTTTTACTTTTTTCAGTCGTTGGGTTCCCTCGGGTGGGTGAAATGTCCCTTTTCTGTTCAGTCAACTTGCAACAACGGTGCCTGCGTCTGTCAGTTCCATTCCTAGCAAACGAGAAGTGACCCAGTAAAACGAGGACTTTATCAGCGAACTTTCAATGTTTTCCGGTGGAGATGTTGTTTTCCTAGGGTAGTGAGAAAACAAACAGACGCTGTTGAAAGAACGCAATAGGAGGTGAACGACGCTAAAACTTTCCGGGGACCCAGCCGGACTGATATGGTGAGAATTCTTGCTGCGAACAGCTCCTCTACCGGTGTCAGTTACTGTTTGCTTTAACAAGGCGACAAAACTGGGACGAGGCTGATGCTGATATTGAAATTACAACTGTTGAGTTAGTGGAAATTATGTTTATTTTTGGACAACAGTGTGGGATCCTTCTTAGTTAAAAAGTGGATGTATTGAAAGAAGCTACTTTGAATTGTTAAAAGTGGCCTCCGATAGCTATAGTTTATTCGAAGTGAGAACAGAAAGGTATTCCAATGGGTGAAATTCATTATTCAGTACTCAATGCTAATTGATTTCTGTCACCATTAGAAGAATCAGCGAATTAACAAAAAAATCTGAACTGGGTTGAGTGTGCTCAAGACTGTATTCAAGAAAAATGAGACACACACAAATATAATCATATATCATTATCCCATCTACCAATATTTTTTCGACAGGTTATCGAAATTTTTACTTCAATCAATTGCAAACTTTTAGGACTATCAATGTTATTATCAAAATTATCCTTTATTTCTCACTTTATATTCCCTTACAAACCCTCAAAATCTATATCGCAATACAGATAATGCGCCCCAGTGGGTTGATCATATCAGTTCAGCTAAAGGGTGATATGGTCAAAATTTGGTCAAGGGAAAACGCGTGTAAATCGGTGAAATCGTTTATTTAAAAAATCAAATTAAATTTCTTTTTCAAGTTCAATTAGTATTAAATTCAGGAAAAATATTCAGTTAGGCTTCCGCTTTTCCAAATCCGAATTGCCGGGCCTTACGCTTGACCCCTGCCATCAGATTTTGTACAGCCACCTTGTCCACCTTCTTCGCCGCAGAAAGCCAGTTTGCCTTGAACTGCTGCTCGTCCTTAGCAGTTTTTTTTTGGTCTTCTTGGTTCCGCTTGACAATAGCCCAGTATTTCTCAATTGGGCGGAGCTCTGGCGTGTTGGGAGGGTTCTTGTCCTTGGGAACCCCCTGCACGTTGTTGGCGGCGTACCACTCCATGGCCTTTTTACCGTAATGGCAAGATGCCAAATCCGGCCAAAACAGTACGGAACAACCGTGTTTCTTCAGGAAAGGCAGCAGACGTTTATTCAAACACTCTTTCACGTAGATTTCTTGGTTGACAGTCCCGGAAGCTATGAAAATGCTGCTTTTCAAGCCACAGGTACAGATGGCTTGCCAAACCAGATATTTCTTTGCGAACTTTGACAGTTTCGTGTGCTTGAAAATATCTGCTACCTTTCCCCTTCCTTTTGCCGTATAAAACTCCTGTCCCGGAAGCTGCTTGTAGTCGGCTTTGACGTAGGTTTCGTCGTCCATTACCACGCAGTCAAACTTCGTCAGCATCGTCGTGTACAGCCTCCGGGATCGCGCTTTGGCCGTCGTATTTTGTTTATCATCGCGATTTGGAGTCACTACCTTCTTGTAAGTCGATAGTCCGGCTCGTTTTTTGGCTCGATGCACGGTTGTAGACGATACACCCAGCTTATTTGCGGCATCTCGGAGAGATAGGTTAGGGTTTCGCTTGAAACTACCGGCAACTCTCTTTGTCGTCTCAGCGGCTTCCGGTTTTCGATTTCCCCCCAATCCAGACTTCCTGGCTGTCGACAAACGTTCCCCAAACACTTTAATTACATTTGTAACGGTTGATTTGGCAACTTTTAGCGATTTTGCCAACTTTGCGTGCGAGTAGCTCGGATTTTCGCGATGCGCGAGCAAAATTTTGATACGCTGCTCTTCTTGCTTGGACGGCATTTTGACAACTGAAGAGTGAATTCCAAAATCAAAATAGGAGCAACATTCTACACACACACACACCTTCAAAATGAAGGGTGTTCAGGTTTTTTAAATGCAAAATTGAAAGAAATACGTCAAGTTGATATTGACCAAATTTTGACCGTATCGCCCTTTATATCAGCCAACACAACCTTTACCCTTGTAATATGTGCATCACATCTATTATCAAATCCTCTCAGTTCGTCCAAAAAAGACCACACCAGTGGAATCCAATTTTTAAGAAACATTTACTTCTATGCCATCGAACTGCCTATGCAATGAAGTTCAAATGAGTGCATAAGCATGGTCGATGACTTCCAACAGTACCCAAAAATTCTGATAAGACACACATGTGCCGTACTCATATTTCACGATTCAACAAGCAAACTTGGTGCATCGTTGCCAAGCGAGCTTGCGGCTAAGATCCGTATTCCTTCATTTTTCCCTCTTTGGAAAATCCCAGCAAACCACAACAAAGTCCAAAGTTTCGTCCAAGAAAAAAAGACGTTCTCAAAATAATCTTATAAAATAGAATCATTTAACATCTTATCGCGGGGGGGCGACCCCGGCGTAGTGGTTAACATCCATACCTCTCACGCCAAAGTCACGAGTTCAAATCTCACCCCCGGACAAGTTACGAAAAACACCCAAAAGAGGTGTTTGAGTGACTACGACGAGACCCAACAAACATTGGTGTTGAATTAGAGCTTGTTCAAACAAATTTGGAGAAGCTATTCAGCTATTCTAGAAGAAACAGCTGAATAGCTTCTCCAAATTTGCTTGAATAAGCTGTAATTCAACACCGATGTTTGTTGGGGAGATGAACCAGCCCAAGGCTGAAAATCTTGATAATACAGACAAAAAAAAAAACATCTTATCGCTATAACGCGCATCAAGAAGTGCTCTCTCTCTCTCTCTCTCTCTCTCTCTCTCTCTCTCTCACACACACACACACACACACACACACACACACACACACACACACACACACACACACACACACACACACACACACACACACACACACACACACACACACACACACACATTATGGTTCGGCAACAAAGCGCAAAGCACAATTTATTTGCAGCTCAGGGGTGTGCATATGGCTGTATTAAACATGGAATGAAATATACTGAAACAAAAAGCAGAAGCCAATTTGAACCATTCGTTACTCGCTTTTGAGGACCTGGAAAGGGAATACCACATTTGCAGATTTGTATGGGAGCAAAAAGAGGTCTTTTTAAATAAAAAATTGAATTACTTATACAAATAGCACTTAATTAAAATTTTAAATAATCCAAAATATTTGTCAGTGTTTATGATCATATGGTGTATAAAAAAAGTCATTTTGTTCAGTGAAACGAGAGTAATTTGCGTTCAAAAACCTTTCACTTTTGCGTAACGCTCTCATTTTTTAGATTTTGAAATGACATCCGGAAATGGCAGTCCTACGTTGAAACTACTTACCTGATTCCCAATTCAAGGAGCAAATCCTAAGCAGGGTTACTTAAAATAATGGAATAGGAATTCTTAACCAGCAATCAACTGAATACAGACGTTTGACAATGCTGGAGAGCAGGGTCATAAAATTTCACTTTCAATTGAAAATCATCGTGGGACGATGAACTTAACATTCATCCCTTTCCTATGGAACACATTATCTTCTTTTGACAGCCACCACGTAGGCAACTTCAGCAAAACAATCTTCAAGCCAAAATTTTCGACTAAGCTTTTCAGTCATCGGTGTTTATTTTAGCCTTCGGCGTCAAACAAGTTTGAAGCAGTACAGTAGAAATTCATCCAATACGTACATGAATTTCATTTCTGAGGTATTCATTATTTTTAAGACTAGAAACAATGCCACCAGATAAAATAATTGGAGCACCGACAATAATAATCAACCATTTTATGACATGATAAATGAAATTGCTGATAAAGGGTGATACGGTCAAAATTTGGTCAAGGGAAAACGCGTGTAAATCGGTGAAATCGTTTATTTAAAAAATCAAATTAAATTTCTTTTTCAAGTTCAATTAGTATAAAATTCAGGAAAAATATTCAGTTAGGCTTCCGCTTTTCCAAATCCGAATTGCCGGGCCTTACGCTTGACCCCTGCCATCAGATTTTGTACAGCCACCTTGTCCACCTTTTTCGCCGCAGAAAGCCAGTTTGCCTTGAACTGCTGCTCGTCCTTAGCAGTTTTTTTGGTCTTCTTTAGGTTCCGCTTGACAATAGCCCAGAATTTCTCAATTGGGCGGAGCTCTGGCGTGTTGGGAGGGTTCTTGTCCTTGGGAACCACCTGCACGTTGTTGGCGGCGTACCACTCCATGGCCTTTTTACCGTAATGTCAATATGCCAAATCCGGCCAAAATAGTACGGAACAACCGTGTTTCTTCAGGAAAGGTAGCAGACGTTTATGCAAACACTCTTTCACGTAAATTTCTTGGTTGACAGTCCCGGAAGCTATGAAAATGCTGCTTTTCAAGCCACAGGTACAGATGGCTTGCCAAACCAGATATTTCTTTGCGAACTTTGACAGTTTCGTGTGCTTGAAAATATCTGCTACCTTTCCCCTTCCTTTTGCCGTATAAAACTCCTGTCCCGGAAGCTGCTTGTAGTCGGCTTTGACGTAGGTTTCGTCGTCCATTACCACGCAGTCAAACTTCGTCAGCATCGTCGTGTACAGCCTCCGGGATCGCGCTTTGGCCGTCGTATTTTGTTTATCATCGCGATTTGGAGTCACTACCTTCTTGTAAGTCGATAGTACGGCTCGTTTTTTGGCTCGATGCACGGTTGTAGACGATACACCCAGCTTATTTGCGGCATCTCGGAGAGATAGGTTAGGGTTTCGCTTGAAACTACCGGCGACTCTCTTTGTCGTCTCAGCGGCTTCCGGTTTTCGATTTCCCCCCAATCCAGACTTCCTGGCTGTCGACAAGCGTTCCCCAAACACTTTAATTACATTTGTAACGGTTGATTTGGCAACTTTTAGCGATTTTGCCAACTTTGCGTACGAGTAGCTCGGATTTTCGCGATGCGCGAGCAAAATTTTGATACGCTGCTCTTCTTGCTTGGACGGCATTTTGACAACTGAAGAGTGAATTCCAAAACCAAAATAGGAGCAACATTCTGCACACACACACCTTCAAAATGAGGGGTGTTCAGGTTTTTTAAATGCAAAATTGAAAGAAATACGTCAAGTTGATATTGACCAAATTTTGACCGTATCGCCCTTTATTTATGTTGCTTTCACACGATTCCTGTTGTATTCGCAGCTCCAGCGCAAATGCAACTAATGCAATTTAAGTCACCGCAGTATCAAACAGAAAGCAAGCAAATGACAATACTTCTAGCAACACTGGCACGCATGTTTCGTTGTGTACACCAAACACTGCTCGGTCCTTCACCATGTCGTTTGAGGCAAGCCTGAATTTCAATTGAAACGCTTTCGACGGTGGCTAGATCACAAATTAATTCAAGCTTTTAGTTTTGATTTTTATGCTGACGTAAGAACTACACGACACTGTGCTTTGTCTCGCGTTGCATTTTGTTAGTGAATTTAAGCTTACTCACGTTTGACAGGAAGTGAATTGAGAGTAAATCGGTGAACGTAGGATTTATTCACTGTACGAAAGCGAACTGAACTGGAGTGAAATGCATACAAAAGCGATTCATTTTCATTATAATGCCTCGAAGATGTAGAGCCCTGCTGGATCAGGGATGTCAGATATGTTTTCAAATGTCTGCGATCAAAATTTGAAATGTCTGGTTCTTTTTTCATTTGATAAATTTAACATACGCTTTGTTCTTTGTCCAAAAATAACCATTGAATTACAATGAATATAATTTAGAGTCAATTTTCCGTTATAAAATATAATAAGTTGAATTAAAAATTTAAATTTTTATTCCATTAATAAAAAAAGGACACTACATTGAAACTAATTGTTATGAAATAAAATGGTTGTGTAAAAATAATTTTTTTTTGTAGTTAAATTTGAGGGGCTGCCAGCTTTCGTATCTTCGATTTATTTATAGGTATAAAAAGGTGCATTTTATTTTCGTTGTTTATTGAGTATTGAGTGTTATTTTGCGTATTATGTATTTTTTGCAGTATTCCTGACTAGTATAAGAAGTAAGATTTTTTTTAAACCTCCCCACTTTGGACTCATCTAACTGTACTTTATTAGTGAGTTTATTTGTATTTTGATACGGAGGAATATATTTGTTAATGCTTGTATTTATGGTTTAGTTGATAGAAAAAGTTGATTGCTTCTTGGTTGAAATACTCAGCAACCTCTTTTTTACGGTAAATTTCTCAAATATGATTTGTATTGTTGTGAAACGTCATCAAAGATGGCCCGAAAATTATTTGTATCCAACCCTTACAATATGGGTGTCAAAATTCTTGGAATCGATCCAGAAGAAAATTTCTTATCGTAATCGGGATATCCGATGACTTGGCTTCGGAGTGGCTACTCTAGAGTAAGAAACACGAGTCAAGTTTTCTTTTATCAACACTTTGTATTCGCATTGTCGGAGTCCATATTTTGGATGTTGAATATACAAATAATTAGCAGACCTATTTTTCGATGTGAATTCAAACTATATTCGAGAAGTAAAATAATTTTAAAAAAATTATAGAGGTCAACATTTATTGCAAACATTTCTGCTGTGTGTATTTTTGGTTTTTCTGCGTTTCATTTTCGCACTTCTGCATATGTGGCAGGCACCATTTTAGGGCTTCCTCATGTTCAGCTGAATTCTTTACAAGTTCACTGTAAGTTCTGTTACAAGAACTTGTTCAATAGCCGCCCACGTGAAAAATTTGGCCAGCACTTTTGGTTTTTCCAACTGTAGCGATCAGGGTCATACGATTTCAATTTCAATTGCAAATCGTCATGGGACGATGAACTTAACATTCATCCCTTTCAATTGAAACACATTATCTTCTTTTGACAGCCACTTCTTAGTCAGCTTAAGCAAAACAATCTTCCATCAAACAGTTTCGACTAAGCTTTTCATTCATCGGTGTTTATTTTAGCCTTCGGTGTCAATTTAGTATGAAGCAGACAATTGAAATTCATGCAATACGAGCATGAATTTTGTCTCTGAGGTATTCATTATATTTAAGCAAAGTTTCAGCAATGCGTGCATCGTCAAATGACAATACTTCTAGCAACAATGGCACGCCTGTTTCGTTCGCCAACCACTGCTTGGGTGGGGGGGATGAAATCAAATCAATTTCAACGAAGTTGATTTACGGTCGTTCACCACGTCGTTTGAAGCAAGCTTGAATTTCAATTGAAACGCCTTGGACGGTGGCTAGATCGCAAATGAATTTAAGCTTACTCACGTTTGACAGGAAGTGAATTGGGAGTGAATCGATGAAAGTAAGATTCATTCACTGCACGAAAGCTAGTTGAAGTGAAGTGAAATGAATACAAAAGCGATTCATTTTCATTTTAGTGCGTCGACGATGTAGGACCCTAGTAGCGATAGTTTCTGACTCGTGTTTCTTACTCTAGACTAGCCACTCAGATGAAGCCAAGTCACCGGATGTACCGATAACGGTAAGAAATTTTCTTTTGGAACAATTCCAAGTAATTTGACACCAACATTGTTAGGGTTCATTTCAAATATTTTTTTGGCCATCCTTGACTTCGTGGGACCTACTCTGAACTGGCAAATCTGAAGCCAACTGACCGAATGGTCCAATAAATTTGGCATACGTTCTTCTGGAACGATTCCAAGAATTTTGAAACCCATATTGTTAGGGTTGGATACAAACTATTTTCTGGCCATCCTTGACCCTATCGAAACCTACTTCGAGGTGATAGTTCCAGGATGAAGTCACCGTATTTTCATATGGCGATCACACACATTCCTGCGTATTTATTCCACAGTTTTTGTATCAGTATTGTTGCTTTTCTATTGCAACATTTATAAATAACATTTTTGGAACATGGTTCCGGATATCCGGTTTTTCTGGAGGTGGATGTTGTCAATTGGTTATATTTTACAATTAACAAAAAGCGGTTGAGTTCCTTAATCCAAAACTGCTAAAAGATTCCAAATCAGTTGGATATTTTCATAAAAATGGTTATTTTAGTCCTGCCGGAAAAAACTTTCCCTGTCGGCCTTTTACGTAATAAAAAAAATCAGAAGCCCCTCCTGGCCCCCCCCCCCCCTAACTATTCCCTCATTATTTCACACTAAGATGAGAAGTATTAACAAGATATGAGATGTCACAAAGTTTCAATGTGTCATACCATGAAAACTTAATGAAATATTGTGTTTTTATATGGAAAAAGGCAACTTTGTTCCCTGTAGGACACATAACGGTTAACGATCGGAAAGCAATGCTAAATCTATAAAAGCTTTGAAATTTTCTTAGGCTAATGATCGTTTCTGAAAGTAGGTATCGATTTTCGTCCAAATATTGACAATTTCTAATTACAGATCACATACAACCTAATCAAACATCCAAGCTGATGCATGTTTTGCTTAAGAATCGTCCCGTATCCAATTGAAGAATTCAATTATTTAGAAAATGTGTAAGTTTAATTTCCGATTTAAAGAAAAGTTCTCATGATTTTTTTCTCAGTGTATACTTTCCTAAAAAAAATTATGTACAGGGTGTCCCAGTAAGTCTTAGCACGATTTGTAAGTAACAATACGAGCTCGGTTTTTTTAAAGTAAATTTCGTTTTATTGCACTTTTATGTTCTCTACAATATTGTTCTACAGTCCAACGTGACATTTGCAAGATCCATTTAATCGTACGCCAAAGAGCGGACTTTTGATCTAAAACTGCTCATTAGCTTCAGCACAGTTCCACACAAGTAGCACCAAAAACATAAATATAGATATTTATATATTCCATGTGTCATGCTGTAGATCTATAAAAGTAAGATTTAACTAGTTTAGTCATGTAGATGTACGTTTCATGCGTTTTGAATCTGGCTAATTGATTTGTCATATATGTGTTTGATGTTTTAAAGGAAGGACATGTTTGTTTACATCTGACATCTTGCTTGTTTGCATATTATGTTGTATAAATGTAGCAACGCAAGTCTTCCGTATATTATGAAACAAATGTATTTTTGAAATCTCGAATACCTACACAACCAGTCAAGTATGTTTTGTTCGTGTCGCATTGGACGTCAAATGACCGTTCCTGTACTCTTTACCAAGACAAAAAACCATTAAATATCTATTTATATCACAGGTATGTTTACCGCTGAAACATTCAAGAACCTAATTCAGTTATGCCAGTATGATGAGAAAAATAAATATTGATGTAGCTTATTACCTTGTACCTTGAACGTTATTTGAACGGGTACAATTGCTAGTATGATGACGTAAAAGCAAAAAATGAAGTGTAATCGACTGATCATCAAAGTATGCAAATCCATTCAAATCAAACGCTTACTATCTTAAGCCTGAATTGTCACTCATTATCACCAGAGTTATACACAGTTTAATGGGAAACTGTGTCCCTTATCACATTGGCGCTAGTTGAAATAATAATGATGGGTATGGTTTAAGAGAATTCTAATTGTTCCATTTCTCACATGTTGAGATGGTCGAGTGGTAAGAAAACCGATCTAGTAAGCTTGGAGTTCATGGTTCAAAACTTGTTCATAAATACCTTTTTGAAAACCGACAATTATTTGTTTGACTAAAGCCCATGATTTTTTTGTTTATGACCATTATCAAACTTATCTTATGTTTCATAGGCTCCACCTTCATAGCGCAGAATTCTATTGTAGTATCCTAAAAAGTTTTCAAATACCAGAATGGCAACATTATTATTTGTCACATTGATGCAAAAATGCGTACGTTTAAACATTTCGTGTTACTTGGGCAGTCTCTTTCAAAAGTTTTGATGGAATCCGCTGCCTTAACATGTTTGCGCAAATATGCCTTTGTCAGAGCCCAACAAGTTTCATTTGGTCTTGCCTGGGGACAGATTGAAGGAATCATCTCCTCTGGTACAAATTCGACTCCGTTGGCTATGTAACAGGCTACCATGTCCTTTGTGTAATGCAGTGATGCCAAAACAGTACTGGATTACTATGTTTCCAGATAATGGGGAGCAGACGCCGCTCAAGCATCAGCAGTCATTGTATCGGTTGTTACAGACGGATTTGTAAGCATTCCACTTTCACAAGTTGCTTGCCAAACCATTTATTTTTTCACAAATTTCTTGCAATACCACCGAAAGCGTCTAATAATCTAATTTCACGCATGATTCATTTTCCATAATTACAGGGTGCGGCAGAAAATAATGCGAACATTTGTTCTATATCTTTCAAATCCCATTTTCAACTAATTCAAGCAATAATATCAACATTTTCGAGTGCAGTTATCTTTATATAGTCCTTTAAAAAAAAAAATATTCAACGTGTCCTCCATTTTTATTAATAACATCCTCGTGCCGACGCCGGAAGCCAGAGCATGCCTTTCGGACGTAGTCCTCCGACATTGACTGCCATGTCGTGTTATGGTTGACTTCAGTGTTTTCACACTAGGGTGTGATGTTTTGCAGGCTCGTACTTCAACATATGCCCAAATCAAATAATCCAACGGATTAAGATCTGGACGGCTAAGGGGTCACAAATCCTTCGGCCAAAACTTCATGTTATCGTTCAACCATTGTTGGGTTCGAATGGACGTGTGGCACGGTGCTCCATCCTCCTGTAGGACAACGTTTTGGTCCTCGGAGAAGTTGGCCTTCACCCAGGGAAGCACTTGGTCCTTTAAAATACCGATGCACACTTCGGTGTTGATTTTAACTCCAGCATCCATGAAAACAGGTGGCATTTTCTAACCGTCGCCACCAAGCCAAACATCATGACACCAGCCGGATGTTTGGTTTGAAATTTGAATTTCACTTTTTCCGGAACGTTCTCCATTTTCTGCGGTGAAATGAACCGGTCCGTGCGGCTGTTGGCCACAGCATCGATGCTGAACAGCTTTTCGTCGGAGAACAGGATTATCATTGTTTCCTTCTTCAACAAGGAAAGCAATCTCTTGGAACGAGTCACTCGTAGTTCCTTGACCCGGTCCGTAATCAAGTGGCGTTTCAATCTGGCTCTGGAAGATGCATGCAGGTCTTCTTTGATGATTCTCCGCATGGATTTCTTCGAAATATTGGCTTCCTTTGCAAGTTTTCTTATAGGGGAGATGTACCTATATTAATCTCATTGTTCCTATATTCATCCTACTTGAAATAAAACGATATACACGTGACAGGATTAGTTAGTAATGTTTGTTGGTGTTATTTAACGTAAGCAAACATTATTAGAAAACGAAACCGATCCTTCAACTGCCCAATTGTTTGATTCATCGTAGGATGAATATAGGAACAATGAGATTAATATGGGGGCAGTTTCCCTATATTGGACGCAGTGGTTCTACGCCCCAACAAAAGAAAAAAAAAAGTTTTCTTATGGAACGTACCGTGTTGCGAGCAATTTTTGCACGGACCGATTTGATCACGATCGGCGTACGTGAAAAGCGCGGACGTCTTCTTCCCGGCTTCCGCTGCTTAGGACCATCCTGCAGGGACTTTTTAATGCGGTAAACTGTTGGCAAATGGCACCCTACCACCTTGGCAAGTTCTTTTGCGAACATTTTGACGAATTTGCAATAAAACAAATAGAATGTTTGGATGCAGCACTTGAAAGTAAAAAAAAAAATACACTTTCGACAAATATTAGTCACTAGCTACACGAATTAACCCAATACTCAAGTTTGAACATTTTCGCATTATTTTCTGCCGCACCCTGTACGCATTCCGATTTTCCACACAGCAGTTTATCGTATAATTTACGGGCCCTTGGTTTGACAGATGCTGCTTGTTTTCGCTTTAGCTTCTTCTGCTTCTTGAAAATCCTTAGTCCATTTCCTGTCTTTGATCAGTCGACAGAGCTCCCAGCTTTTTTACCACATCTCGAACGGAAGTACCCTTTATACGGGTAAAATCTTGCGTGATTTTCCAGTCCAGGTTTTGGTCCACGTGGCCCGGTTTACGTCCAGATTTTTCTTGTCCTGAAAGGAAGACTCCTCACGATATTTCCGAATCACGTTACGAACTGCACCGATGCTCACGCCTTCCATTTTCGCCAACTGACTCAGCGAAACGTTGGGAAAAGTACACCCCTTTTTGCATGATCTGTTTGCGCTATTCCGGGGAAATGCTTCACATTTTCATGAAAAGTGAATGCACCGACACTTGAGACTCATAGAGTTATAGATTGAAATGTAAACAATGATACACAGTTATGATCAGCTGTTTAAACGTCATATGGAAGCAACAGGTGGCGCATCAAAATCGTGCTTAGACTTTCTGGGACACCCTATATTATCTAAAACTTCTCTAAGACTGGCTTTTCGGTCAGATATTCCCTAGAAACACTTTTATTCTAAATGAAACACGCGCATCTATCTAGCATGATCCAAACGGTAATGGGTTACATTGGTGATAACTTTTCTTTTTCCTTCACTTTATTTTTCATGGAATATTAATTTATTCAATGATTCAATTTAGTTTATTCAATTTTGCTTATTTAACCTGCACAAGTTCTTACACATTCAGGGTGTATGTTTGCCCCAATCATCTATTGGTTCTCTGTTCAATAACAGCTGATCTGGCAATAACAGAGTAGCAACCTTGGGCGGTCAATCATGCTCATGATCATGCTCAAAACTATAAAGAAATTATCAGCCATCGTCCAATAAGGAGAGTATATGATGAACAACATTGTATTCATTTGAATTGATTTCTTAAACATTATGTTTTCGGGTAAAATGTATCTTAAGCGCGTGGACGCATCACCGTGAAAGTTCGTTGGCTACCATGGCATCCAAAAGCGTTGGTCCCAATGCATCAAAATTTCGCAACATATGCTGGGAGCCATTAGTCATGATCATGTTTTAGAACATACACCATTTCCCCTAAGCACAAAGGAAATGCCAACACACGGCGGTATGCAGGCTCGTCCCTTTCCGCTGTCGTAGCCACGTCACGTATATGCAGTTGATGTTGATAAATCGGTTGAGATGTACACCAACTTCCATTTGCCCGGTCGTGGCACCCAACGGTGTGCACAAATTTGCAAACATTTTATCTTTTGTATCCAATTTGCACCTGCCGGTATTTCTGATGAGAATGTCCACTCGGTTGCGTCTGTCCCATTCATTCAGAGCAATGTGATACATGTTAGATCATTACTTTCGTCGGAAAGCTTTTGCGTATGTGCCATACCTAACCGAGGGTGGTTTGCTTTCATTTCAGATAAACTAATCGCTCCCGTAGCGACGAAATTAATGCTAACAAGTTCTCATCAAAAGTTCGTTCGTATACAAACATTTCTTACGCCAAGGATGGAGCAGTGATTGTCTTTGGAAGCGGATCACATGTTCAGCCACCGCAAAGCACCCTGGGAATATTCAATCGAACCGGTAATTGAATCATGCTCCAATCTGATGTAGATGAACGCGCGTACCCAAAAAACAAAACCTCTACCATTTCCGTGTGACGTTCTTCCGAAAGCGACCTCCCAACGGTGGCTGCCGGGAAAACCAATTAAAATTGATGAGGTAAGTAAATCCTTTTCCGTGTTTTCTCGCTGCTCGAGAAGCTCTTCCGGTAAAGAGATTGCCTCATTGGTCCCAACTTCTGAAAATCGAGGGAGCATCGTCTTAAAAGCTCTAACCGCAGAACCGTCACGTTCCGAACATATAACCCGGCATGTTGGGGGACTCTACATAAGGCAAACATCAGAGTCGATTCTGAATCACAGCACCTTTGCCCATAATGCTGACTGATCGCTTTTTTTTTGCTTTCTTATTATTGGAACGTGGAGCTACAAGGCATGAATGCTGGAACTGCAAGTGTGAGGATGAGGGAATAAATTCCTACGACACACCGTTCACAGGAAATAAACAAATAAATTACATCGTATTTGCTAGCTTTTGCTCCCCGTCAGGCAGTTTCGGTTAAGACATGCGAGGAATGGCAACGTGAGATGTGGGAAGAGATGGCCGTAAACCCTTTGAGTCGTAGATCTGAGATTATCGGAATTGGATTCTGTGGAAGGAATAGGAGTCCAACCTTGACTGGGACTTCATGGAGAGTCAATCACGTTACGGTTTGGATTTATTGGTTGAGCGTGTTGGATTTGGGTGGTTGAGAGGAACGTGGGGCTTTGTCAGATGATTACGACAAATCTGATAAGTGAGATCTATCGCAAAATGTTGTCTGTAAGACCGACTTACGATACAAGCATGATATGCATTAGGATATTCTTAAGTTAGACTTATTTAGATTGATATATAGATAACTGTATATGTATTCAGACGCGGCTGAGTTGCTTAGTACCCGTTCTACTACTTGAACAAAAGGTCGGGAGTTCAATCCTCGGCTTTGCTATTTTATATTCTATCGGTGGTGCTCATACGAGTGAATGCATTTTCCCATGCTTGATACTTGTCTTAAACTGTTCTGCAAATTCTTTAGAGAACTTTATGGAGGTTCTTCAGTGACCTTAATAGAAGTTCTACAGAGAGCTTCAGGGAACTTCTGCAAAGAACTTCCGGGAAGTTGTGTAGAGCTTTTGGAATGTTCTTAAGAGAACTTCATGGAAGTTCTTCAGAGAACTTCAGGAAAAGTTCTTCAAAAACTTCTTGGAAATTCTGCGGAGAACTTCAGGAAAGCTCATCAGAAAACATCAGGGAAATTCTTCAGAAAACTCCAGGGAAGTTTTTCAGAGAATTTCTGGGAAGTTTTTCAGAGAACTTCAGGAATGTTTTTCAGTGAACTCTCATGGCGAAGACGCCAACGCATGTAAAGTAAGTTTAAATGCATACTAGCGCCGCGAAGTACTATAATTCGGAACTTGAAAGTTAACCACCTTGAAGGCCTTGATGTACTGCACAACTTTGCTCCAGGAAGTAACTTCGTATATAAGAAGGATCACAAGTTATTTTCTGATGAAACAATAAAAGTTTCATAAAGCTACCCATTTATCATTTGAGACCTCCATCAAGGAATTCCGCGCATGCCGAAGGGTTTACTGTACTTTGCTGTATTTTTGCTAAAATATGCTGCTTTTCAACGGTCATAACTTTTTCTGGTGAAGTCAGATCGACACCCTTTCTTCTGCAAAGCTGTTTGTTGAAGGCTGAGAAATTTCACAAAAATGCTGTTTGAACATTTACATTTAAGATGAGGCAGTTATTTGAGTGGTTCTCAAAATATATCAAAATTTCAATTTTTGATGCCATTTTGTGAAGAAAAATGCAAATCGCATGAGGTCAAAATACGATATTCGGTGGTTTTGGGACCCAAACTAACGGAAACTGGCATGAAGCTCTGCTAGCGATCATTCCCTGTGCTTCTGTCATGATATGTTGCGGCAACCTGTTTATGACTGAATTAAGTTTTATAGCAGTTATCTCAACCTATTTTCAACAACACAGGTAAAAAGAAACAATGAATTTTCTGCGTTATCTAATGCGCATAAAGGGAATGTTAGATTTGTTAGAAAATAATGGGTTATTTCATGTAAATTTAAGCCAGATAACGCCTGAATCTAGCCTGTTGTATGAAAGATTGCAAACATTGTTGTATGGCGCATGAAAGATTGTTTAATTTTTACAAAAAAAAAAAAACAGGAAAATTATTTTATACGGAATAACAATTTACAAATGTTTACAATCGTATTTTGCGTTTAACCCTTTCCATCAGATTTTGTTCCGATGTTGTTCTCCCTTGATTTGATAGTGGACTTCAGTTTGCTTTGAACTGAACAAAGGCAACAAGCGTTTCCCCAAGAATTCCTTAAAATATGAGCAGGTCACGAAAATGAAGTTGTTTCAACCCACTGGTGCAAACTTGCGGGACAAATTTTGACTTAAGAACCTTCAAAGAGTGTCCGAAAGAAGGAAAAGAGTGGTCGTAAAAGTAGTCCAATGGACAGTAAAATGGCCAGGAAAGTGGCAACAGTTCAACAACCATCCAAAAATGTTATTTCGAGATGTCGCTGAAAAGTCCAAGGTGTCAGTCGGTTTTGTGCAGAAAACCCTGAAGCGTGCTGGGTTACCTATTTACAAGGTACAAACCGGAATGAAAAGCAAAACACTGTAACTGTAAAAATCCACGCCCGGAAACTTTACACGAAGCTGCTCACTAAATCGTGTTGCATCGTGATGGATGACGAAACTATCTTCAAGGCCGACATCCATCAACTTCCTGGGCAAGAATTTCGATAGTCCATATTCGAAGATCGATATTCCAGAGGATGTTCGAAAGAAGAAATTATCGAAAATTGTAAAGCAATTGCTTCCTTATGAATGGAAGCGTTGCTTGCCATTCATAAGGAAGCACAACGGATCAACTCTGTTTCGGCCTGATCAGCCATCCTGCCACTACGCTTGAAACGTGTTGGAGTGGTACCGAGCCAACGGAGTCAATTTTGTGCCAAAAGGTATGAACCCCCCCGTCCGGTAATCCGATTTACCGGATTTCAGTGAAATTTTACAGTATTCCGGTAAAAAAATACCGGAACTTGTCAAATTTTACCGAAATCCGTTAAATCGGATTACCGAAAGTTCAGCTGTTGAAAGTTCGGTAAAATTTACCGAATACTGTAAAATATTCTAAGTGTGTAGAGCTTCATTTGGCAGAGATTAACTGCAGCGCCATCTCTGCGGCAACATCTGATAACATGATAATGACAAAAGACGATATATTACATACCGAAAAATTATGCCTAAGAAGGCAACTCTCTCAAGCTTAATTTGACAAACATAGACTACAGCTCCATCTCAGCTGAAAAATCTGGAACTAATATGATTATGTCAAAAGACGACAAATGTCACAATGAGAAACTTTGCCGCCGATGACAACTTTTGTAAAGATAGACTGCAGTGCCATCTCTGCGGCAAGATCATGAACTAATATGATGATGTTAAAAACACGAAAAATGACATTCTAAGAACCCTTTTCAAAAAATCAGTGGGGTTGTGTTTAACACACGACCGGTTGACGTAGATTACGTTAAACCGTTTGATTAGTTTCGTCAGTTTCGTAGTGGAACATTCACAGAAAAAATAATAATGAATTTTAGCAGACGCGCATAATTCATTATTACAAGCACACAAAACAAGCGTAAGAAATTGTTTGCAACCTTTCATACAACAGACCTGATTTCAGTGATATCAGGTTAACATTTTAATAAAATATTCCATGAATTCAAGTCAAATCTAGCATTCCCTTTATACGCATTAGATAATGCAGAAAATTAAATGTTTATTTCAAACTATATTTCAACGCAAATAGTTTTTCCTTTACGAAAAATTTCTTAGGAGTGTATCGAAAATAAGCTATCCACAAACTTTCTTTCAAATTATGTTGAAAACCGATATTTTATTCATTCAAAAAATTGAACCTTTATTGTACGAGGTTAAACTTGAACATAATGAAGACCGGATGAAATTTAAGTTATTCCTTCACGAATGTTCGAACTTTGGATCGAATGCTCTTCATCAAGTTCCGGACAAGTGTTGCATCGCATTTTTTGGACGCTTGAGCCCAAATTTTTTTGAACTCCTGCTTGTTCCCAGCTGCCTTGCCAGTCTTCTTGAAGACCCTCTTCACGATTGCCCAGTAACGTTCGGTGGGTAGAAGCTGAGGGCAATTTGGTGGATTGATATTTTTCTCAACGAAATATATACCCTTTTCCGCAAGCCAATTGAGAGTGGTTTTGGCATAGTGAGCCGACGCTAAATCCGGCCAAAACAGTGGAGGTGTACTATGCTTCTTATATAAAGGCAACAATCTCTTCTGGAGACACTCAGATCGATAGATTTCCGCATTTATAGTTCCGGTAGTGTAAAAAATGGTTGACTTCAAACCACAGGAACATATTGCTTGCCATACCAGTACCTTTCGACCAAATTTCTCCACTTGAATCGACCTGTCCGCATCGCTCACATCCTCCCCAACGACGGCAGTAAAGTATTGTGGACCTGGAAGGGTTTTTGAGTCCTCCTTTACATAGGTCTCATCGTCCATCAAAACGCATGCATCCGGACGCTGCAAAAGACGCGAATACAATTTCCGGGCCCTTGTTGCTGCTCGCTTCTTCTGTTCTGCACTTTGTTTCGAGATTTTCTGCTTCTTGTAGGTCTTCAGGTGGTTTCGCCTCTTGATACGCTGGATCATTCCGACACTCGTTCCTGCTTTTTTGGCCATATCACGTATTGACATTGATTTGTTCTTCATGATTAGAGATACCACTTTCTGCTCCAGTTTCGGGTTGGAAGAACGGGTTTTTCCCTTTCCCTGCTGCCCCTCAACCCAAAAAAAGTCCCCCCCCCCCCAAATTAAGGATTTATAACCCCAACACGAATAACACAACACCCCCCCCCCCTTTTTTTTAAAAAAAACCCCCCCCCCCCCCCCCAAGCCCCAGACCCTAAATTTTAATTTCCTTTCCATTACCCAACATTTCGAAAACGCAGAATTTGAACCGCACAAACAAGAAAACAAAAGAAAGCAGACAGCCAAACGCCCAGCATGCAGTGTTCAGAGCACAAAAACCATCACAAATACATGCGTACAACGCAAATGTATGTGTATAGCTTATATTCGATACACTCCTTAGACCAGACCGGACAGGAGGACGCTGTATGTTAGTATGCATTATAAACCAGTAGTTGGTAAAATTCAGCATCTCAACCAGTATTTGGCAACGTTTAAGTTTTGCCTGATAATCACGAGTTCACTCGGCATCGGTACATGGTCGGAGGATTTTCCATATGTTCAATTTTAACGCGCTTCCGAAATTTGCGCAAACGTTTGGCATCAAAACGATTAGACATCGTACTCATTCTCACTTTCGCAGTTTTTCAAAATTTATTTCTTCCTAGAAGTAAAACTCTATCTAACGCGAATCGTTAAAACAACAGAATAACTATTCATAACTGTACTAACTGGAGTATGCTGAGAATGTTACTTCGGAATATCCATTTCGAAAATCAAAGCGAAAATCAAACGTAAAAAATTTCTTGATACATGCCGGAACGCAACATTCTCTAAAATTTTCCGCGAAATAAAATACTTCTGTTCTTTGTAAGATTTTAAACACTAGAGTAAATAAATGGCAATCGTATAAACCTCTAATTGATTTGAGCAAAAATCTCAAAAATAAATTAATCAAAATACGATCGAGTTATTAGCTTCCGGTGTTTCAATGTTCCGTGACAGCAGCCAGTTGAACAATGTACAAAATGCTCAAGGTATGCAACGAAGAGGAAACTTAAATTGTTTTAGCCACCGCTGGCTGTCAATTGGTAAGAACTTGGATAGTAATGTTGAATAAATGCCAATCAAACAAACTCTTTCAAAATTTAATTAGTCGTCCTGAAAAGGACGGATTTGGAATTGTCTGCATAGTAATTAAAACCTTCCTGGTCATTTGAAGAAGCAGGTTATTTCAGCCGCTGCACGTTGCGCCTTACCATAACGGCTACCAACAAGATCACACACACACACAACTACCTTATTTCGCTTCCTCATGGTTGCACCCACCGCCTGGCAACCGACTGCCTAGTACACCACTGCATAATTAATGGCTGCCTAGCAACGGTTGCCACTGTCAGCAGCCAAATCCAACGTTGGCGCCTTGCCGCTCCGCACTGCCGAATGAAGCTAGCGCACACTTCAGGGTGCATGCCATCGCCAGCTGCCAATGAATACTGGCTCGTTGTTCCGCACAGCTCCAGTACTGCAACACGAATGAGCAAAATTGGCATTTATATCGTTCAGTGCTGAATATGAGACCTCCCTTGCTCACATTTGAAATCTGTGATAGGAATGTACTGTGAATTTATGAAATCCAGCCTGCAAAACAAAATTATTAGAAGACATCACCTTTCATTTTCGCTACTTTCAATAGTTTTAAATTGTTAACGGATAATTCTTGATAATTGAATTGATATGCGGGAAAATTTCCAACCGATTGATGTAAACATTTTGAAAATCTATCGAGCATTTATGAAGTTATAAGCGTTTAATTTGTAACGATGTTTAGTGACGGTCGATTATTTTTCGATTTTCAATTGACAAACCTTGCCGTAAGACATTTCAATGTTTCATGACGGCAGCCATTTGTAAATTGTGCACAATGCTCAAGGTATGCAACGGAGAGAAAATTTAAAATTGTTTTAGCCACCGCTGTCTGCCATTTGGTTAGTTGTTAGATAAATTCAAACTAAACAAACTCTCTCAGATTTGGATTGGTCGTCCTGAAAAGGACGGATTTGAATTAGTCCTTCTTGGTCTTTTCTATATTTATTTTTTTTTTTCCTTTCTCGTTTTTTTTTTCCCCCCCCCCCCCCCCTCCCCGCCCCCCCCCCCCTTTTCCCCCCCTTCTCTTCTCCCCCCCCCCTCGTTGCCGCTTTTCCCTCCCCCTCTCGGCTTCGTCCTCGTGATTGCCTCCGGAATTTAAGCCCTCGCCGCTGCTGTTCTTCGATGGTTCGTTGGTCTGCCCAGCTTCAGTACTGCGACACTAATGGTTAAAATTGCGTAGTAGTAGTAAAATTCTTGTTTATTTTGCATTTCTTTGTCTTATATACCGTTTTACAATTTTTAAGTGTTTCAGCCCAATGGGCTCTTCAGCTTTGTTTAGTGTGTTTTATGTGTTTATGTGTTTCCTGTGTTTTATGTTTTTAAATTAATTTTCAGATCAGCCCTTGGGGCATTGTTTGTTTAAAATTTGATAACCTACTTAAACTAAAACTATAGCTACAATTTGAAAATCCTAGGGGTGGGGAACCAGATTCCGGATGATCTGGTGATCCGATGTCAGGCAGCGTGCCCTGTACCGATTGATAGACTCACTAAAGCGATCATCGAGCATTTTTATCTCAGCCAGACGGTGGACCTCAGATGTTCTTTTCCTCGGAGGGGTGTTCAGAATCATCCTGAGGAACTTATTTTGCACACGCTGAAGCTTCAGGTGATGTGTTTTTGCACAACCCTCCCAGATTGGCATGCCGTACTCGATGACTGGAAGTATGATTTGCTTGTAGACAGCAAGCTTGTTTTTCAGGGATAATGTAGACCTTCTGTTGATCAATGGGTACAGTAGCTTCAACAGAACGTTACACTTTGTGACAGTTTTGTCAACCTGCTCCCTGAAAATAAGCTTGCTGTCTATGGTAATGCCAAGATAGACAGCTGATTTGGCCCATTCCACCGTTGTGTTGTTTAGGCTTATTTTACAATCCTCAGGCGGAACAAGTTTGGGAGAGTTGGAGTGTGGAAATAGGATGACCTGGGTCTTTGCCGCGTTGATACAGATCTTCCATTCGGTGAAGTATTCTGACAGAACATTCAGGCTTCGCTGCAGTTTCGCTGTAAGCGCTCTTATTACCCTACCATTGTGGACGACTGCGGTATCATCGGCGAACAACGACAGAGATCCATTTTCCGGGAGCGGGGGTATGTCCGAGGTGAAAAGGTTGAACAGAAGTGGACCTAGTATACTTCCCTGCGGAACGCCGGCGGAGATTTCTTGCGCATCGGAAACTGCACCATGCAGCGAAACACGGAATGTCCTGTCCGACAAATAATTTTTAATTATCTTCACCAAGAAGATAGGAAGATTGTATTGTTTTAGCTTGTACACCAGGCCATCGTGCCACACATTATCGAAGGCCTTCTCGATATCGAGAAGTGCCATGGCAGATGATTTCGAAACAGACTTGTTCCGCCTGAGGATGTTGATGACTCGATTAAGTTGGTGGATTGTTGACCGACCACGTCGAAAGCCAAATTGTTCGTCGAGCAAGATGTTGAGCTCGTCGGCAGATGAAAGAAGCCGACGGTGGATCGCTTTCTCAAACAGCTTTGATAGTCCTGAGAGAAGGCTGATTGGTCTATAGCTCCTAGAACATGAAGGATCTTTCCCAGGTTTCTGGATGGGTATGACTTTAGCTGACTTCCAACACGAGGGGAAGTAGCTAAGTCGGAGACATTGGTTGAAAATCAACGCCAGATGGACATAGAACTGGGGGCTCAATTGCTTGAGCTCCAAGTTCATGATGTTGTCGAAACCTGGGGCCTTCATGTTCTTAGTCGCTTTGATATCGGTCAACAATTCGTCAGCTGAGATCTCTAACTCTTCCGAGAAGTCGTTGGGACTTATATCGATGTTGTTTATAAGCGCGCTAACGGCAGCTTCGTGTAGACTGACGATGTTATGTCCGAGATTGTGGGAGCTGACGAAGTGTTGACTTATCTCAGCAGCCTTCTCTGCAGGAGTTATCAAGCGATCCTTAGAGCCATTGCTGCCTAGTGGGATCAATGGTGGAATGGGCCTTGGCTTAGTTTTCAAAATTTTTGTCAACTTCCAGAACGGCTTTGCACAATCTGGAAGAGAACGGATCTTGTCGGCAAAATTGTTATTCTTGAGGTCCACCATTCTGGCCTTGATAATTTTTGTCACTCGATTACAGTGACTTTTTAGCGTTGGCAAACCAGTTCGCTGGTATTGCCTTCGAATGGCGTTTCGCAATTGTATTAAATCTTTAGTGGGTCTATCAATGGGTACAGAGTTGCTCACCTGATCAATCACCGGTACATGTTGCTCCCGGGCCTGGGAGATCGCTTGCTCGATGCTCTGCAGTTGGCGTTCGATGTCATCAACCGAATCAAGGTGCATGTCGAAATCGATGTTGTCGTCAACGTGTTGTCGGAACCTTTCCCAACTGGCGCGATGGTAGTTCCGTCTGGTGATTCGATGCCGGTTGACCGAGGAGCCAACTTCGGCCACCACCGGATAGTGGTCCGAGCTGAGCTCCTGGTGTACGATCGGCTGGGCGATGTTGTTCCCCATGTTGGTGAGGAAGATGTCGATTGTCGAATGGACCCCGGATCTGCTCAACCGGGTGGGAGTATCCGGGCCCAGGACGGTGTAATGTCCCTCTTCCAGGTCTTCCTGCAAAATTATTCCGTTCCGATTCCGCCGGGTGTTCCCCCAGGTTTCGTGTTTCGCATTCATGTCGCCGGCGATGATGAACTGCCCCTGCCTCCGAGTTAGCTTACGGATGTCGTTTCGTAGGGCCGTTGTTGTGCCGTTGGTGGTACTGGCTTGCTTGGGACAGTAGGCCGCGATGATGGTGATAGGGCCGACGGTAGTTTCGACCTCAACTCCGATGGCTTCGATAGACTGTAGCTGGAAGCTCGGAAGCAGATGGCAGTTGATGTTGTAGCGCAGGGCAATCGCAACTCCTCCTCCACTAGAGCCGCTACGATCAAGTCGCACAATCCGATAACCAGGAATGGAGACGCTAAGTTCGGGCTTGAGGTGCGTTTCCGTGACGATGGCGATGTCGATGTCTTTCCCGTTAAGGAAGTCACCGAGCTCAATTATTTTGTTCCGGATGGAACAAGCATTCCAATTAAGAATGTTGATGGTGCGTTTACGGTCCATACTTGAAAATAAATGTCATCGTCACGGATGTGGCGGCTTTGAGCTGTTCCTCCTTGGAGCGGCAGGAACGTAGTTGGCGATAGAGTTCTTGCACGAACTCCACCATTTGCTCCGAGTCGTAGAGCTGTCCATCGACGGGTGGTTGCGTGGAGGTACTGCGACTCGAATTGCCCCAGCCTGGAGGAGGAGTCGGGTTGGGGGCGGTGGCGGCTGCCGCGAAACGATGATGAACGGAAGCTGACGGGCGGTTTGCTTGACGGTGATTTAATGGGATCGGTGGTAGGTTTGGCACTTGATACCGAAGTGACGGGAAATTCTCCTCGTTCATCGGAGGTGGTAGACGGCGTTGGCCAGGCCGGGATTTGGTGGATGACTTCTTGCGGATCGCCAAAAATTCAGCACGTTTTGGGCAGGCTCGATTGCTGCTCTCATGGTTTGCACCACAATTTGCGCACTTCAGTAGCGCACCTTCTTCCATCGGGGCACAATCGTTGGTACTGTGGGCTCCGGCACACTTGTCACATCGCGGTTTCATGTGGCAGTTACGCGTTCCGTGGCCGAACGCAAGGCAGTTGCCACACTGCGTCACGTCGTGCTGTCTCGGACGATACCGGTCCCACTCGACGATAATGTTGAAAAGGGCCCGTGTTTTTATCAGTTCCGCCATCGTGACGGATCCCTTCTCAAGGTGGACCAGATAGAGTTGGTCCCGGTAGTTTCCATGTTGCTGGCGCCTGATGGGAAACACCTTCTGAGGCTTTAGTGCCGCCGCTTGCAGCTCTGCGAAGATTGACTCCGGAGTGAGTTCTGGAAGGCCACGCAGAATCACCTTCATTGGCTTGCTTCCGGGCGCGTCGTGCGTGTAGAATTCGTGCTGCTTGGCGACTAGGTGAGTGCCAACAGCACGGTAGTCAACCTCCGTTGAGCACATAATTTTGGTGCCCGTACTGCAAAGCTTGTACAGCGGATTCACTTTAATCGCTGCAAGCTCCGTCCTAAGGGCAGCGATGTCTCTTGACGTGGTGAAAAGCGGCGGGATTTTCACTTTCTTCGGTACCTCCTGTACCGGGAGCGCAGCAAACCGATTGCTCGCTAGTAATCGGGCGTTGGGATCCGATGAATCGGCATCGTCATTCCGTTGCCGCTTGCTGCTGCTTGGTTTCGGTATGGCTTCAGGAGCTGATGTCGCTGGCGTGGATGTCACCACGTGTTGATTTTTTCGACCCATTGCCACGGCAACAGGTCGAGTGGAAAAAATTTCACAACCTTGCAACACTTTCTTCTGGCTTGCTACCGCTAATAACTTAGCAAGCGCTGGCGATAGATCACGAACCGGACGCGCAATCGCGAGAAATCGGACGAGGGGGGAAACGGGAAAAAACTTTTTTACGGAAGAGCGAAAAACACGACCGTACGTGTCGCTTGTTCGAACTGAATGATGATGATGATAATGCGAAGGTGTACCCGTTTACGTTTTATATCGTTCAGTGCTGCATATGAGACCTCCCTTGCTTAAATATGAAATCTGTGATAGTAAAGTACTGTGCATTTAGTAAATTTACTCTGAAAAATCGACATTATAAGACATTACCTTATATTTTGGTTATTTCATTTATTAAGTTATTAGCGTTCAATTTGTAACGATATTTCGAGACGGTCGCTTATTTTAAGATTTTCAATTGACACCCTACCCTTGCCGTAAGACGTAGTCTACGTCAAAAAGAAATATAATAACCGCCCAGAAAGTTAAGTTGCGTGTCTTCCGGGTCATGGCAGGAATTGCGCAGTAATAATTGTTTCAAAAACAGTTGTTGGTTGAAGTTGAAGCAAAAATTCCTTTGAATTTTGATGTGCGTGTGTGTGTATGTGTGTGTTTGTGTGTGTGCGTGTGTGTGTGTGTGTGTGTGTGTGTGTGTGTGTGTATCCAATCTAACACTTATCGGTCGGCAATGCTATTATGGAAGAAATCTGTTTACAACAATCCTACTAGTGACCATTGGAAGCAGCTTTAATCCGGGAGCTCGAAAGTAATAGCTCTACTGCAGATCCAGCTACCCATTTCAGAATGTCTGGAGAGTCACGCCCATTCCAAGGTTGCTTTCACATACAATATAAAGGGCGAACACGAAATTATTGCGACACCGAAAATGTCATGCCAATTTTCTTATAATGTTTAGAATCAAACCAAAATTTTAGGGTAGTTTTATACATATATTTACTTCAAAAATCAAAAGAAAAGTTAATCGATGGAGCCTTGAGTGTAAAATTGAACGCATTTTCGCTTGATGCCCTCCATCAAAGTCTTTACAGTGTCATCCGGTACCAGTTTCTCAGTTTTTTTTTCCATTTTCTTAACATGTCCTTCTCGTCTTTGACTGTCTTCTTGCTCTTCCGAAGTTCCCGCTTCATCATTGCCCAGTACTGCTCCACCGGGCGCAGCTCCGGACAGTTTGGCGGATTCATGTCCTTTGGAACAAAATGGACAGAATTGGCCTCATACCACTCCAGGACACTTTTAGAATAGTGGCATGATGCCAAATCTGGCCAAAATAGCGGAGCTTCGTCGTGCTGCTGCAAGAACGGCAAAAGGCGCTTCTCGAGGCACTCAGATTTGTAGATCTCGCCATTTACTGTGCCCTTTGTCACGAAAGGCTCACTCCTCAGTCCGCAAGAGCAGATGGCCTGCCAAATGAGATATTTGGAGGCGAACTTCGACATTTTCTTCTTCTTAAATTTGTCGTCCACATAGAACTTGCTCTTGCCGGTGAAAAACTCCAACCCCGGAATTTGCTTAAAATCGGCTTTTATATACGTTTCGTCGTCCATCACACAGCAGCCATATTTTGTCAGCATCTTCTCGTAGAGCTTCCGTGCCCGAGTTTTAGCCGTCGATTGTTGCCGCTCATCGCGGTTTGGGAAGTTCTGTACCTTGTATGTATGTAGTCCAGCTCTCTTCTTTGCATTCTGGACGTAGCTCTGCGACATGCCGATCTTTTTAGCCAAATCACGGCTTGAGACGTTGGGATTTGCTTTAATCATCCGCTTCACCTTTCCCTCCGTCTTTTTGTTCTCCGGTCCCGGTTTTCTTCCAGCTCCTTTGCCGTGGTCCAACGTCAACCGCTCCTGGAACCGCTTCAACACTCTGGAGACGGTTGAATGGTGAATGTTCAACATTTTTCCCAACTGCCGGTGCGACAGGTCAGGAAATTCCAGGTGTTTGGAAAGAATTTGTTCTCTCGACTCGCGTTGGTTCACCTCCATTTTCGTTGAATCGAAAAACACGACTTCGAGTTTGACAGCATGTAAACAATACACATCAATGAGAAAGTGTGCAAAATTTGGTTGATTTTTACCCAATGGTAAAAAAGTTATGCCCTGTTGAATGTGTCGCAATAATTTCGTGTTCGCCCTTTAGCAGCAGCAGTGCTTCCGTTTTCCAATATTTGTGAGGCTAGTTTTCAGTCCAGTCCAACAATTTCAGTCTCACGAGCAGAAAAAAAAATGCGAAAAATGTTGTGTTGAGTTACCGGGAATAAAAATCGAGAAGTTTGGCGATTTTTACGTATGTATCTATAATACATAATGACTCAGTAGATAAGTCTCCAGAGATTCGGAGCATGATCATAGAATTTTGAAAAAGTCTTCAATAGTTGAAAGAAAAGTTTCAATAAATTATGGAAGAAGTTGCCAGCAGTTTTACAACAATATCGAAGAAGCCTAAAATATCTGTATGAAATTCAGGAATATGATTTAAGTTGTTTAATAAACCATTAGTAGGGGAGAATGGTACAAAACGCACCGTTTAAGCAACATCGTGAATTACTAGTGAATGGAAGCTGAAATTTAGGAACAAGTTATTGGGTATGGCGCATTACTATGTTTTCGTTGCAGATAAAATGTAATTTAAATTCAAAACGAAGATTTTTCGTGATTTTTTAAACCTTTTCCAATTTGATACCAAAACGACACTGGGGTAAAATGCCTGTTTCATTGCTCAACATGCACCCCAAAATTGGGGTAAGACGCACCACAGCACTGGTATATGATGCACCACAATATTGGGATAGCATGCACAGCTTGCAAAAGGTAAACACACGGCTATAATAAGTTACTCAGAGTTGTAAAGTGAGGAGGTTGCAACATCTCGCCACATCTTTTTAGCTCAAGCAACCAATGGGTATGGAATAAAGATAGCAAAACGTTGCGATATGTTGCCAACTCCTCATTATATACACGCTTAAAAAAAAGTACCCAATAGAGCATTTAAGTGTGGAAAGCCAACTTTGGGTATAATTATGTTTACCTACCATTGGGTTCAAATTACATACGTGTGGGTAGAATTTTACCATGAGTAAATTATTTATACTCAGCGGTAGATTAACATGATTATACCCAAAGTTGGTTTCCTACACTCAACTGCTCCACTGGGTACTTTTTTCTAAGCGTGTAGACGTATATAACGCCACGGTGCGTTCTGCCCCAGATTTAGTCTTGCATTGTTTTGTCTAAATATTCTGAAAATATGTAGAATTATAGTGAAGTTTTGATACTATCTTGAAGTTTTTATTGTCAGCGATACATGTGAAGTGAATTTATTACTAACCATGGATATTAACGCATGGTAAAAGCTTATTTCAAGAACACTATTATTTACATGTGAAGTACAGTCATGAAGATTTGTTCAATTTTGATCATGTGTTGGTGTATTTAGTGCCTTATTGTACTACAAAATTATGAGTTATGCTGTTTTATGTATACATTGATAAAGTATCATTCCATTAAAACTATAGTTTTGAAGAATTAAGCACATTTATTGAGTGGGTCGTTCTACCTCACCAGTGCATTTTGTACTGTTCTCCCCTACCCTCCCCCCCCCCCCTTTTTAATCAATAATAAATACATTCCCCCCTCACCGTTAAAAACTAAAACCCCCACACCTCCGCCCCCCCCCCCCCCCCCGCCCCCCCCAGAACCCAAACAACAAAAAAAAAAAAAAATTTTCGGGAAAATATGTAAATATCCCCCCCACCTCCCTCTACCACTCCACACACCAAATTTACCAATTTTTTTCTTATCGGGGTAGGGGGGGGGGGGAATTTCCCCAATATCGTCGACACTGCTCAAAACCGCTTGTGCGGCGCCACAAAAAATTATAACACAATTATATTAGATGTTGTGGGGGGGGGATGAGCCCCGGCCGGTCAGCTTTGGAGCACCACGTGAAAGATTTCACTGCATGACTTCCATGAAAGTGCATTTTTAAGCGTTCGATACGGGGTCGGTGATGGACGTTAAGTATTGAGTGACGCACTCGAAAGCTACACCATCTTGATGGTGGTGGGTTCTAGTTTAAGTTTCCTAAAAAATATGTGAAAAGCTTATTCTGATCCATGATTGTTCTCAATCTGTATTCAAGCTTCAAGGTGATCCAGAGAGATGAAGGAAAGGGAAAACACGAGGCGCTCGATCAAGGCTAGGCCATGTGGAACTGTTCTCAGATGGTGGGCGTAGGGGAAGTTAGCTTTCGTCACTCTCTAATTGGTATGGGGTTTTCCTTGAGCTCTGAGGTTGAAAATTGAACTTGAGTAAAACTGTGAACTGAACCAACTGGGGGGAGATCCAATCCGTTTCAACATCACAGCTATGTTTAGTATCGATACAGTTCCGCCATGAAAATTCAACTCATTTCTTAGGGATAAGAACAGTTAGCTAATGAGTCGAGAGAAAATCATATAAATCTGTAATCATATTGATTGGATTGCTAAATTGATATACGGATGATGCGATGGAATCCGACGAGGTATTTTTCATTCGGAACTCGGGTCGGTCGAATGCGCGTTTTCTGTAACAATCGGTTGGAAAGTGGCAAGTCAAAGGTTTTGTTACTTAAAAGTTTTGTGATAGTTGAGTTGGGCAATTGAAGTGATTTTGAAGATAACAGTCAGGATTTAAAGGCTTCGACTAGAATAATCTGTTGGTGAATTAATGAATAAATTTGTGCAATCGATTGAAATAAGATTAGACGTGGTTTTTTAAAGTATTGCCAAGTTAGAATCGGAACGCTCACAATTGTGTAAAGCCCAGAATCTGTTAGGTTAAAAATGCAACGTTATGAGAAAAAAATGCTATGTATTTATTGTAGTTCTTCAATGGCTTGGTTAATGGCTGCTTCTCTACAACCTCGTTGACGACCCACACTCGCTAGATCATGCTACACCCGATCCGCCCATCTTGTTCACAGCGCTCCACTGTACCGGCTGGATTGGAGACGAACACCATCTTTGCAGGGGTTGTTTTTCGGCATTCTTGCAACATGCCCTGCCCAATGTATCCTTCCAGCTTCCACCACTTTCTGGATGCTGGGTTCGCCGTAGAGTTGGGTGAGCTCTGGGTGCATCATTCACCGCAACACATCATTCTCCTACACACTGCCAAAGATGGTCCTAACCATACGAGGTTTTTTTTTCTTTTTTTTGGGGCGTAGAACCTCTGCGTCCACTGAGTTGAACTTTTGTGACATACCCCTGTTTAGTATTCGCATCTTAAAGGTTGATCACCATTGGTCAAGTGAACAGCCTTAGATGCGTCTTCTCCCAGTCAGGTAAAATTGGGTTTATAAAACCCACCACCTTTCCAGGATTCGCTGTCCAAATTTCTTTAGGTTGCATATAGCCACTGTAAAGAAATTAACTACACGACGTCAGAAAACACCAAGTCCTTTCAGGTCCTCTTCGAGCAATGTCCACGACTCATGCCCGTCGAAAACTACCGGTCTTATCAGCGTTTTGTAGATTGTACATTTAGTGTGTAGTGTGAATCTTTTTTGACCGCAAGTTCTTCTGGAGCCCATTTCCACCACCTCTAAGGTATCCTCGTCTATTGTTACTCTGCTTTCTAGACGGGCCCTGTCGCGCTCTGTCCCTCCCACTAGCATGTATTTTGTTTTCGACATTCACCACCAGTCCGACTTTCATTGCTTCGCGAGTTAAGTTCCCGGGTACAGGGAATTCTTTTTTAAAAACAAGGTCCGACTACAATTACGGTTCACTACAGACTAATTATTCATATATTTAAACCCTACTCCTAACCGATCAGGTGATCGACGCTGCCGTGTCGGCAAATGGTTTGTGATGTTGATCGCCGTCTATATCGATGCGCTGGTTTTGGCCGGGTCTGCCAAATTATGCTGATGAGGATTTGCACTCGTTCTGGACTTTGTGCAAATATGTTATACTAGTTTATTTGTGGACGCAGTAGCGCCCGTGGCAAGTGTTTTTTTTTTCAATATAAACGGTTCATGTGTTATTCACGCTTGTAGATTAAATAAGAAAAGCATTACATTTTTCTACGTTTTGAATAGTTTTTTATTCGGTGAATTCAATGCAGCTTAAATTTACATCTGAAAAACTTCGTTGAAGACCACATTGCGTGTAAACTGACGACCATCCCTCAATAGATCTCCTTGCTGTGAATTAGGTCCGATGTGAACTTTTACCTGATTAGGGTTCCGAGATCGTGACAAAGCAACGTATAGTTGCCCATGCGAAAATACGGTCGACTGAAGATCAATTCCCACATGATCAAATGTCTGTCCTTGCGATTTATTGATCGTAATAGCATATGCTGTTATGATTGGAAATGGCCGTCGACGTAGAATAAACGGTAATGTAGAGTCACTTGGAGCCAAATCTATTCTTGGGATCATCACAACGTCTCCGCGATTACACTCCGAGATAATTCTCGCAGTAATTGTGCTTCTATCGAGTTGCTCAATAACCATTCTTGTTCCATTGCAAAGCCCTTTTCGCGGATTCAAGTTTCGTAACAGCATGACTATCACTCCCTTCTTCAGTACCAGGGTATGCGGAGGCATTCCGGATGGCGTTTGTTCATGAAGGAATTCAGGAGGATACCTCGTAGCATCGCTTGGGTCCTCCGTAACAACAGAATCTGCACTATAATAAACCGTTGGTTCTCCATTTATCATGTCAATGATTTTCTGGTTCATCGCCAGCGTATGCGCATTTGTCGGAGCCACGATGATGCGTTTTGACAAATCTTGAACCGACATTGCTTGAACATCAGATCCAAACACACATTTTATTAAATCCTTAGTCGCTACCATGTGTTGAGGTATCTCGAGCACATTCTCATCGTTCAAACTTGGCACTTGAGGAGTGTTTCCAGATCCAACCTGAAGGAGCCATTCATTGTGAGCATCCAGCCCCCTACATCGCATGTTGGTTATCAATTTTCACTGTAGGAAGTGTTTCCATAGCGAACTGGACTTGATGCAACACTCAAAAACATCAGTTCGAGTTCCTCTGATGACAACAGGCAAAGTTTGGCGGAAATCTCCACCAACTTCAAAAACTTTTCCACCAAGTGGTTGTTGATTTTGCATTATGTCTCGTAACAGTCGGTCTATGCCAGTGGTGCTCAGGTAGATGCTTGCAGCGGGCCAAAATGAAATTTTGCGCCAATGCCACGGGCCGCAATGAGTTATTTTTAATGGCTTAAAATAATTAATAAAAAACAGCTTATTTTGAGGACACGTTACTAGTAGATGTACCTGTAATGTAAATCAATGCTCTTCCTTCCAAAATAAAAGAAAAATTACAAACATCAAAATGTAGATTTATATCACATTCAATTTATTTGAAAATCAATAAAAAAAAACTTTTCGCATTTTAATACATAATTCACTTACACTTTTCTTTAGCAAGCTTATCGAGATCAGCCTTCATGCTAGAGGTCGAAATACGCAATGAATTGTCCAAATGTTCATCACTTATCTTGTTTCTTGCTTTTGACTTTACTTGCTTCATCACGGAAAACAGTTGTTCACAAATGTATGTGGATCCAAACAAAGAAGCTACGAAAAGAGAAGCGCTCTTCCGGAACAAATTTGGCATAGAACTCCAACAAATCATGTCGATCAAATTTTTCTCGCAGTTCCGTGTCGCACTGTAACTCAATTAGTTCCATTAGGATATTATCTGGGGCTTGTTCAGCATCAACACTGAATGGAGCAGAAAAAAGTTTTAGAATTTTGTCATGCGCTTTGAAATCTCCAAATCTACGAGAAAAATCATTTATCATTGTTTGGAATGCGTCAACGTATTTTTTAGTCCACGTCACATTGCATTTTCCGAGAGTAGGGAAATTGGCAACACGAGTTTGTTTTCAAATGTACTGATTTGATTAAACATGCTGTGCACCAATTTGCCTTTACCCTGGAGACTTAAATTCAAATCGTTCAAGTGCGTTGTAATGTCAGTCAGGAAAGCCAGATCTGTCACCCACTCCGCATTATCGAAAAACTGCACTGATTTACCTTTGCTCTCCATGAATTCGACGATTTCTTTCCGAAGATCAAATACGCGTCGCAGCACCTTTCCCCTGCTCAGCCAACGTACCTCAGTATAATATGGTACGTCACCATATTCTGCATCCGTGTCTACTAGAAGAGCCTGAAATTCTCGATGGTTCAATGCGTGCGATCGGATGAAATTAACTATTTTGATGACATCTTTCATGACATCTTTGAATCCCACGCTTTTGGCGCAGAGGTTCTCCTGGTGCACGATGCAATGGTACTGGGAGAATTGCTCTGACACTTCTGGTAATTTTCGAAGATGGGCAATTGCACCTTCATGTTTTCCTATGAATAAACATTTTTTTTCAGTAATAAAATGATTAAGCACAGAGAACAGACAAACAAGCTCAAACATAATTCATAAATAAATAAATAAATTTAAACATACATAAATGTATGAAGAAAAATACCTAAAATTTAACACCATCCTTGGTACTAAATTTTCCAAGGCCGTAAATCTGATAAAGCTGAATATTTTGCATCAATTTGTATGCAACCCTTCAAGTAAGAAGTAAATAAACTTACGGCCTGATGCCAGCGCCAAATACATCAAATGTCCATAATAAATGTGATAATGCCAGTACTGTCAAAAGGCGACGTTCAAAATAGCACAACATTTTAGGCAAGAATTTTAAGGAGCTTGCACGTCTTTACACTGCGGTATAAGCTTGAATAATTTAAATAAGATGGAAAACAAAATACATACCACACATAGCGGGAGCTCCATCGGTAACAACTCCGGACATTTTCTTCAGCGGTAGATCAAACTTTTCTAGAACAGCGCACAGAGCATTAAAGATATCAATGCCCTTCGTCGTTCCTTTCATGGGGAAAAGGCTTGCCAATTCCTCAGTCACCTCAAATTTCTTAGATATGCCACGGATAACAAACTGCCAATTGAGCTGTGTCAGATATATCCGTGCTCTCATTCAGCGCCACTGAATAAAATTCAAAGCTGGCAACTTTTTCCTTCAAACTCAACACAAGATTTTCAGCAATGTCTTCAACCCGCCTGGTGATGGTCGCCCGCGACAAACTCACTTGCGCAAAGATGCGACTTTTTTCGGGACAAATCATTTGAACCACAGCTTCCATACATTCCTTCACAAACTCGCCATCAGAAAATGGCTTCGAATGGGAAGCGAGTTTTTCTGCGATAATGAAATTTGCCTTTGTGCACAACTCGTTTTCTTGCTTTCTTCTCAGAAAAAAGTTTTGCTGGCTACTCAAATTTCCCCTGAACTCAGCACATTTTTCAGCCCGCGCCACACCGACATATTTATCCATTTTTGACGCATGTTTCGACTCGTAGTGACGCTTCACATTAAATTCCTTCATAACTGCAACAGCTTCGTTGCAAATCATACACACCGGTTTTTGGTTAATGCACGTAAAGAAAAACATTTCAGACCACTTCTCCTGGAAAACACGTCCTTCATCAGCCACTTTCCGTTTTTTGCTAGTGCTGGCTTCCATTTTCACTGAATAATTGCTCGAAACTTCTCAGAACTACGCACGCGACTACAGAACGGAACCAATTGACAACAGACACTGAATGGTGAAAGTGAATGAACCCTCCGTGCGAGAGCGAAAATATGACTGCATTCTCTCTTTCTTTCTATCCCGCCTTTTTGGTCATTCATCATCTGTGTAACAAGCACGGTAAAAATTGTTCACATAAAACTATGAGAATCACAATTATTGCACAGTAAGAAATGCAACTCAAATCGAACAGCAAATAGCTACATATTCAATGAAGTTCTCATATTTCTCAAATGCTATCGCGGGCCGCATTTGCCGCCTCGGGCCACAGGATGAGCACCACTGGTCTATGCAATTCAGTCCATACTTTGACAACATCGTGATTTCATCGATTATGATGAGTGATGCTGCGCGAATAGCAGCAGCTTCGGGGGATGTTAATCTCATCGAGGAAACGGATGTGTCCAAAAGCGGAACGGAGAGCTTGAAACCACTATGAACCGTTCTACCACCTGCCAAAAGTGTCGCTGCAATTTCAGTCGTTGCAAATGGCAAAACAACTTTTCCAGCACCTGTAAGCATACACAATTACAGTTACATTCCCACTCTACTGGTTACGGGTAAAACTAATAATTTATTTCTTCTTCTTTCTGGCGCTACATCCTCGCTGAGACAGGGCCTAATTATACACTCTCGATTTTGCGTTCAAAATTTGTTTTAGTTTTGGGTAAAGTTTATTACCGAGAGAGTAAACATTTTTCACGGGGTGTAAATGTGAACTACCCAGCGCGATGTTCACTTAACTCATATTGGCCTACAACCATTGAGGTGGGTGAAAAAAGTGAAAACAACTCAAATTTGGGTAGATTTATGGTTCCGTGTAAAGAGCCTCGGAGTGAAATTGGCTGCGATGAGGATGGTGACCGACACGAAATAAAAAAATAAAAAAAAAAACCCCCCCCAAGCCACCTCCTCTCCCCCCACACACAAAAAAAAAACACAAAACACAATAACATTCTCCATCGTTTAATGATTTTAGTTTAAAAAAAAAAAAAAAAAATAAAAAAAAACCCCCGCGGCCCCTCTCAAATGTTTTGTTTTTTTTTATAATTTTGTCTTTGTTTTTTTTTCTCCATCTGATAGGAAAAAAAAAAAAAAAAGAAAAATTTTTTTTTTTTGTGAGAATTTCCCCGCGTGCTGCGTCTGGTTGGCTAGTCACCGGACAGACAAGCAGGGCTATTATATATATAAATGATGACTGCTGGATTGCAATGTTGCTAAGGGCATCTTCAGCGGCGGTCTATTTTTAGATCAACTTTATACTTGATTTGCATCAGCAAAACTTGAATAGAACCAGCAAAAATAGACCAACTTTGCGTTCCCCGCACCGGTGTTGTATTTTTTGTTGTTTAACCCGCCAACACCTGTCATCCTGTCGATCATTCAACATCAGAGATCAGATGTTTCTTTTTTCAGAGATCGCAGATTTTTCACAAACATTTTGCCATTGATTGGTTTGACCAAATAATTTTTAATGCCAGTAGTGCGTCGTTAGCTGACGACAAGAATACTTGTTCTTTCGTTTGTCTGAAGGTGAGTGTGTGAATGCATGCATTTCATTAAAACGATATCAGATAATGCTGATTTGTAGTCTGGCAGCGGTTAAACAAGAGTCGAAACCGAGAGGGTCACGTCCTGAATGGCGCCCCAACGTTGACCGTGATTTCCGTTCCGATCATCAGAAGCTGTTCCAGAACTACTTTAGCGACACGCAAACTTACAATGAGAAGCACTTTCTGCGTTTCCGCAGGCCAAGGGAGGTGTTCCTGGACTTTATGCGACAACTAGAGTCAACTAGAGGCTTCTCCGAAATGTATTTGTATGAGCTATTTGCAAGTGCTTATCATGACCAATCTATCAATAAACCGATTGTTTACTTTGAAGACTTCATTACTTTTCATTTCCGAGCAATCGAAATACTATTCGAAACCTCGGAACCTCCGCATTTCGATCTAGTCATCGTTTTCCGGAAAATGTAGTGGCTGTAAAAAAAAAAGATTTATAAGATTTTAAAGATTAAAAAAAAACTAAGACAGCATTCGTTATTTAGGAATGAAACGAAAAGGCAATTCACTAGCACCGGGAGCAACTTGAGGTAGTTATCAGCATCCGAGGCGAGCAACATAACTTTCTGTCCGCCGCCAGCATCACACGCAGCAAACACAGTTACTTTTTAACTCACAAATATACCTTAGAATATACTCAATAAAATTGAGTTATTGTTTATTAAAAGCTGAAATTTTACTCAATAGTTGGTATTTTCAAGTAGCGTGTAGTGTTTTGGAACGGTATTTTTCTTGTTCCAAATTGCTGCAAGAATAGATCAAAACATATAGCAGTTTTAAAATGATGCAAAATAGATCCAGTATAAAACAAAATTTACAACACCGGTGCAGCGATGCTTTTGCGTTTGGTCTAAAAAATTAAATCCAATCCACTATTTGGATCGCCGTTGAAGATGCCCTAAGTGACCAGGGTGATTAGTGGTAACTACTCCCCCTTTTTATTCGGGCCGCCCGCCAAGCCCTCCCGTTCGTCGCCGGTTGGCCCCCTTGTTTAATTTTTGGTTGTTTTTTGCTGTAATGTTGTTTCCCGGGTTTTTTTTGCCCTTTTTTGGGTGGAAAAAGCCCCAAAAAAAAGCCAAGCCGATTATGATAGGGGTGAAAGTGAAAGTTCCAAAACTTCTAAAATGGACTCCTTCATTGTAGATTATTGTTTTCTAAACGTATTAGCTCTAAGTCCTTCCTAGTTTCTGTCTGGAGACAATGTAAATGACGAATTTCACGCCAACTCGTCTTCGTGATTGGCAGCACCCTCTCAGTATCCAATGAAACCTTGTGGGTGCTTAGACTATGTCTTTTCAGGCAATTTTGCATACTTTATTTTTCTAAAATTTATCTAGACTGCCATTTGAAAAGTACTTAAGTTTTTTGATCGATTTTTTTTTTTAAATCAACATAACTCAAATAGGACAAGACTTACAAAAAAATGATGTATGGGTGACTTTTAAAAAATCGTTTTAACTTTTATGAAAAAAATTGTTAAATTGTAAAATCGATTCGAACACGCTAAAAAAAAATATTTTAAAATTTAAAGCCAATTGGCAAAATACCACTATCTTAGATTTTGACGATTTTTTTTTCTTAATAAAGGCAATATAATTGTCTAAAAGTTCGACGTACAGTGTAAGATGGACACTTCTAAGAAAAAAAAGTTTTTCTAACATCTTTGCAAAAAACAATAATCCTCTAGACTAACATTTGAAAAGGGTCAAAAACATTATATTTCCCTTTGCATCACTAAAACAGAACCAAAAGTGTACGTTTAAGTAAAATGACTTCTTAACTGCTTGTTCGGATATTCCTATTTTTAGGGGCGATTCAAATATGGCTTCGATAAGACTTGATGTATATTTAAAGACGTTTCAAATATGACGTTATATGAATTTTCGAAATACAATTTATGTCAATGAAAACTCATAGGTTTTTGCTTGGTAAGGGTTTGATTTTATTTATTTTTATATGTTCATTTTCACGTATTAGTAATTAACATAGCTTCATGTATTTAATTTATAAATCTTTCATATACAAAGTAAATTTCTTCGGATTATCCTTTGAATCAGAAAACCTTTTAGCTGAAATTTGATTCTCTGAAATAGGTACAAAGCAATGAACCTGTGTATCAGGTTTGTCTTTACGTGGATATATAACTCCTCAAGTTCCTCTGACATTTTGAGAAATATATTGAATTTTGTTTGATGAAATCTTGCAATTTTGATACAAACAACTGAACTGCTATTCAGTCATGGGTCAAAACTTCAGATGTTATGAAAAAGCTTTTGTTTTCCAATTTACCGTCCTGCTTGTAATATACTTCAATGTTTCGGTAATAAACAGGATCAACCACTTGATTTTATTGTATTATCACTAAAGTTTAAAAAAATTAATAATTTTTCAATAGGCCCTTTCCAAATGGTAGCCTTAACTTTTCAAACATTCAAAGACCCTTAAAACATGCAAGTTGTCATTATAATTAAATTTAATTGGCTTCTGTGAGGTTTGAGGACCAAATTATAAGACGAGTTGGCGCGATACACGGTAAAAATAGGACATGAAACATTTGTTGTTAGAAAAACTTTTTTCCCTTAAATGTGTCCATTTTGGACTGTATCGCGAACTTCTAGACAATTGTATTGCCTTTATTAAGAAAAAATTTCGTCCAATTCTAAGATAGCCATGTTTTGCAAATTGGCTTTAAATTTTAAAATATTTTTTGTGTAGCGTGTTAGAATCGATTTTACAATTTTTACAGTTTTTATATTAAAGTTTAGACAATTTTCTAAAAGACACTGTTACATACATTTTTTTGTTAGTGTTGTTCTTTTTGAGTTATGTTGATTTAAAAAAAAAACGATCGAAAAACTTAAACCCTTTTGAAATGGCAGTCTAGATAAATTTTGGAAAAACAAATTGCATAAGTTGCTTGAAAATACATAAGGACTGTATCGTTATTTATGAGTACACCTAAAAATTGCTGTATTTAAATGTGTTTTATTTATTTTGCAACTCAAATTCATTTACATTTTTTTAATGACCATAAAAAAAGCATCAGTATTCATTTATTTTTTCATAGATCTCGCCAACTCTCGCCAGCTTCTTCTTGATATTCCTCATGAGGTTTTGCAAAACCGTTCCGTCGATGGTTTTGCTTACGTTTACCCAGTATTTTTTGAATTTGATGTTGTCATCTGCTCCTCTAGCCTTCGCCCGCAGCTTTCCTTTCATCAAAGCCCAACATTTCTCAATGGGCCTTACTTGCGGACAATTTGGAGGATTCAACGCCTTTTCCACAAATTGGACATTTTTCCCCTCATACCAGTCCATGGTGGCACGCGCATAGTGAAAGGATGCCAAATCAGGCCAAAACAGTGTCGAACCTTTGTGTTTTCGGTTTAGTGGCAGAATTCGTTTCTGCAGGCATTCGGCTGATAACAGCGCGCAATAAAAACATCTTTGGGAGGCACGTCGCCCCCCTTAGAATCATTCATGCAAAATTAAATTAAATTATAAAAAAAATTGAATAAAAAAAATTATATCATATATTTTTTTTTTTGAGCCCCCCTACACAGAACGATTTCACTATATGGGGGAGAGATAACCAAAACACTAGCAGATGAGTGGGAACAAAAACGAAAATGTGCTACTTGCCCTTACGCTGCTGATGTGTTTGCTATTGCCTATGCCGGTGTGGTACTTTCTGCTGTCCCTCGGGTATCTGACGAGGGTACTGGCTGGACAGAGCATCCGTCGGACTCGGCCGGGAATGTTTGCTTCCCTAAAGGAACGTTCGGCTGGATTTTGGCGGTTCAAACAGTCCACTAATTTTCCTATGCACTAAAATTACCGCGTGGTTTATGGCGGGTTGAAAAAAAAAAAAACGAAAGAGGAAGTGCGGAGTGCGATAAAAAAACTGAACCGAAGCACTTCAGCGTTCGATGCGGAATCAATTGATTTCTTAACATACGGAATAATAAAACGGAATTTTCAAAGTTACGCTATGATCAACAAGTACCGGAAAATTCCAAATGAAACAAAATTTTCTCAATTTTTTTGTGTCTTCTTTAATATAACACCCATTTTTTTTTTTTTATTATTTTGTTTTTCGACATCGACATCGACATTCATAGACCTATGTCTCGTTTCCCGTTTCGATGCGTTTCATGAAGGTTAGATTCTCTTAGGCCTCGGAAATCGTGTCTTTAGCAACCTTCTTTCGATGAAACTAGAAAAGGAGAGGAAAGATTAGTGATTTCCATTTAATTCCAACTACCTTTATTGCATATCTTGACAGATACGTTAGATAGTTAAGACATTTTACCATTTCGAACGAACTGTCGCACTTTACTTGTGATCGATGCCATCACGATCTGCACAGTCGCTGGTGACACTGTACCGGCGAACTTATTCCACTTTAAACGCATTTGTTGTGCATTTGTCACTTTTTTACCGCATCCTCGAAGTTTTCGCTTGACAATTGCCCAATATTTTTCGATCGGTATGAACTCAGGGCAATTCGGAAGATTAATCTCTTTGGCGACGAAACTAACATTGTTTGCAGCATACCCTTCTAGTACCTCCTTAGAGTAGTGGCAGCTGGCTAGATCCGGCCAAAACATGACCATGGTCTTGTGTTGCCGAATGAAGGGTAACATCCGCTTTTTCAGACACTCTTTAATGTAAACCTTCGACGTCATTGTGTGAGATGTGATGAAAATCTTGGCTTTAAGGCCACAACTGCCGATTCCATGCCAAATCATTAGTTTCCGAGCAAACTTATCAGGAAAAACAAATTTATGCCTGGAAGGGACATCCCAACGACCAGTTGCCAGGTAAAATTTTCGTCCGGGGATTTGTTTATAATTCATTTTGACATATGTTTCGTCATCCATTATCCATTCGTATAGTAATCGTGCTCGCTTTTTGGCCACTAAATTTTGTTTGTTTTCGAGCGATTCGGATGTTAACTGGCACAAAAAGACTTACATCCTTCTCTTGAAAGGATGTTACGCACGGTGGAAAAGTTGGAATCGTATTTCTTTGCCAAATCACGTATGGAGACACCTGGGTTGCCTTTCACGTACCTACCCCCCCCCCCCCCCCCTTAACTTCTCAGCTCTTTGTCCCTAATACAACTTTGATGATAGATGCGCTGTGCTCTATCCACACTCAGAGTTTCCTTGTAACGTTTAATTACAAGACACACCGTTGACTTTGGGAATTTTAACACTTGTGCTATTTTTATGGCAAACCACGAATTCTCTAGATGTTTGTGCACAATTAATTTTCGTGTCTCAAGTTTCATGATCCGTAATTTCGAGATGCGTCGATCAATCGAGAAAAACTTTTCACCAATTTCTTCGTCAATTAAACATCAACAAATGCCTGTCGAACGTTTTTTGTACCAACCACGCAGTGGTGATTTAAGCCGTGTGTCCAGATTTACTTTGAATGGAGCTTTAGATTAATAGAAAACCGGATCGGTCGATAGTAGTTCATTTAAATTACAAATTCCCGGTACTTTTGGATCATAGTGCACTCATAGGTTAGAAAAGGTAGAAAAAGTGTTCAGGTGTAATTTTTTGACTCAACAAAACCTTGATGTAGATGGAATGATATTTCAGAAAACGTTAAGATATATTTATTTTTTAATAGAAATCGAAGAAAATTGATAGGTCCAAAAAAATCTATTCCCAAGTGGCAAAACCAGTTCCACCCACCGGTTTACAGCACAAACTAATCAATTTAAGGTGGTTGCCAGTAAACGGGCATCGTCAATGCTGTAGAGAGCTTGTTAATTTGAAAAGTGTTGCGAGTCTAAAGGTCGATAGACGAGAACGGTTTTGGAAAAATGAAACTGGAAGAGTTGAACTTTAAAAAGATTGCGATCATATGTGCTTGTACTCTAGTTGGCGGGTTGCTGTTCAGCTTCGGGATATTTCCACCGCTGTTGCGGTTCATGATCAAGCAGGTAAGTTACTGTGCTACAATCCAGCACAATAGATGAAAATAAAAAAATAATATTCGCAGTGACAAATTGTGTAGGGTCATTAGGCCGAATGTCATTTGGCCGAACGCTATAAGGCCGTTAAAAAAAAATTGGACGATTGAGCTTGGTAAACGGAATGTGTACGGTGGTGTACGGAATGAAATTGCATCATTCTCAAATGACTTGAACTTTTAACCCATTGACTATTTTGTATTGAAATTTCGGCTGAGATTAGTTCAATGTGTATTATTTATACTGTAAAAGTTCCGAATTCGGATTTCTCTCAAGAAGCTGGGAATGGTACAATCGACGGTAACTCGTATTTCAAATCAGTTCAACCATCGATCGGAAGAAAACGTGTGGCCAAAATGGATCTTCGTATTGTGTAAAGAATCACAAGTGAGTAGTGAAAGCTTTTAATTGTTTACGGAGGGAACGTGGTTCGCGATTGAAGTTTTCTTCTCAGTCTTCTTGGGCTGCAGGACGTTTGGCAGGACACCACTGTGTGAAAGTCACATCGGAGAAAAGTTTGTCCAGCTTCTCGTCGTTGTAGATGGCTAGCTGCACGTGACTTGAATGATTCTGGTATTCTTATTGTCATACTCCTGCTGCCAGCCCTTGGGGCATTGTTAGTTTCAAAATTTGATAACCTACTTAAACAACAACTAAAACTACAATTTGAAAATCCTTGGGGTGGGGAACCAGATTCCGGATGATCTGGTGATCCGATGTCAGGCGGCGCGCCCTGTACCGATTGATTGACTCACTAAAGCGATCGTCGAGCATTTTTCTCTCGGCCAGACGGTGGACTTCAGATGTTCTTGTCCTCGGAGGGGTGTTCAGGATCATCCTGAGGAACTTATTTTGAACACGCTGAAGTTTCAGGTATGTGTTTTTGAAAATCTCTCCCAGATTGGCATGCCGTACTCGATGACTGGAAGTATGATTTGCTTGTAGACAGCAAGCTTGTTTTTCAGAGATAATGTAGACCTTCTGTTGATCAATGGGTACAATAGCTTCAACAGAATGTTACACTTTGTGACAGTTTTGTCAAACTGCTCCCTGAAAATAAGCTCGCTGTCTATGGTAACGCCAAGATAGACAGCTGATTTGGCCCATTCCACCGTTGTGTTGTTTAGGGTAATTTTACAATCCTCGGGTGGAACAAGTATGGGAGAATTGGAGTATGGGAAGATAAGGACCTGGGTCTTCGCCGCGCTGATACAGATTTTCCATTTGGTGAAGTATTCTGATAGAACATTCAGGCTTCGCTGTAGTTTCGCTGTAAGCGCTCTTGTTACCCTACCATTGTGAATGACTGATGTATCATCGGCAAACAACGACAGAGAGCCATTTTCAGGGAGCGGGGGTACGTCCGAGGTGAATAGGTTGAACAGAAGTGGACCTAGTATACTTCCCTCCAGAACACCGGCGGAGATCTCCTGAGTATTTGAAACTGCACTTTGCAGCGAAACACGGAATGTCCTGTCCGATAGGTAATTTTTAATTATCTTCACCGGGAAGATAGGAAGATTGTATCGTTTTAGCTTATACACCAGGCCATCGTGCCATACGTTATCGAAGGCCTTCTCGATATCGAGACATCCATGGCAGATTATTTCGCAACAGACTTGTTCCGGCTGAGGATGTTGGTTACTCGATTAAGTTGGTGTACTGTTGAGCGACCACGTCGAAATCCGAACTGCTCGTCGAGCAAAATGTTAAGTTCGTCGGTAGACGAGAGAAGCCGACGGTGGATCGCTTTCTCAAACAGTTTCGATACTTCTGAGAGAAGGCTGATGGGCCTATAGCTCTTGGAACATGAAGGATCTTTCCCAGGCTTCTGGATGGGGATGACTTTGGCCGACTTCCAACACGAGGGGAAATAGCCAGGTCGGAGGCATTGATTGAAAATCATCGCCAGATGATTATAGAACATAGGGCTCAATTTCTTGAGCTCCATGTTCATAATGTTATCGAAACCTGGGGCCTTCATGTTCTTTGAGCCTTTGATATAAGTCAACACTTCATCAGCTGAGATCTCCAACTCCTCTGTGAAGTCGTTGGGACTTATATGGCTGTTAGTAATGAGCGCGCTAACGGCAGCTTCGTGTGGACTGACGATGTTTTGTCCGAGATTGTGGGATCTGAACAAGTGTCGACTTAACTCAGCAGCCTTTTCTGCAGGAGTTATCAAGCGATCCTTAGAGCCTGATTGCTGTCTAGTGGGATCAACGGTTAAATTGGCCTTGGCTTAGTTTTCATAATTTTAGTCAACTTCCAGAACGGCTTTGCACAATCTGAGAGAGAGAGCGAATCTTGTCGGCAAAATTGTTATTCTTAAGGTCCACCATTTTGGCCTTAATAATTTTCGTCACTCGATTACAGTGACTTTTTAGCTTTGACAAACCAGTTCGCTGGTATTGCCTTCAAATGGCGTTGCGCAATCGTATCAGTTCTTTAGTGGGTCTATCAATGGGTACCGAGTTGCTCACCTGATCAATCACCAATCACATGTTGCTCCCGGGCCTGGGAGATCGCTTGCTCGATGCTCTTCAGTTGCCGATCGATGTCATCAGCTGACTCGAGGTTCACGTTGAAATCGACGGTGTCCTCGACATGTTGTCGGAACCTTTCTCATCTGGCACGATTCCGTCTGGTGATCCGATGCCGGTTGACCGAGGACCCAATTTCGGCCACCACTGGATAGTGGTCCGAGCTGAGCTCCTGGTGTACTACCAGCTGGGTGATGTTGTTTCCCATGTTGGTGAGGAAGATGTCGATTGTCGAATGGGCTCCAGATCTGCTTAACCGGGTGGGAGTATGCGGGCACAGGACGGTGTACTGGCCATCTTCCAGGTCTTCCTGCAGAATTATTCCCTTCGCCGGGTGTTCCCCTAGGTTTCGTGTTTCGTAATTTCCCATCAATATGAGAGGCTCTAGGAGTGGACAGTAATTTATTGCTAGAACTAAGAGAATTGAAGAGAAAGCATTGATAGTTCCATTTACAGTAACGGCAGGTTATGAAAATTGAAAAATATAAGTTGAAAACGAGCGGAGAGCTTGGTTCAAAGTGGTCCGGTTTTGAACTGCAACGAGTATCTTCGAAAATTAAACAAAGTCTCCATTTACTATAACTACACGATTTTCAACGAACATGTACTTATTAAGCATCTTGAATCCATATCGATAATCACAATTGACGCTCAGGATTGTCTAATAATTCCTTCTATGGACTGATTATATGGAATTTCTAATATTTATGTAATTTCCCCTTTCATATAACTAACATAAACAGGTTATTAAAGACTATTAATCGCAATATTTTTATCACATCGATGAACTAAATCTATGACATATCGAATATTCCTGGATCTTCCTGGAATTTCTGATGAAAATATGTATCCAGTACCATATTGGCCACATTTGAGTTCGTAATTCTGGTGAAGTATAAGAAGGGTTCAGTCTCACCATCGGTGGATTAATTCAGGTTTTTCTGGTTTGCCACCACCAGAAGATGAGCAAGCGCAGGTGATAAGTCGCGAGCCGGACACGCAATCGCGAGAAAGCGGGCGAGGGGGAAAATCGGGGAAACAACTTTTATTGCGTGTCGCTTGTTTGAACTGGATGCAATCATTTTGGTAAGTCTTGCGCGCTATACACTATCGTTAATAGCATAGCCAAGAAAGAAGAGTGTCACGAAACTGCAGCACGACGCAACATTCATAAGAGGGGGCGGGCCACAATTATAAATCCAGACACCAGCGGTTGACCCAATTTGAACCATTTGCTACCCATTTTTGAGGACCCTGGTAGGAAAAAATTTCCACCAATATCAAATTTTTTTTTTTTTTATTTTTGAAGTAGAAAATTTAACTACTTATACTAATGGAACTTAATTTAAATTTTAATGCAAAAAAAATTAAAGTTTTTCTGATCAAATGGCATATAAGGTCTGTATCCACATTAATCCGGACACCTTCAAATCATTGTAACTTTTGAAATACTGCACGTAGGAATGAAAAATTTCACAGTGGTATAGCTGTGAGTCTATGATGAAAAAAGACTATGATTGATGTTTCCATTTCATGTTTAGTATTCAAGATGGCGACGAAAGAAAAACAAGTGCGTGAGCGAAATTTTTTTACAGAGCGTACGGCAAATCCTGACTTGTCAATACGGGACCTTGCAAAAACATTGGATTTGCCTAAATCCACTGTTCACGGTGTGCTCAAATCATTTTCGGAACGTTTGAAGGTGGAGAGGAAACCGAGAAGTGACAAAAACATTGGACGCGCTGATCCTGTCATGGACCGCAAGGTGAAAAGGATAATAATGAAAAACCCAAATCTCTCCATTCGAACGGTGGCTCGTAAAATTGGGATGTCGCCTGGTTTTGTCCAAAAATCAAAACAACGTTTGGGACCTAAGCCGTATGAAGTACAAACAGTTCCAAATCGCAACGACAAACAGAACTTGGCAGCAAAATCACGGGCTCGACGTTTGTACTGCGAATATTTGACGAAGTTTTCATGCGTTGTTATGGACGATGAAACTTATGTCCTGGAGGATTTCAAGCAGCCTCCAGGGCTGGCTTTTTTTATTCTGCTATGGCCAGAAATGCTACAGCTGAGTATTTCAGAACGAAGAAGGCATCGAAATTTCCCAAAAAATACCTTGTGTGGCAACAATTTGCACGTGTGGCAAAAAGAGTAGATCTTTCGTCACTACAGGCACAATCAACAAGGAGATCTATCAGAAAGAGTGTCTGCAGAAGCAATTGCTACCTTTCATCAAAAGTCACAAAAAAAAACCTTTGTTCTGGCCCGATTTGGCATCATACCACTATGCTTAAACTGTGATGGAGTGGTACCAAGCAAATCAAGTGAACATTGTACCAAAAACCTCCAAACCCGCCAAATTGCCCAGAGCTACGACCAATCGAGAGATAATGGGCTCTGATGAAGCGGAAGCTTTCTGGAAAGAAGCAAGAAATCAAAGACATCAAATACTTCCAGCAAATTTGGACAAAGACGGCTTCTACGATTTCTGAAGAGTCTGTACAAACCCTAATGGACGGAGTTAAGCGGAAAGTTCGAAAATTTTATGCAAATACAGAATAACTATGTTTTGTCTTCACGAATTGTTAAAACACATCCTTGAATCTGAAATAAACAACTACGACGGAAACATAATGCGAAATGTATGTTTTATTCATGTTTTTGAGGTGTCCGGATGAGTAATTCTCGCTGGAACCAGGCCGCCATTGGCACATATCTTTTGATTTCAAATTTTTCATCGCTATTAGTTAGAATATATTGAAACAAGATAAAAAACGCTTTGGTTGAGCCAAATTGATGGACCCCTCGTTTTCTAAGGGACTAAACATGTTGTAAAAATGTCGATTTTTGGATAATTTCAAGGTAAGTAAACATGTTATATCACAAAATTTTACATTGAAACATCTTCAAAACTCGTTGCTGTTGTATAGAGGATAAATAAAGCTTTCAATTGATGTTAAAAAAAAATGTGGCGGCCATATTGGATTTGGCCGCCATCTTGAATTTTATCAATAATATCGATTTTTCACTATGAGCGCACCGCTCAATCCGAATTCTGAGCACACCATCTGAAAGCTGAGAAAAAAATACATAAGATGCAGTCAAGAAACTAGGTGTGCATTGACATTTACCCGATAAAAAAATATTTTTTCTAAAAAGAGTTTGACGTTTTTTTGCGTGTATTGCGCAATATCAATATGTATCATATTTCTATACGCAACAAAGCATAATTTTGCAATCACTGTTTTTTTTTGTGTTCTGTAGAGTAAAGAACAATCATTTTAAGTAAAAAAAATTTTGCCATCTTCGTTTAAGACGCCATTTTGATTATTAGCAGTTTAGCGTGTTTTTCCTTTTTTTTATTTTTCAAATTCCGATATGAGTTAGAATAGTATTAAATACAATATAATTTAGTTGTTTCAAATGAAAATAAATATAATGAAATCGTTTTTAGATTCCTAAAGTTCATATTCATGTTTTAAATCTAAGGTTGTGGAATTTTATCTCAGAGCTCTTCGAATATTTTTTAGATATGATTATGTACTCGTTTTGTGGCAAAAAATAATGGTAGTTTTGAGTCCCTTTGATGGTTTGAACATTCTCCATTCGAATTTGCAGTTTAGCCAACGATGTATCGTAATCGAGCTGTCCCACGTAACTGAAAGACATTGTTTGTCCTTGTTGCTCTACAGCCCATGCATAGAATGAGGAAGCATCTGTTATCAGCTTGTCTCTATTTGGCGTTAAGCTGTATTTGTGCGCAGCACGTTTAAGTGTTCCCGCCACTCCATCACATGGACATTTTCCGTGAGAACTGGCGTGAAAATTCCATTCTACATCCATTTGAAAATCTTTCTTCATAAATGTGATGTTGGTGAAGTTATATTTGTTCTTGTACTGACTCCCAGCTCCATCGGTGAACACGTGGGTCTTTGTTATCTGCGTAAGATTGATCTTCATGAACTCAAACAGCTTAACAAAACAGCAGTGAACCAAAACATAGTTATGCTCAAGAACAGGTGAAATAATAATTAATGTTTTATGAAGAATCTCTCCTTCGATTCTATAATAAATCACGAATGGATGAATTGTAATCATCTGCCTTGCGAAATGGTGCGATTGTATCTCGTTCTGAATGGTTACTTTGTAGTTTTCTGAAAAGTCTGCGTAAACGATAGCTTCATTTGACTTCAGATTGGACTTCAGCTCAAATAGATAGTCTTTTTGTGCCTAAGAATATAAACATAAAATGAGTATTAATGGGTCATTTTTTTGTCAGTTGTGTACCTTTGTGATGAAGAAATGTGGCAAGAAGCCGTTGAGCAGATTGCTGAAGTTATCTACAAACTCTTCAGGTGCGCTTGTCGTGTTATCAACAAGTTGATAGTGGTTTTCTATCGGAATCCAATTTTTAAACTTGATGATTTCTAGAGGAAATTTTTCAATTTCATCCAGTAATTTTCTACTAAAATCACTCAAGTCAGGACATTCTGTGCATTCCAAAAAGTAGCATTGAGGAGAAGGGTTTTTACATACTAAATATTCCTGAATCAGCTCGCTCAAGCAGCTGTCTCGTATTATCGGTAAGGCTTTCACCGCACGCAATGACAATTCAATATTTTCATGCCTCATGCATACGCACACTGTATGCGTACCGGAGCTTCCGGTAAGTATGCATTCCGAAGGTCGCAGCTTAGCGAACGTAGAAAATCCGATTTTCAAATTTGGGAAAAGTTCTTTAAAGTTTGCAAAAATTTCGTTTAGTGACCCAAGAAGCAAACGTTTTTGCCTACTTTCTCGACCGGCGGGTGTCTTTACACTGATTTTATCCCGAATACCTGGCATTAACGTACTACAGTCCAAATAGTACTGTTTTGCCTCTTCCTGAGCGACCTTTTCCAATTCTGTTACCGATGTACCCGCATCTGGAAGTTTAAGAATTCCCTTCGAAGCACGAACTTGTTGAGCCTTTTCGACGAACCATTTACCTGCAGAATTGTGGAAGATTAGCTTCCGCATGTTGATGACATTTACCATACTTACTGCATCCTGTTTCATCCATCATTTTCTGCCTGCTCCACGAAGGAGTGAGCAATGTTAAAATTTGGAATTTGACCGGTTTTGAAGCGATCTTACAATTGTCAAGCATATCTTTGACAACTGGCACGTTAGTATCGTCATAGTACACTTCGCAATCAACCTTCAAAATTTGTTTTATTGCAATCACGGCTTGTTTGAGCATTTCGCAGCGGAAGGTTTCCCGTCGCAGCTCTCTTCTGTTGACATTCCGGATCCCAATTCGGGATAGAATTTCCGTCATGTTTTGGAAATCATGCTCACTAATGTTTCCAACCTCTTCAACGTAAACCTCATCTCCGTTTTCAACAACTTCCATCGGCTGAAAAGTACGGTTTGACTGCTGACGGGTCACTTGCAAGCGGCATGTCGTACATATTTTCTCATGAAGTTCCGGAACGGTCGTGGATCCAATAGATTCTAAAAAATTCACGATTTTTTGTGTTACACTTGTCAGTTTCGAAGATTTTCTCCAGCTTTTATGATCAGCTTTGGCAAACGGGTTGCAACAAAATTCCTTTTTGGGTACCCGTACAGTACGGTTCTTCGCCATTTTCAAGAACTTTGAACTAATCGGATGTACAAAACAAACAAACTTCCGCTATCGTAAACGAGTCTTCTTCTTCTATTTGGTTCGAAACATCAAATTGTCATGGTGAGCCAGTGAATGAAACTATATTCCCTGTTGCGCATTGACAGCCATGAATAGAATCATTTTTTCCTCGGAATTTTCATACTTATGCACCGAATTGATTGTTAAAATTAAATTGTTAAATTGTTAAAATGATTGTTCTTTACTCTACAGAACACAAAAAAAAAAACAGTGATTGCAAAATTATGCTTTGTTGCGTATAGAAATATGATACATATTGATATTGCGCAATACACGCAAAAAAACGTCAAACTCTTTTTAGAAAAAATATTTTTTTATCGGGTAAATGTCAATGCACACCTAGTTTCTCGACTGCATCTTATGTATTTTTTTCTCAGCTTTCAGATGGTGTGCTCAGAATTCGGATTGAGCGGTGCGCTCATAGTGAAAAATCGATATTATTGATAAAATTCAAGATGGCGGCCAAATCCAATATGGCCGCCACATTTTTTTTAACATCAATTGAAAGCTTTATTTATCCTCTATACAACAGCAACGAGTTTTGAAGATGTTTCAATGTAAAATTTTGTGATATAACATGTTTACTTACCTTGAAATTATCCAAAAATCGACATTTTTACAACATGTTTAGTCCCTTAGAAAACGAGGGGTCCATCAATTTGGCTCAACCAAAGCGTTTTTTATCTTGTTTCAATATATTCTAACTAATAGCGATGAAAAATTTGAAATCAAAAGATATGTGCCAATGGCGGCCTGGTTCCAGCGAGAATTACTCATCCCGAAAAAAACACCCAACATTCTTCCATTTTTTTTTTCCCCCTTTTTCTTTTTCATCTTTTCAAATTCCTTTAAAAGGAAGTGAAAATTAAGGTTCTGGATACATGGCTAAGTGAGAAGAGTATTACTATGCGAAAATTGGCGAAGCGGTTTGGAATTCATCATGCGAGTGTTAAAATCATCATTAATAAGTTTGGGGAACACTATTCTTTGGATGAGCTACCAGGAAGAGGCAGAAAACCTGGTTCTTCCAACCAGAAACTGGAGCAGAAAGTGGTATCTCTAATCATGAAGAACAAATCAATGTCAATACGCGATTTGGCCAAAAAAGCAGGAACGAGTGTCGGAATGATCCAGCGTATCAAGAGGCGAAACCACCTGAAGACCTACAAGAAGCAGAAAATCTCGAAACAAAGTGCAGAACAGAAGAAGCGAGCAGCAACAAGGGCCCGGAAATTGTATTCGCGTCTTTTGCAGCGTCCGGATGCATGCGTTTTGATGGACGATGAGACCTATGTAAAGGAGGACTCAAAAACCCTTCCAGGTCCACAATACTTTACTGCCGTCGTTGGGGAGGATGTGAGCGATGCGGACAGGTCGATTCAAGTGGAGAAATTCGGTCGAAAGGTACTGGTATGGCAAGCAATATGTTCCTGTGGTTTGAAGTCAACCATTTTTTGCACTACCGGAACTATAAATGCGGAAATCTATCGATCTGAGTGTCTCCAGAAGAGATTTTTGCCTTTATATAAGAAGCATAGTACACCTCCACTGTTTTGGCCGGATTTAGCGTCGGCTCACTATGCCAAAACCACTCTCAATTGGCTTGCGGAAAAGGGTATAGATTTCGTTGAGAAAAATATCAATCCACCAAATTGCCCTCAGCTTCGACCCATCGAACGTTACTGGGCAATCGTGAAGAGGGTCTTCAAGAAGACTGGTAAGGCAGCTGGGAACATGCAGGAGTTCAAAAAAATTTGGGCTCAAGCGTCCAAAAAATGCGATGCCACACTTGTCAGGAACTTGATGAAGAGCATTCGATCCAAAGTTCGAAAATTCGTGAAGGAATAACTTAAATTTCATCCGGTCTTCATTATGTTCAAGTTTAACCTCGTACAATAAAGGATCAATTTTTTGTATGAATAAAACATCGGTTTTCAACATAATTTGAAAGAAAGTTTGTGGATAGCTTATTTTCGATACACTCCTTAGAATACTGCTAGATGGTCGTCCAATTGCAGCTGAGATTCCTTTCGAGCTACTTTTAATGAATCAATACCTAGTGGTCGTGTGGATGGTGGTTGTTGAGGCGGTGCAATAGAGGTGGAGTTCATCACGTTTGCTGCATGACTAGAATGATTAGCGGATGAGACTTATTGTCCGCAAACTTAAACGTGATTCTGCCGCAAGCTGTAGCTTTGTAGATCTGTTTGAAATCTGCCTTAGCATATGTTTCATCATCGATCAAGAGAACATCCATCGAGTTTCGTCCGAACTTGGTCGTACAACCTACGATCCTGAGTTCTGTCCACTGTTTGTTGTTTGCAGCTTCGGTTGGGTTATTTCTTGCTCGGTAACATTTATAACCTTCTCAGAGACGGGTTCACCGCACAGTACAACGGTTGGCATTCAGTTGTCATAATCCGAGATGTTGGGTTCAGCCTCCAAATGACTTACCCGCAGTGGATAACCGGTGGTTCCACTCCGACGCTTGGTTTGCACTTTGTTAAAGTTTCCTGTTGTTAAAGTGCAGTTGTTAAAGTTTCCTTGTACTTCTATATCATTCGTGCCACTTTTAGGATAATCCAGCGGTTTTGTTAGTCTTAAACAGTGAACAAAAAAAAATCGAGTAGAACTGTTTACAAACAACAAAACGCTGTTAAAAACTTGCATATCCGACCACTTGGAGCGCCACTATCTCTAAAATGAAGTGCCCGATTTCGAAATGATCTATACGTCCGTTCCATTCTACTCTGTGACTGAGTAGAATGGAACGGGAGTGAAGCCTTTTTTCCCAGAAGAGGCAATCCGATAAACAAAATACGGTGGCAAAATCCCACGCCAGGAAGCTGTACCGCGAGTGTTGGGTGCAGCCGAAATGCATAGTAATGGACGACGAGCCTTACATTGAAGCGGACGCCAAGCAGATCCCCGGCCTGGAGTTTTTTGTCGGCAAGTCCCACCTGGATGTTCCGGAGAAGAAGGTCGACAAATTTGCCAAGAAGTACTTGGTGTGGCAGGCGATCTGTGGGTGCGGCAAATTCAGCAAGTCAACAGCCAAATATATAAAGAAGAATGCAGATGCGCCTGCTCCCCTTCCTCCGGTCCCACGAAGGTGCTGACACTGTGTTTTGGCCGGATCTGATGGAGTGTGATGGAGTGGTTTAAAACCAACGATGTTGTTTTTGAGCCGAAGGAGGCAAAGCCGCCAAACACGCCTGAACTTCACCCAACAGAAAAATTCTGGGTGATTATGAAGGTCAAGCTACGGAGAACAGGGGAGGTCTTCAAAAACCGCAAGGATTTGAAGAAAGATTGGACGAAAGTGTGAAAGAAAGATGGCGCAAGTGTTTCACAGGATTTGATGGGTAGCGTTAAGTCCCAGGTGTGGGCATTTAGCTTAGCAGAGGAGGCGGTTGAATAAACCAACTTTGCAAAAACATAGCTTATATGTAACGAGAGAAGGTAATTTCCATTTATTTCCAACCACCTTTATTGCTTATCCTGAAAGATACGCGTATTTCGTCTACAATGTGCAGACTTCTTCAGTGTCAAATTGTAAGATGTGCTAATATGTATTTATTTATTCCCTGAGTGTTTCAAAAATATCCGACTTAAAATGAATTTTTGGTGATCATTTTTGTCTGTTGCATTTTTTTTCGAGTATAGTCTTTATGTTGCATTTTTCTCCAAGTCGCAATCCAAAGCGAAAAATGCAAAAAAAATCATGCGAAATGGCAGTGGAAAGTGCGAAATGGAAAGTGGATCGGAAACGATTCAAGTTTGAGGTTAATTAAGCGGGCATGTAACGCATGTAGACGTGTTATTTCAGGTTAAATCTCTTTCGTGTATTTTACAATAGTAAATAAAATGAACCTTTTGCATAAACTTACGAATGTGTTTGTTACCATGATCTCACAAATGATGCCCAAACAAGTGTGCCTAATATGCCATCTTTTTGATTTGTCAATATAAAGATGTCACCAATACCGTTAACGTCATGTCATTGTGTGTGAGCGTTTTTACATACGGTTTGCTGTCACAAAAGCATTGTATCGAAAATAGAGTCGAAAGAACAACAAGTGCGTGAAAAAATTGTGCACAAAAGTGCGGAAAATCCGTCTATATCGCATCATGACATAGCAAAATCACTCAGAGTCCCTCGTTCAACAGTAGGTAGCGTTTTGAAACGCTTCCAGGGTCGGTTGACTCTCGATCGGAAACCAGGATCTGGTGGCAAGTGGAACGACTACTTCAAATCCCAGCGGGATGCAGTGCTTCGGCTGGATTAGGCAAAACCCGAACCATTCCATCCGAGCAGGGGGGTAAAAAGGTCATAACATCGTATTCTTTCGTTCAAAAAGTGAAGAAAGCGGCAGGATATAGGTCGTTCAAGGTAATTAAAACCCCAAATAGGAACGAAAAGCAGGGAACCAGTTCAAAAATAAGAGCGCGTAACCTGTATTTGACTGCGTGGTTATGGATGATGAAACAAACGTCAAAGCAGACTTCAAACAGCTTCCTGGTATTGTGTAATGCAGTACTTACAACATGGCAAGGTTGACGATCATTTCAAGGCCCAAAAGTTGTCGAAATTCTCTAAAAAATATATGGTTTGGCAGGCTATTTGTAGTTGTGGTTTGAAGAGCAAAATCTTCATACGACTAACCAACAAGTTTACGTCAACGAGTGTCTGCAAAAACGGCTACTACCATTCATCCAAAAGCACACGAGTTCTGTGTTGTTTTGGCCTGATTCGGCGTTACGGTAAAGCGGCTCAGGAAACAACGTGAACATTGTACCAAAAGACTGTAATCCTCCGAACACCCCAGAACTTCGTCCAATTGAAAGATATTGGGCCATTGCGAAGCGAAACCTTGTGAAATCGAAAAAAGAAGTAAATAATGAGAAAGATTTTGCTAAACAGTGGGAAAATGCTTCCAGAAAGGTGGATGGTATCAAATGTAAAGGTAGAGTTTACGTATATAACAAGTCTGAATAATAATATTTTGATGTAAATCTATCGTTTAATGTATTTATTTATTTTATTTATTTATTTATTTGTCGTCAATCAATAGTAGACCGTTTTGTTACAATAGTGCTTACATTTTATGTTTCACTTATATATACAGTACGCCTTAGGAAACTAACACATTAGATTTGCATTTTTAATGTTTTGAATCGTTCGTCATTATCTAATTGAATTGAAGTATTGTTTTAGTTTTGTTTTGGTCATAGTAAAGTCTACATTTTCTCCATGCTTATTGTAAGTTGCCATAATCTGATTCAGAGGTACAAATTTGGCGTAATTTGTAAGATGATGGCTTGTAACAAATATATTTCTATTTCGTAGTTGCCGCGACGGTATGTAAAAATTAAGTTTTGACAAAAGTTCTGCTGAATCAACGCGTTGCGAAACAATGTCATTTACGAATGATACTAATGCAAATTCACGGCGCTCTTTTAATGATTGGATGCTGATGAGCATGCAGCGGGCTTCATAAGATGGAAGCGGAAACCTTGTCCAACCTAATTTACGAAGTGCATACAGTAAAAATTGCTTCTGTACCGATTCTAGTCGTTCTTCATGGGTGACTGAAAATGGTGACCAAACCACGCTACAATATTTCAGTATTGACCTCACATATGCAATGTACAATGTTTTTATTGTGTACGGATCATGAAAATTGTAACAAAAACGTTTTATAAATCCAAGCATATTATTTGCTCTGTTGATGATAGTATTGTAATGCTCAATGAAAGTTAGTTTTGAGTCCAAGATAACTCCGAAATCCCTTGTTCTTTTACATTTCTCAACTGGCTGATTCCCTAGATTGATAGTTATGTCTGGGGTGTTTCGTTTCCTACTAAAAGCTATCGAATTACATTTCTTTACGTTCAGCTGTAAAAGACTTTTGTTGCACCAAATATAGAAATCATTTATTTCTTTCTGGAATCTCATGATATCTTCTTTGTTTCTTATTTCTAAAAATAGTTTCATGTCATCAGCGTAAATAAGAAATTTAATGTTTTTGAGAATAAAGGAAATGTCATTTACATACAAAATGAATAAAAGAGGACCTAAGTGAGAGCCTTGGGGGACTCCAGAAGTGACCTTAAAAGGATTTGATTTCTTCCCTTTGAATCTAACTATTTGTTGACGGTTAGTAAGATAGAATTCGAGCCATCTGAGGATTCCTGCCTCAATTCCCATTTTTCGCAATTTGAATAGAAGCATGGGTATGTCAATGCGATCAAAAGCCTTGCTGAAGTCTGTATAAAGAGCTTCTACATGGTTGCCATTGTTCATTGCTATCAGTGAGTAGTTGACGAATTCCAATAAATTTGTGCTAGTTGATCGTCCTTTGAAGAATCCATGTTGCTTATTAGTCAGTCTGTTTTTGATTTGAGAAAACAATTTTTCATTGATAATTGCTTCAAAAAGTTTTGGAATGCAGGAAATAATGGCAATTCCACGATAGTTACAAATGCCCGATTTTTTTCCACTTTTAAAAATAGGTACTAGATAGGAACTTTTCTAAAGTTTGGGGAAGATCCCAGATTCCAGTGACATATTAAAAAGCCAAAATAAAGGTGCTGTAAGTTCTAATGCTAAGTTCTTCATAAATACGGGGGGTATTCCATCAGGGCCAGAACCTTTGGAAACGTCTAATTTATTCAAACCTTCCAAGATGTCTTGAAATTTGACTTGACTTACTCCAATGTCCCTTGAAAATTCTGGGAAGAAATTGAAATATTCATAATCGCGATCTTCTTCATCAAACGTGGTATAGATTTCTTGGAAGAATGTTGCGAATAGATTGCAAATTTCTTCCGCGTTATCACCAACATTTGAGTTAAGATGCATTCTAGATGGGAAATTGTCAGATTTCAGCTTAGTTTTAACATAATTGAAAATTTTTTTTTGGACAAGACTTAATTTCAAGTTCGGTTTTGGAATTATGCTCATCATATGCATTACTAATAGCTAGATCCAGTTCATCGCAAACCTTCAAATAGTATGTCAGATTATTACTGTTACCATCTCTTTTATACATTTTGTGGGCCTTTTGCTTCCGATTTTTAAATTTTTTTATTTCTTTATTATACCAAACTGGGTGGTTCGAATTACCTTGTCGCCTAATTTTTTTGAGTGGTACTTGTTCAACTACTATTTCAAACAATAATTTATAGAAAACCTCAACAGAAGTTTCAACATTTGCTTCATTCTTAAAGATCGTTTGCCAATCAATTCCGTTAAGTTTGTGTCTTATGATATCATAATTTGCTAAATGATATTGAAAGACCACTTCAAATTCATAGTCGTTGGGTTTTTCGTATTCATGAACAAATAAGGAAAACTCAATTGCTGTGTGAAAAGCTTCATTTTTCCATAATGGAAAAATAGATTTACTTACACAGAAGTCTTCCTGAATATTTGTCAATAAAAAATCTAAATAGCAATTTTGTTGGTTTTTTACATGGTTAATTTGATTGAGCCCCAAACCTGCAGTTTTGTCGAAAATAAGCTGCAATGTTTCATTCTCCCCAACGACTGGTAGTAAGATGCACTCGTTTTCATTGTCTAGAATGAAGTTAGCACTACGTTGATTAAAATCACCGTATATGTGAACTTTCACTTCTGGGGAAAGTTCAGACATAATTTCATCAGCAGTTTGAAAAAAATGGTCATATGCTTATTTGCGAGCGTTATTTGGGGGAAAATACACTGTGGCAAATACATGTATTTCACCTGCCATGTGTACTTTCACCCATACATGTTCGAATTCCTTAACTGTAGATGTATCAATGATTTCTGAATTAAATTTGGTAGAAATAGCTATTAAAACACCCCCACCTAACCTATATATATATATAAAAATGGATTTCTGTCTGTCTGTCTGTCTGTCTGTCTGTCTGTCTGTATGTCTGTCTGTCTGTCTGCATGTCTGTCTGTCTGTCTGTCTGTCTGTCTGTCTGTCTGTCTGTCTGTCTGTCTGTCTGTCTGTCTGTCTGTCTGTCTGTCTGTCTGTCTGTCTGTCTGTCTGTCTGTCTGTCTGTCTGTCTGTCTGTCTGTCTGTCTGTCTGTCTGTCTGTCTGTCTGTCTGTCTGTCTGTCTGTCTGTCTGTCTGTCTGTCTGTCTGTCTGTCTGTCTGTCTGTCTGTCTGTCTGTCTGTCTGTCTGTCTGTCTGTCTGTCTGTCTGTCTGTCTGTCTGTCTGTCTGTCTGTCTGTCTGTCTGTCTGTCTGTCTGTCTGTCTGTCTGTCTGTCTGTCTGTCTGTCTGTCTGTCTGTCTGTCTGTCTGTCTGTCTGTCTGTCTGTCTGTCTGTCTGTCTGTCTGTCTGTCTGTCTGTCTGTCTGTCTGTCTGTCTGTCTGTCTGTCTGTCTGTCTGTCTGTCTGTCTGTCTGTCTGTCTGTCTGTCTGTCTGTCTGTCTGTCTGTCTGTCTGTCTGTCTGTCTGTCTGTCTGTCTGTCTGTCTGTCTGTCTGTCTGTCTGTCTGTCTGTCTGTCTGTCTGTCTGTCTGTCTGTCTGTCTGTCTGTCTGTCTGTCTGTCTGTCTGTCTGTCTGTCTGTCTGTCTGTCTGTCTGTCTGTCTGTCTGTCTGTCTGTCTGTCTGTCTGTCTGTCTGTCTGTCTGTCTGTCTGTCTGTCTGTCTGTCTGTCTGTCTGTCTGTCTGTCTGTCTGTCTGTCTGTCTGTCTGTCTCTCTGAATCTGTCTGTCTGTCTGTCTGTCTGACGCTAAGGCTGGGCTAAGACCTCCTCTGAAACGGGGGCTCCCATACAAATTAAACTCATATTTCTGCATAACTCAAGAACTGACCAAGCAAAGGAATCCAAATTTAGCAAGTGGAAGTTTTTGAAGGCAAGAGATGTTTCTATGGTAGTTTGAGACCCCTCCCCTCTCTAGAAAGGGAGGCTCCCATACAAATGAAACCGAAGTTTCTGCATATCTCAAAAACTAATCAAGCAAATGGAGCCAAATTTGGCATGTGGGGTTTTCTGGTGGCGAAAAATGTTTTTATGGTGCTTTGAGACCCCTCCCATCTCCTAGAAGGGGTGCTGTCATACAAATAAACTGAAATTTCTTCATAACTCTAGATCTAATAAAGCAAATGGAACCAAATTTGGCAGGTAGGGTTTTTGAAGGCAAAAAATGTTTCTAAGGTAACTTAAGACCCCTCCTGTCCTCTCTGGTAAGAGGGGGCGCTCTCATACTAATGAAACACAAATTTCTGCATAACTCTAGATCTAATCAAGCATATGGAACCAAATTTGGCATGTGGAGGTTTTTGGAGGAGAGAAATGTTTCTATGGATGTTTGAGACTCCTCCACCATCTGAAAGGGGGAGGGAGGGGAGTTTCCAAACAAATCCAACACAAATTTCTGCATAACTCGAAAACTAATCAAGTAAATGGAACCACATTTGGCAGGTGGAGGTTTTTGAAGGCAAAAAATGTTTCTAAGTTTGAGACCCCTCCCTTCTCTGAAAGGAGGGCTCATATACAAATGAAACACAAATTTCTGAATAACTCGAGAACTTATCAAGTTAATGGAACCAAATTTGGCATGTGGAGGTTTTCGAAGGCAAAAAATGATTCTATTGTGGTTTGAGACCCCTCCGCCTTCTGGAAGGGGAGACTCCCATAAAAATGAAACATAATTTTTAGCATAACTCGAGAGCCAATGAAGCAAATGAAACCAAATTTGGCATGTTGAGGTTTTTGGAGGCAAGAAATGTTTCTATGGCAGTTCAATACCCCTCCCCATTTTGAAGGGGGGGGGGGGGGGCTCCCATACAAATAAAAAGCAAATTTCTGCATAACTCGAGAACTAATCAAGTAAATGAAACCACTTTTAGCATATGGGGTTTTTTTGGAGGCTAGATTTCTATATACATAAAAATGAATGTCTGTCTGTCTGTCTGTCTGTCAGACCCTTATAGACTCGGAAAGTTCTGAACCGACCAACGTGAAAATTTATATGAAGGGGTTTTTGGGGCTGGGAAGGTTCTTATGATTGTTTGAGACCCCTACTCTCTCAGGAAGGGAGACTCTCATACAAATGAGACCCAAATTTCTTCATTACTCGAGAACTAATCAAGCAAATCGAATCAAATTTGGCATGTGGGGGGTTTGAAGGCAAGAATGTTTCTAAGGTGGTTCAAGACTCCTCCCTCTGAAGGGGGGGGGGGATGGTCAAACAAATGAAACTCAAATTTTTATTATAATCGAAGAGCCCAATGTGATGGTTCGAGAACTAATCAAGCAAATGGAACCAAATTTGGTATGTGGGGGTTTTGAAAGCAATGATTGTATGGTGGTTTGAGAAACCACTCCCCTCTGGAAGGGAGGGCTCCCATACAAATGAAACACAAATTTCTACCAAAAATGAGAATTATCCAGGTTACTTAAACACAAAACGTGTATTTCTCGGGTAAGAAGCATGTTTTGATAGAAGTTTGAACCCCTGCTTATTCAAGAAAAAAAACTCATTCGGAAAAAAAACCACAAAAGTGCCAGTTATATTAAATTTTCCTTCATTTAGTTGCAAGCGTAGCAGCGCACGCACCGGGTTCAGCTAGTCTGGGGAGTGTATCGGGAAAATAAGCTATCCACAAACTTTCTTTCAAATTATGTTGAAAACAGATTTATTTTATTCATACAAAAAATTGCTCCTTTTTATTGTACGAGAGTTAAACTTGAACATTAATGAAGACCGGATGGAATGCAAGTTATTCCTTCACGAATTTTCGAACTTTGGATCGAATGCTCTTCATCAAGTTCCGGACAAGTGTGGCATCGCACACTTTGGACGCTTGAGCCCAAATTTTTTTGAACTCCTGCATGTTCCCAGCTGCCATACCAGATCTTCTTGAGGACCCCTCTTCACGATTGCCCAGTAACGTTGTCTGTCTGTCTGAACCTTATAGACTCGGACACTACTGAACTGATCAGAGTGAAATTTTGTATGGAGGGATTTTTAGGACCGGGAAAGGTTCTTAAGATAGTAAGATACCCCTCCCTTCTCTGAAAGGGGGCCCCTATATGTACACATGAAACACATATTCCTGCATAGCTCGAGAACTAATCAAGCAAAGGAAACCAAATTTAGCATGTGAGAGTTATTAGAAGCAAAAAATGTTTCTATGGTGGTTTGAGACCCCTCCGCTTTCTGGAAGGGGGACTCCCATACAAATGAAACAGAAGTTTCTGAATAACTCAAGAACTAATCAAGCAAATGGAACCAAATTTTACGTTTGGAGTTTTCTGGAAGCAAGAAATGTTTTTATGGTGGTTTGAGACCCCTCCTCTCTCTGGAAGGGGAGGCTCTCATACAAATTAAACGGAAATTCTGCATAACTCGAGAACTAATAAAGCAAATGGAACCAAATTCGGCATGTGGGGATTTTGGAGCGATAAATGTTTCTAAGGTAGGAGACCCCTCCTCTTTCTGTTTGGGGGGGGGGGCATACAAATGAAGTACAAGTTTCTACATAACTCGAGAACTAATCAAGTAAATGGAATCAAATTTGGCAAGTAGAGGTTTTTGAAGGCAAAAAATGCTTCTATGGTGTTTTGAGACCCCTCCGCTCTCTGTAAGAGGGGGCCTCACATACAAATGAAACACAAATTTCTGCATAACTCGAGAACTAATCAAGTAAATACAACCACATTTGGCAGGTAGAGGTTTTTACAGGCAAGAAATGTTTCTAAGGGGACTCGAGACCCCTCCCCTTTCTGAAAGGAGGGCTCATATTCAAATGAAACACAAATTTCTGCATAACTCGAGAAGTAATCAAGCATATGAAACCAAGTTTGGCAGGTGGAGGGTTTTGAAGGAGAGAAATATTTCTATGGTAGTTTGAAACCCCTTCGCCTTTTAGAAGGAGAGAAGGGGGGGGGGGTCCATACAAATGCAACCAAATTTCTGCATAACTCGAGAACTTATCGAGTAAATGGAACCACATTTGGCAGGTGGAGGTTTTTGAAGGCAAAACATATTTCTAAGGTGACTTTAAACTTCTCCTCTTTCTGAAAAGGAGAGACTCCCATACAAATGAAACACATTTTTCAGCATAATTCGAGAGCCAATGAAGCAAATGAAACCAAATTTGGCATGTTGAGGTTTTTGGAAGCAAGAAATGTTTCTATGGCTATTTAAGACTCCTCCCCGTTTTGAAGGGGGGAGGGGCTCGCATAAAAATAAAACACAAATTTCTGCATAACTCGAGAACTAATCAAATAAATCGAATCAAATTTGACATGTGGGGGGTTTTGAAGGCAAGAATGTTTCTATGGTGGTTCAAGACCCCTCCCCTTTCTTAACGGGGGGGAGGCTTTTATACAAATGAAACACAAATTTCTGCATAAATCTAGAACTAACCAAGCAAATGGAACCAAATTTGGCATGTGGGGGGTTTTGAAGGTAATGATTGTATGGTGGTTTGAGAAACCTCCTCCTTCTGAAAGGGAGGGCTCCCATGACACAAATTTCTACCAAACGTGAGAATTATCCAGGTTACTAAAACACAAAACGTATATTTCTCGGGTAAGAAGCATGTCCTGAATGAAGTTTGAACCCTTGCTTAGTCAAGGAAAAAACTCATATCGAAAAACAACCATAAACGTTCGAGTTGTATCAAATTTTCATGCATTTAGTTGCAAGCGTAGCAGTGCTCGCACCGGGTTCAGCTAGTTGTATATAAAATTGTTTGCGACAGCTTAGGGGATGGAATTTTTCCATAATCTGGGTAATTTATTTTTTATCTGACCTGAATGATGATGAAGCTTGGCTGTATTTTCTTGAAGCATGCCATGTTTTCGTATTTCGGTTTGAAAAGGAAAGGTCGTTGAAGGCAGGACGCCACCACGGTCGGGACTCTATTAAATTTCACATACACAAGCTTTAGAATAACTTTAAATCTGCGAAGTATGTTTGAAAAAGATGTTGAGGCATTTGTTTTTATTTTTATTTTCAGAAGTGTCAGTTAAGGCTTCTCAGAGTGCAAAAACTTTCCAGTTTAGATTTTGAATGCTGTAAAATGATTGAGCAACTCCATTGAAGAAGCTTACACCATTTTGGGGTAGCCATGTCTTAATATGACTGTTATCTTAGATAGTTCATTGTTCTATCTATATGGGAAACAATCTCCTGATGTTATATCTCCACGGGTGTTACCTTCGGTATTGGAAAATAAATGCGAAGAGTTAAATGATTTACTGTGTCTAAGCGTTTTTCTTCTACAATTCCAAAGAAGAGATAATGCGACCAACTTTTAATTGTATATAACGGTTTATATCAGTTTAATAGTGGCTAACGGATCGTAGCAAAATGCGTCTGAAAACAGTAACAGTTTATCCACGAGCAGTCACAAATGGCATGTTTCTTTAACGCCAATGCATTTCGAGAAACGGTTAGATAGACTATTTGAAAACAATATTTGAATTCTTGACTCTCGCAATTCCGTCCTCCCATAACCTGGCTCCGCAGTCCATGGATAGTCCATAACGGCGAACGGCATGCAATGGCAAAGTTAGTCGATTGAGCTGAAGGCAAAAAACAAAAACGGGAAGCCAACGTAGTATCCGTTTGAGTTTCCGGTCGAAGTTTGCGAGTTCCTTTTTTTTTGCTCACACCATTCAACCATCCAACAATAACTGGGATCATTCCGCTTGACTGGAAGCTATATTCCTTTCGCTAAAGCTCCGGTGGAGGATTTCTGATTTAACGGAACCTTGAAATTGGTTGCCATTATGGTTTTCACTCTCCTGAACGAGATTCCTCTTGAAGGTGGGGTAACATAATTAGGAAAAGAGAGTTCCACCATCAACTGACTGGCTCCTGGAAAGTTCAATTATGGTGGATGGAAATCAATGCCCCAGAAACATTGTAAACAATCGCTTCATCTGGGTGTAGTCTTGATTGATGGGAGATTTTTCATCGTCCCCCAATGTTTCGTTTCACACGGGAGCAAACGAACGCCGGTCCGGCCAAGGTGGCTGGCAACGTGCTGAGATAAAACGGAAGTCCGGATTTTCTGGGAGGTGAAATGTTAAATGGATGCGTCAGAAGTGAAACCAATGTTTGATTGGGCATGGTTTCCGGACCCAATTGACCAAACGACCCAGCAAATATTTGTGTGCGGTCTGATGGACGAAATCTAGCAAATTGGATCTTCCGATTGAAGGAGATATGAGTGGAATCGAGATGGGAAGCATTGGCCAATTAAAGGTATCACGTTTCAAAGATGTTATGTTGATACAGGAAATTATTACTTTGGCAGCAATCAATCTGATGGAACACAGTTGATAAGCTGGAAATAGATAAAGGAGGAAATTTGGTGTCGTAAAAAATGAATATTGTACTCAGTCTCCAACGATTTCCGGACGTGTCAAATATACGCCGACGTTTGCGAAAGTTACGTAGGTTAATATCTGGTATAATTTATCGTCCTGTCGATGTCGTTAAGTCAAGCAAAATTACTCTGAACTTAACATCGAAATGACAGCGACAGTTCCGGCATCAAGAGTGTTTGTCATTAATTTTCCTTTTACAGCCATTGTATTGTTCGTGATGTTCGCAAATGGTGTTTGCGTTTTACTGCCATTTAAATTTTAGATAGTCCTCAAAGGCTTTTCCGTCCCATACACCAATAAACCTTGTGCTTGTTCTCCACAGGGTATAAAGAAATACAAACGGCTCTAGCCTCCAGTTTTGAGCAATCGCTCTGTAGTACTTTGTACAACACATGAAAAGATTTTCCCTTACCTTTTTGATGTAGCAAGTACCATATAAATGTAAACCTAACGTGTATACCTCAAGAAACTCGTTCTGGAATAAACAGCGTAATTCCTTGATTACAGAAATTTCTCCAAATAGCACGGAAGAATGTGATATTCACGATGCGTGTCCGCTCAAATATATAAAAAGCATAAAGACATTTGAAGTTTGATATAACTCCTTCACTTTGTGTAACTGTCGTAATCCCGACCATCTAGACGGCTTTTGTCTTTGACAAAGCATTCCAGTAGATCAAGGCCTTTTCATTGGTGACTATTAGTTAAGAATTTTATCACTACGTGGCGCTAGTGTGCAAGTAAATTTCTTAAAAATGCTTTATCTTTGGATCCTGATCAAATGGATGGTTTCAGTCTTCGACAAAGTTGTTCAGCAGTCCAAGGTCTTTTTATTGATGAGCAGAAGTCCAGAATTATCTCAATACGTGGCACTAGTGTGGAAGTAAATCTCTTGAGTAAGGAGTGTATCGAATATAAGCTATCCACATACATTTGCGTTGTACGCATGTATTTGTGATGGTTCAAAATGTCGCGTATTGAAAAGGAAGTGAAAATTAAGGTTCTGGACACATGGCTAGGTGAGAAGGGTATTACTATGCGAAAATTGGCGAAGCGGTTTGGAATTCATCATGCGAGTGTTAAAACCATCATTAATAAGTTTGGGGAACACTATTCTTTGGATGAGCTACCAGGAAGAGGCAGAAAACCCGGTTCTTCCAACCCGAAACTGGAGCAGAAAGTGGTATCTCTAATCATGAAGAACAAATCAATGTCAATACGTGATTTGGCCAAAAAAGCAGGAACGAGTGTCGGAATGATCCAGCGTATCAAGAGGCGAAACCACCTGAAGACCTACAAGAAGCAGAAAATCTCGAAACAAAGTGCAGAACAGAAGAAGCGAGCAGCAACAAGGGCCCGGAAATTGTATTCGCGCCTTTTGCAGCGTCCGGATGCATGCGTTTTGATGGACGATGAGACCTATGTAAAGGAGGACTCAAAAACCCTTCCAGGTCCACAATACTTTACTACCCGTAACGCTGGTAGATCACCTTTTCGTGGTGCGTTACGGGGTATCAGATCTACCACCGAACCCTAGTCCGAATTAATTCAAACTAGGGAACATATTTGTTTTTGTAGTCAAAGGAACGTATATTAGTCCTTATTACATTTTATGTCTTGTGAAAAGCGACAATACTCGGATTGACCCACCGAGGATGAGCTTGGAATAAGGAAAACATGATTAGTCTTCATTTATGCGAATTCTCATTTTCTATTTGATGTTCTATAGTTTGAAGTGGTTAGGACTAGGATTCTGATGCATGGTCAGTATCGGAGTCATTGTTTGTTTTGTTTGCAATGAATCCGGTTTTGACTGATAAAGGGGCGCGCCTTTGAAGAGTGCTGTCACTCACAAAGGGTTTAAATAGCGGAAACTTTCAAAAAAAAAAACTCGATTCATAGCCAACAAAACAAACAAAGACAACTGTAAAAAACACCGAATACTTCATCATTTCTCAATAGTGATGAAGTAACTCGACATGCACTAAACAAAGGATACGGGATATACTACAATAGATCAAATTACTGGTCGCAGTGGTTTATGTCCCGAACAGAGAAAAAAAGTTAGACCTATCGATTAGCGGAAAATTGATGAGGCTTAGCTTATACAGTTTCTTTATAATCTGGATAGGAACAACATTCTTGATTGCACGGACGTTGATGAAATGACTGTGTTATAAAACATTGGCTGGCTTCGAATGTACCACTCAAAAGACGTCCAAGTTGGAGTACTCCGCTGTTTTGCAAGCTAAAACGGGAACGGAATCCGACTCAGCGAAAACTAAGACGATGCAAAACAGCTGATACTAAGCGGAAGTTCAAGAAGGTAAGCACTGCCTTTTGTAGGCTCAACACTTCGTTGTACAAGTCACATGTCTTTAGAATGCAGTGGAATTTGCTACGAAATCCTCGAAACTTTTGGAGTTTCGTCAACAGCAAAAGGAAAAACTTCAGCATTCCAATATACGGCTAGAGAGGCTGCCTACACCGCCGAAGCGAGTTAGCTTTTTGCTGAACACTTTGCTTCGGTGTTCAAACAAAGCGTAGCATGTCATAATGAAGTGGAGTCTGCTGCCAGTGATGTGCCAATGGATTTTTTTTTAATTTGACAACGTTGGCGGTAACTGAAGAAATGCTTCGTCGAGAAAACTAAGAAGCTCAGTTTCACGTGGTCCGGATGATATTCCTGCTGTGGTGTTTTGTCGGTGGGCAGCTGCCTTGGCTAAGCCCCTTGCAGCCATATTCACTCAATCTTTCCAGCAAGGTAAATTTCATCAGCATCACTTAAGGCTTGACTGCATTCGTACCTGACTGGCAGAACTCTTCGTGTGCAAATTGATTCCTGTGTATCAAAGCCATTCACCAGTACGTCTGGCGTGCCTCAGGGAAGTAACTTGGGTCCGTTAGTTTTTACGCTCTTCTTCAATGATGTTGCGGATTTATTGGGAGCTAGGTGCAAACTTGTATATGCAGATGACATGAAACTCTACTTTGTTGTTCGTACAGTAGATGATTGCCATTGCCTTCAAAGTTCGACTACGGTATTGATAGCATTCCGCTTCGTAGAGTTGATAAAGTAAATGACCTGGGTGTTCTTTTGGATGCGAAGCTGGATTTCCGTCTACACTATCAAGCCATAATTTCCAAAGCTAATCGTCAACTTGGATTCGTTTCCAAAATCGCACGGGATTTCAACGACCCCCACTGCTTAAAGGCGCTGTATTGTTCACTAGTCCACCCTGTACTAGAGAATGCATCTGTTGTCTGGAGTCCGTATGAAGTTACCTGGATTCTACGTCTTGAACGGGTACAGAAGAGATTTGTAAGGCTGGCTTTGCGAAACCTTCCATGGCGCGATCCTGTCAATTTACCGCCGTATCCAAGCAGATGTTTGTTATTGGGTTTATTTTTTTTTTAATAATCGTTTATTTGCACAGGCTCAATCGAATCAACATGAATGCAGGTCTCCCTTCCTTTTTTCGGGCAAAATTATCATTTTTTTGTGTGAATGATTGGGTTTAGACAGAGTGTCTAAATCACCAGAGTGGAGCAAAGAAGAAAAATTCAGCAGGCAACATTCGTCGTTAAGCTTTTAAACGGTGAAGTGGATTGTCCGGAATTGCTATCACAGCTGGTCTTTCGTGTTCCTCAACGAATGTTATGGAATTCTTCCTTGTTGCAACCAAGATATCACCGTACTGCATATGGCTACCACGAACCACTGACGGCCATTATTAGGACTTTTTCGGCAGTGGAATCTGCTTTTGAATTCGGCGAATCATCCAACAAGTTCCGAAACAGGATACAAAGAATGTTGTAGTGTTATATTTTATGTATTGAGTATTGAGTAACGTTGTGTTTTTTGTTCAATTTTATTTTTTTATTTAATTAATCGCCAACGCGTACAGTGCTCTTCTCGAAGATTTGCTGGGCTCTTCTGGCTTCGGCAGAGATCAATTCAGTTACTGGTTTGGCACCGAAAAATCGGTGGAATAAAGTTCACAGGCGCGAGGCGCCGCGCCCCTCTTCCTGTTTTGTGTTTTGTGAAAGCACAAAAATAAATTTTTATTCTCGACCCGAAAAATAATTTTTCCCCTACAACAAAAAGAAAGAGACGACCCGGCCCACCTTATTCTGCTTCCCCCTAACCGATTTTATGATTCAAATAATTCCGAGCACTCGTGATTTAATTTTTTTTAACCCTTATGTGATCGACAGGGTACCTTTTCAGGTTTTGTATTACGAAATTTCATGGTTAATTTTAAAGCAGGAAGCTGAAATTCAGTGACATCTATGTAATAGTTGAAAGGCAACTTTTTGCATAGAAACATTATTTATAGTACCAAGGGGGGCCGAAGGGGGGCGGACTTCGATTTTTTTTTACCCCTTAAGTGATCGACAGGGTACCCGGGTACCCACCAAATTCAAATATGTGTTGCTCTGGCAATTATTCACCGATTTTAATTCTTTTGGCACTGTTAGATTCAAAAGACTCTTTCGCTCTATGGTTATTACCGGCAATGCCCGTTTGAGTTCATCTGGTACCCGTAAATCCGGGTTTCCGAGTCTGTGGTCCAGTACGGAGACACTATTTGGGAATATGAATAGAATTTCTGGGAAAGGATGTCAAAATCTTTGGAATAATTCCAGAAACTATTTCTATGCCATTGTGGGCCATATGTCGACTTGTCCCCGGAACAGCCATTCTGTAACGGGTTCCCTTGGGGCCATGAGTGGCCATGAACATATTTAGAAGGACACCATGGCAATATGGGTATCAAAATTCATGAAATCTATCCAGTAGGATATTTTTTAACCTCTAGTGGTTATTTGATGATTTATCCTCGGAACAGGTTCTCGTGGGGCCTAGAGTGGCCATGAACATATTTAGAAGAAAACTCTGGTGATATGGGTATCAAAATTTATGAAATTTCTCCCATGTAACCAGGGTTTCCTTCTAAATATGTTCATGACCACTCTAGGCCCCACGGAAAACTTGTTCCGGAATGACCAGTCCGAGGATTTATCATCAGATGGCCACTAAAAGTTCAAAAATATTCTACTGGAGAAAATTCATGAATTTTGATACCCATATCGCCAGGGTTTCCTTCTCAATATGTTCATGGCCACGCTAAGCCCCACGAGAACCTGTTCCAGAATATCCGGTCCGAGGACAAATCATCAGACGGCCACTAAACGTTTAAAAATATCCTACTGGAGAAATTTCCTGAATTTTGATACCCATATCGCCAGGGCTTCCTTCAAATATGTTCATGGCCACTCTAGGCCTCACGGAAACCTGTTCCGGAATGACCGGTCCGAGGACTAATCATCAGATGGCCACTTAACGGTGAAAAATATTCTACTGAAGAAATTTCATGAATTTTGATACCCATATTGCCAGGGCTTCCTTCTATGTTTGTTCATGGCCACTCGAGGCCCCACAGGAACCTGTTACAGAATGGCCGTTACAGGAACAAGTAAGCATATGACCCACAATGGTATAGAAATAGGTTGTAGGAATTATTCCAAAGATTTTCACATCCATTCTCGGAAATTTATTTGATATTCCTAAATAGTGGCTCTGCACATGACCACAGCCACACGGGGAAAAATCCGGTGCTCGAAACTAGCAAAATGGTTCATGATATCATAAAAAACGTGTATTTTCATGTTATGAATATACACCATGAATAAAAGTCATGAAATCATGAATCAGCTTGTTATGATCCAACGTAACGCTACTTTGGCGTTAGGTTTTTGATTTATGATGACGAAAAGTGGCATCTTGATTCACGAAATCATGAAGCATCTGATTAGAAACCATAAATTAAATTCATGAAAACATGCACTACTATTCATGATTAGTGGCAGCTGTCATTTATGATTCCAATTTTAGTGACGAAAACGGGCAGGTTGATTCATGAAATCTTGAAGCATTTCGTTTGGAATTACGAAAAAATCATGAAAACATGAACATTATTCATGGTTCCACATAGTTACCATGAAGCGAGTTCATGGTAACATGAAACATATTTATGAATATGAGAAAAAACGGATTCTTTCAGGTATTTAAAGCGGATTCTTTCATGTATTTGATAAGTAAATTCATTCAATAGTTTTTGGTTTTGTTTCGTTTTATGTATGTTACGGAAATGGCATGAAAACAAAGCAAATGAGGAAAAAGATTAACAATCAATCAATCGACTTCAGCAAATCTCGTGTGCTTTTCGGTAGCTCAACGATCGATACTGGTATTTTATACAGGTAAGTTTGCAAAAACAGCCACAGTGGCCTGCAGTCCAGCGTGTACTGGAGGTTCATCACATAGGTTACGTGCATGTAGATACAAATGGCATGCAGTATATTTTTCTGCCTTATACTCTGCGCCGCCGAAAACCACGATAAATGCTTTATCGGGTCGCGAAGCGCCAACCGTGATGATTTGCGGCTGCAATTGTACGTTTGTTTATTTTCACCCACACCCATTCCATTTTTTGTTTTACTTGACACTCACCCCCCCCCCAATATAAAAGAAAAAAACAAACCACACAAAAAAAAAACCAACAACAAAAAAATACCAAAATTTTTGTATTTTAAAAAAAATTTTTTTTTGCCTATCGAAATAACAGTTTTAAAATTTTTTTTTTACAAGAAATCTTTATAAAAAAAAAAAAAACAAAATTGATTATTTATTTTGTAAATTTAAAAAAAAAAAAATTCACCAAAAATAATCTGCACATAATTAAAAATCCACAAGTAAGGCCGGAACAAATCTTATTTTTTTCTTTTGTCAGCCTCCCCTTCAAAATTTGCGATTATCATGAAGGGGGAAATAAAAACAATCAGAGTATATTTCTGTTTTCTTGCACTGGGAGTTGCGCTGCTCCCTCAACCACGATCACTACGATGAGATGAGTAAAGTGCTTTTAAAAAGAGTGACGATAATGTCGAAATAAATTACAGTTAACTCTCCATATCACGATGTTCTATATCACGATATGTGACCACTTTTTTCTATGTGTCGATGGATATCTCGGTCCCTTGAAGTCGATAATTAGGCTTATCTTGTTCTATATGTTGATTCGATGGTCCCTTCAATAGCATATATTAATCGACTCTAGATTGAATAGGGTGACAAATTGTGTCCAGAAGTAAGTGAATTTATTTTAGTAGTGAAATAACCGAAACATGTATGCCTCTCACTGTTGGCTCGGAATAAAAAACAATATGTAAATATTTATATGACGTAGTATCATAAGTATGCATATTTGTACACAAATAGTATTCATGAATTGCATGAACAGTTAAATTTATTAAAATTGTCATGCAATTCCTATAAACTAGATGCATTCAAATCTCAAACATTCGAAGTTCAGTCATTGTTTACATTAGGTATTTCAGCTTTTTTCACGTATTACTTGAGAAAGGTGCGTACTTATGACAGCTACCACGCCGTGTAAATACATGTTGTTTTTTATTCCGAGTCAAAAGTGAGAAAAATATACTTTTTTCGATTTTCTCCATAATAAAATAAATTTACTATCTTTTCGACACAATTCGTCACTCTATTCAATCCAGGGTCCCTGAATATAATTCATTGGAACAGCGATCATATGTCAGTCCCATGCTAATCCTCGTTCCCAACGGGTAAGAAACCTGTTAAAACTGGTTTCTTACTGCTTTCCGAAAATGATACTCGAAAGCTAAGAACATGTGTGATCGTATGTTAAGAAAATGGTGAAAACAAATTTCACTGCCTATCGGTGGGAATCGATCCTACACCTCCCAGTACGCTAGAAGGGCACTCTACCACTATGGTATGGTGGACGTGATGATAACCTCATCAATTTATCGAAGCACTGATGCGATAGAGACGGTCCAACTCCCCCAGTACGCGGGATGCAATTAAAAAAAAAATTCACCATTTTCTCATCAAATGATTCTTCACACGCTTTCGAGTATCGTTTTCAGAAATTGACATTTAGTTTTGACTCAACAATAGTAATTTTCATGAACATAGCGTCACTCGTCTTGAATGTACTCTAAGCTGGGGAACCGAGGTGAATCGGTTGAGGTGTGTGAGTGGTACCAATGTAAAAAATATGGAAGCCTCACAACTACTGAACCAAAGGATGATCATCAACCGAGTAAGAGCAAGGCTGTGCCTATAAAAACTAAAAGTATGCCTCATATTTGAATCACTTTAGCGTCGACTAGAGCACTCTTGATCGTCAATTGTACCGAATACAAATTTCCTCGCCATATGTACTCCAAATACAGTTTGAATCTCGGTTTGAGTAAGCAGGAACTGTCGGAAGCGGATCGTTTTTTGATCAAAATGTCTACATTTGTAGTATAAAATACAATAAAATTTATATTTGTGGATTTTGCTACACATAACTGTCAAAAACCGTTGAATCGAAGCAGTCTATAGCTAAGGCGAAGGGTAAGAAATAATGTAAATTTTTGAAATATACGGTTTGATTACTATATAATAGTGATATTTTGAAGTTTTTTTTTTTTTTTTTTATCCCCCAGTCCCCCCCCCCCTTGACTGGAGCGGACGCCGTGTGACAAAAAAAAGAAATCATTATCGAACGACCATGGACAAGCCAGCTTCTTGCAGTGAATTGATCTGCGTCTAAAAAGTAAAAGTATAACATTAGATTGATTAAAAACGTCTAGTAAAATTGTGATGATACGGTCTACCTTTGACAGCCGGTGATGCTTTTTCGGTGTCGGTCTTTTTTACTTCCGGCTTTTTCAAGCCTAGCGCTTGGAGAGCTGAACCTTCCGTTTGACCAATTTTCCGGATGGCGAATATCTTGTACCCTCAGCGTTCGTGTGGCCAGCTTTGTAATAGATTTCCTAGAATTCAAACAAAATCAAGCGTAATGGTGCTGTATAAAAATATGAAAATCTTGGAATTACCGGAATTACAGACGAATAAACGTAACTCAAAGTAGAAATCGTAGAAGCACATAGATTTGTGTAAGCTCCGAAGATTCTTTTGTCTTTTTTTTTTTTGTGGTTGTCACGTGACGTGGCCAAATCCAAAGTATTTAAAGTACAAGGTATTATATTCGCTTAATCTATACTGAGCCTGGATAAGGGCGTAACTGACATTTGTAAACAATAATTGCTTCTCTTGCAAATTTCTCGAAAATAAAAACCTCTCGAAGCAAACTTCCACGATGAATATTAAGAGGACGACTTGCGAAAGAAGCCATTTTTACCAAATATCATATACGCCCTTATTCCGGCTCAGTATTGAAATGTTTATGTAGTGGTAAGAAAAAGTCAAAAGCAAAAAACAAAACGATAGTAATGGAATAAAAACTATAGATTATCACACGATGATGTCATTCGTACGAGTTTGACAGATAGTGCACTCAGCGAAATAAATTTTCGATATTCATAAGATTGCATTATGATTATATGCTATAAGAAAGCAGTATTAACATAGACTCATTCTAAGACCAGTAGGTCCCGAACAAATACGATTTTTTCTTGGCTCAGTCAGTACTAGCACATCGGTCCCAAGCTCGGTCCCAAGCTCAATAATACGCCCCTAATAATGAACTCACACGAACACACTCTCAAATATTCTGTCAAAATAACACAGCAGTTTATGTGTGTGTCCAATCTAACACCCATCGGCCGGCAATGGTATTATGGAAGAAATCTGTTTACAACAATCATTCAAGTGACCATTGGAAGCAGCTTTAATCCGGGAGCTAGAAAGTGATAGCTCTACTGCAGATCCAGCAACCCATTTCAGAATGTCTGGAGAGTCACGCCCATTCCGAGGTTACTTTCACATACAATAAGCCCCGCATGTTAACATTACCGATATCATTTGGATAAGGGCACTGCAACACACTTCCAGATTTGGAAATTTTAAATTTCCAAACCAGGCACGTATTTAGTATTATTTGAAAATAAGATTATTGTTATATAGTTATAATCAGATAGATCTCACCCATGGCCGCCTCCTCAATCACACTATCTTGTTCATTCGTAAAAATAAAAATTTTCGACGTTGATTCGTAATTAATTTCATGCACTCGCGATTAAATAAGCGCAAAAATTAACGTTGCTAAACCGCCCGATAGATATGCAACCTGCATAACAAAACTCTGTACACCACGTGGTGAATGCACCTAAAATTATGTGCAAGCTTTTCACCCGCGCATGCGCGTTGTTTTCGTTTGCTGCTTCTGACCAGCAAATGGCCGTTCTCTACATTGCACTAGTCTTCTTTTTTTTTTCACTCCACACTCTGCCAATAATGCAAATCCCCGCTATGAGGCGACTCTATAGTCTATATCGAACTTCAAAACTGCTAATAATCATCGATTCACTCGCGATAAAGCGCAAAAACACTCTAACTTAATAATTTATGTCCGGGTGTCACAATACTACCACTAATAAACAAAACTAAGCTGATGTAACTCTTCTTCCGGGTGCGGGGGCGAAGCACAAAAAACAAAAAAAAAACGGGGAAATACTACCGACACTCACACATTTCGAGAGGGAATCGATTGTATTCACTACGGCTTACACAATGCACGCGGAGATTTTATGATTTCACTGTTAGTTCAAGTTAAATTACGAATTATTGTTTGATTTTTTTTTTCGCGAAAACGACGCAGCAAAAACAAAACACGTCAGTTTCGAAGCACGGCTTGCTGCGATTTTGACGTAGACTACGTCTTACGGCAAGGGTAGGGTGTCAAATGAAAATCTAAAATATTGCGACCGTCACGAAAAACCGTACGTTTTGTACGCGAATAACTCAAATAATCCACGATAGATTTACATGATTTCTTCCTCAATCGGTCGGAAATTTTACCGCGCTCCAATTCAATTGTCAAACATTATTCTCAAACAATAGTAAACTATTGAAAATAACGCAAATATAAGGTGATGTCTTATAATGTCATTTTGCAGAGTAAATTTACCAAATTTCCTATCACAGTTTTCAAATCGAAGCAAGGAACGTCTTGCATCATCTTCTTCTTCTTTGTATTAGAGAGGGACTTTAACCAATCATGTCATTCGTCTCTCCATGTACGTCTCGCATGCAGCTGAGAACGGTATAAAACGCACACTTAGGAAAAATTTGCCTCATTCGTTTGGCAGCATTGAAGCTGTGCGGAGCTGGTCGCTGGTAGCTGGTCGCAGGGTCGCTGAGAGGAGCTTAGCTGGCGAGCTGGTTCGCAGGGAGCTGGTCGCGCAGCGGGCTGGTCGCAGGTGGCGCGCAGCTGGTGGTCGCGTAGCAGATGGTGGTGGTAAGTACCAAGGCTCTCCCAAACAGCGATCGTCGCGATGAGGTAAAATGGCGGATTATGGGGGCGCACAATCGCGTCGGTTTGTGCAAGCCGCCATCTTACCTCATCGTGGCGATTGTTTCGCCGCGACTTCGAAAACGCTGCTGTTTGGGGGAAAGCGTCCTTGGGGGCGAGCAGCAGTAGGTGGAAATAATCTGTCCTTTTGAGGACAATAAATTAAAATAAAAGAGTTGTTTATTAAAGAACTAATCTTAAATTTAGTTCGGTGCTCGATGGAGGGCGAGCCGTCGGTAAAAAATTTACCCAGCTGGTTGGCGCAATCCATAAATTGATAATCTGTCCTTTTGAGGACAACCAATTTAATTAAAAGAGTTGTTTATACAAGAATTAAACTTTTTATTTCGTTTGGTTTGTGCGCCTAATATCATGGTGCCGATTCGTTCGCCGCAACTGCAAAAACGCCTCCATGGAGGGCGAGCCGTCGGGAAAATTTTACCCAGCTGGTTGGCGCAACCCACTAATAAATAATCTGTCCTTTTGAGGACCACATTCGTCGTGCATTTCGACAGCCGTATCCTTTTCTTGGTCTGCATTTGTACCAAACATGCGCAGATACTCATCGACTGTTTGCTCGAGGTTGAACTCGCAATCGTATTCTTTCCGCTTCTGTAGAAGTACGCTTTCATACTGATCGTACACTGCAGGAACTTCGAATCAAGTATGTCGCACACTCGAAAACGGAAGAAACAGCAGCACCATCTCGCGCTTGTAGTCGATGAGCTCGTTCATTGAGTACGACCGCCAACGCAATACGTGCGCAGTGTTACGACGACTGTACGTGTTCGACGTTTTCTGTACTTTCGCGTAACACGCTGCAAAATCTGCAAGACATACATCCTCTAGCCCTTCGCGTGCTTCGTACTTCTGGATTATATTGGATGTCCAGATATCGGTGGAATCATCCGAAACACCTTCTACATCCATCTGCTGCACACGCTTTCTCGTCTTCGTTCTCTCGTGTGGCCACAAAGTGGGAATGAACTCGACCTTTCTGCTGGCTTCAGACATTGGCTGGCGAAGAAGGTACCAGGCAGCCTCCTGAGCAGACATTTTTACTGAATTGAGCATCTTGATGCTCACTTTCTTCAGCAGTGACTGGTAGTCCTGATCCGGGAACTCTTCCTGCAGCTTCACGAGATCGCGATGTAGACTGCTAATGCCCCGATTAGTTTTGTTAACGTACTCGACGACGTACGCTGCACAAGAAAACTCCTCGAGGATGAACTGCAGATCCATGTTCGAACGGAGAACATTAGCAATCCACGGATTGAACGTGTTAGTCCACAATTCCGTCATTGACCGTTTGACCAGAACGGTAGGTCGGCTTATGGATGCGCGAACGATATCGAGGTAGTAGTCGTATGTGCAGCAGCAGTTTTCGAGAAATTGATCCAGCGTATCGAAAACTTTGTTTTCCAAAGCAGCGTGAATCTCTGTGGCGCGTTTCTTCAGCTGACCGCGTCGACCATCATCAGCCGGGAGTGGCAACAAAACTCTTGTCTGATCCATGGGCCAGTAAGGGATGTTGAAACGGCAACTTTGCTCACCTCGTTTGTAGCACGTGAAAGTGTGCTTGTGTACCTGATTTCCATAGCTGTCTGGCAGGGCAAGAACGGGTTTATGACCAGGATGTATGTGTTTATTTTATATTTATAAGATTAATTATTTATACATCATCCGAAACGACTATGTACCGATGCCGAGTGGGCACGTGTTTATCGGGTAAAACTGAAAGCAGCCAGAGGTAATGCGTTTCCAACTAACTGGTTGAGACGCTGGAGAAGGGCCTTCAACTCGAAGCCGTATCACCATTTATCCTTTTTAAAGAGTGTACAATATAATTTTCGAATATACAGCTGATCTAACGATCTATTAGAACCACACCCACACTATTTTGATCAGATTACGCCTTACGACTAGGGTAGGGGTGAAATGAAAATTTGAAAATAACTGAAACAAACATTTCTCCATAGATTCTCGAAATGTTTGCTTCAATCAGTTGAAGTTTTTCGCGACTGCCAACTAACAAAAATATCATTAATTATTGACATTGAATTTCCAAACAGACCCTGAACAATCCATAACGCGATAAAGATAATGGTCTCCAGCTGGTCGATCATATCAACACCATCACTACAGCCAGCACAACCGTTGCCCTTTCATCATACCAACATTCAAACCAAACGGCCATTTTCAGGGCCGCCAAATAATTTCTAAGAAGCGAATCATAGAATGTTCTAACATACACACTTAGAAAATTTTATAGTATTCGGTAATTCTTTACCGAACTTTCAACAGCTGAACGTTGGGTAATCCGATTTAACGGATTTCGGTAAAATTTGAAAAGTTCCGGTAATTTTTTTACCGGAATACTGCAAAATTTCACCGAAATCCGGAAGCTGTTGAAAGTTCGGTTAAAAATTACCGAATACTGTAAAATTTTCTAAGTGTGTACTTACTCACTCACATATGACAACCCTTAGAACAGTACCTGCGTTTTAATGTTCCACTACGAAACCAACGAAACTAATCAAACGATTTAACGTAGTCTACGTCAACCGGTCGTGAGTTATACACAACCCCACTGATTTTTACAACCCGCTACTCCGCTCAACCACTCGCTCCTAGATTCTCTTGCCAGTTTTGCTGCAGAGCCACCATGATGTGCGTAATGACTCCGTTAATCGCATTCCACGCACTTTCGTCACGACACATTCTATAGACGACATTAACTGGGCTTCACATTGAGCCGAATCGTGGGCAGTTAAAGATAACGTGGACGTCTGCGCACTCCGGACAGAAGGGTAACGCTGCGTGTCCAAATCGATGCAAGTATTGCCTGAAGCAGCCACGGCCAGACAGAAACTGCGTTAGGTAGAAGTTTACCTCTCCATGCTTCCTTTTCATCCAGATCGATAGATCCGGTATGAGCTGGCGTGACAATCAACCGTTTTCCCCCGTGTCCCATTCTCGTTGCCATTTAACCATCGACTCCGCCCTTATCAGCTTCCGAACTCTTCTGAAATTTCTCCGCTGATAGCGCTCACTGTCCTCCGCGACAGTGATGTCAATCGGGATCATTCCGGCAATGACGCATACTGCCTCAGATGAAATAGTTGAAATAGACCTCTGTATTCAGTTTTCAATAAACGCTTCGGCCTTCAGCATTTCCACTTCTTCCAGTGTCTCGCCTGTCACTGACAATACGATGTCATCCGCAAAGCCAACGATCTCTACTCCTTTGGGCAGCTTGAGCTTCAGCACTCCGTTGAACATACCGTTCCAAAGTGTTGGCCCAAGAATGGAACCTTGCGGAACTCACGCCGTGATGATCACCGATTTCCACCCAACGGCGGTCACGTAGTAACGCTTCAGAATTCTGCACAGGTAATCAGGGACCCTCATTCTATGCAGCGACTCGGCCTCCCAGCTAACGCTATTGAAAGCGTTCTTAACGTCAATCGTAACAACAGCGCAATATCGATCGCCTCTCCGCTTCTGTTTTGACTTATCGGCTGTCTCTATCACTGCTCGGATGGCATCTACCGAAGACTTCCCTATCCGGAAACCAAATTGTATCTTGGATAGACCGTGTTTGCTCTCCGTAAATTTCTTCAGCCTGTTGAGGATGATCCTCTCCAGGAGCTTCCCGAGCGTATCCAGTAGGCACACGGGAAATAATTTATTCTTCAAAATGAGATAAACAGGTCATGATTTCATGCATATGTTGTGTTTTTGTGTTATGAATATACACCATGAACAATATTCATGATATCATGAACTATTTTTCCGCCGCAATGAAATCATGATTTGATCGGGTTAAAACCATGAGCTGAATTCCTGATACTGAAAACTTTATCCATGAAACTGGCAAATCTACTTTATCGACTCTAAATGTAAACAATAAAATAAATCCACCGTCGGGATTCGAACCTGGTGTTGATATGAATAGCGGTGATAGGACCTGGTGGATGTACTTACTACACTATTGTAATTCTTGAATAGATTCTTGATTAGTGAAGATGATTACACAACAACTCTTCCAAAGTTCATGACTCGCATCTGTCATTTCATTCCTGAAACCATGAAAAAGAGACATGAATTCATAAAATAAGATAAGAGTTAGTTTCATGATTTTTTATTCATAAAAACAGAAAAGGATTTGTTCCCGTGTCCACCCCCCTAATAATTTAATTTATTGTTTCCATTCCCGTCCCCCCCTTTCCCCCCCCCTTTTTTTTTTTTCTTTCCCCCCCCCTTTTTCCCTTCCCCCCTTTTTCTTTCCCCCTTTTCTCTTTTCCTTTCCTTTGACTCGTCATCATATTGTTTGAATTTTCTCTCCTTGTTTGAGAGTGTTTTATTTGGGTGTTCTCTTTTGTTTCTTCTCCTTTTCGTAATATTACCTTTTCTTCTTTTTTCTTAGTGTTTCAAGCTTGTTGCTTTCGCAAATAGCTTATTGCTTGCTCTCAATTTAGTGTTCTAAATGCACTTCCACAGTTATTAATTAAGAGCCAGGTTCCATTTTAGCATTAGTATGATTGTGTGGCAAGTACAATTTTACCCTTTACCCAGGGAGTCGAGAAATTTTCCTTAACAAAAAATTCCTAGACCAGACCGGGAATCGAACCCAGCCACCTCCAGCATGGTGTTGCTTTGTAGCCGCACCTTTACCGACTGAGCTAAGGGAGGACCCAATGTTACCTAAAATGATAAAAACAAAATAATGTGAGTAGTCACACCTTAAAATAGTTATTATATTGGTTCTGTTGGCATTAAAGTGATGTTTCATATATCCAATTGCTTCATGTTAAAGGGCGAACACGAAATTATTGCGACACCGAAAATGTCATGCCAATTTTCTTATGTTTAAAATCAAACCAAAATTTTAGGGTAGTTTTATACATATATTTACTTCAAAAATCAAAAGAAAAGTTAATCGATGGAGCCTTGAGTGTAAAATTGAACGCATTTTCGCGTTCAAAGTCTTTACAGTGTCATCCGGTACCAGTTTCTCAGTTTTTTTTTTCCATTTTCTTAACATGTCCTTCTCGTCTTTGATTGTCTTCTTGCTCTTCCGAAGTTCCCGCTTCATCATTGCCCAGTACTGCTCCACCGGGCGCAGCTCCGGACAGTTTGGCGGATTCATGTCCTTTGGAACAAAATGGACAGAATTGGCCTCATACCACTCCAGGACACTTTTAGAATAGTGGCATGATGCCAAATCTGGTCAAAATAGCGGAGCTTCGTCGTGCTGCTGCAAGAACGGCAAAAGGCGCTTCTCGAGGCACTCAGATTTGTAGATCTCGCCATTTACTGTGCCCTTTGTCACGAAAGGCTCACTCCTCATTCCGGAAGAGCAGATGGCCTGCCAAATGAGATATTTGGAGGCGAACTTCGACATTTTCTTCTTCTTAAATTTGTCGTCCACATAGAACTTGCTCTTGCCGGTGAAAAACTCCAACCCCGGAATTTGCTTAAAATCGGCTTTTATATACGTTTAGTCGTCCATCACACAGCAGCCATATTTTGTCAGCATCTTCTCGTAGAGCTTCCGTGCCCGAGTTTTAGCCGTCGATTGTTGCCGCTCATCGCGGTTTGGGAAGTTCTGTACCTTGTATGTATGTAGTCCAGCTCTCTTCTTTGCATTCTGGACGTAGCTCTGCGACATGCCGATCTTTTTAGCCAAATCACGGCTTAAGACGTTGGGATTTGCTTTAATCATCCGCTTCACCTTTCCCTCAGTCTTTTTGTTCTCCGGTCCCGGTTTTCTTCCAGCTCCTTTGCCGTGGTCGTCAACCGCTCCTGGAACCGCTTCAACACTCTGGAGACGGTTGAATGGTGAATGTTCAACATTTTTCCCAACTGCCGGTGCGACAGGTCAGAAAATTCAGGTGTTTGGAAAAAAATTGTTTTCTCTCCCCCCGTTTGTTTACCCCCCTTTTTTTTTAAAAAAAAAAAACCCCCCCCCGTTTTAAACACAATAAAAAAAAAACACACAAAAGAAAGTGTGCAAAATTTGGTTGAAGTTATGCCCTGTTGAATGTGTCGCAATAATTTCGTGCTCGCCCTTTATGGCCGAATTTTGTACAAAATGGCCCACTTTATAGACGGATGTGAAAACAAGTTAATAAAACCTTTATAAGAACATACAGATTTTGAAAATGTTCTATTGAAGGATGTTATGACCACTTGAGAACCTTCATAAAACCTATTGGCTGCCATGAAAACCAGAATGTGGCCAAATGGCCACAGCTGTCAAACTTCACTGTGAAATCGAGGTTGTTTTTTGTTGTTCTGCTTTGTTCGATTCTCTGCTCTTCTGATTCATTTAGCAGTAAAAAAAAAAGATCTAGTGTTGCGGGAAATTTTGTTTGATAGCAAAATATCCAAAACAAATTGTGTTTTCTACGGCGTATTATGCTCCAAATTATATGCGCATTTATTTTTGTGGTGAATATTGGCACGATAAGAGCCGAAAATTAATGCGCCTTGGAAATGATGCAAATTTTACATCAACTTTGGAAATGATGCGAATTTTCAGCAACATAAAAACAAATATATTCCATAAATTAATCATGAATTTCCTAAAGCGTGCTTGAAATTGGATGAGATTATCTTGAAGAATGCCAAAATCAGTCTCCGATCTACTGTTTATTTGCATACCATTGAAAATTTGATGCATTTATTTTTCTACATTTCAATTATTTCTTATATTTCAATATGGCGATTGGAAAATAATCACAGTTTTGCCTTAAAGCCCATTTTTCTTCGCAATGACTATTATAAAACTATTTTGTCTTATGGCGACTTCCTTCAATGCCAATTTGCCGTTCAATGCATTTATTGGAGGCAAAATGGTTTTAAAATGCTTTTTCAACTGACCATAATAAGATAATATCAATGAGTCCTAAAACGGCATTTCAATACAGCATTTTACGAGTTCATAAAGTCAGAATAAAACCTTTGATAGGAGTAAAATGAATTTGAGAAACAAGGTTTTAAGATCGTTTTAAACAAGCTGTGTAGGTTCTCATAAACCTGACTAAAATATGAAACCTATTGGCACTTCTTGGTGCCATAATAAAACCAAATTGATTTCAAGTGGCTTGCATAAAACTTTAATAAAACTTAATAAAGCAGGATGGTGTTAGCAATGTTACTTGGGATAACGTGCCTTTTTTTATTTTTTTTCTTGACGTTTTTTTTTTCTCTTTCTCTTTAAAATTTCTTCCCGCACACCCAAAAAACAACATTCGAATCCCCAAATTTAAACATTATTAATCCAAAACAAAAGTGGGTCTTATTGTTTTGTCGTAGGCAGTGTCGGCTACTTTTAAAGTGGCAGGCAAATGAAAAATTATGGGTTTGATCAGATGAAAATTCAGGCTAGTTCTAGACTACAGCCGAAATTTCAGCCAAATTGATTCACGGAAAAATTAAAGACAAGCCCTCAAACATGACCATTTTGTATGGAAATCGGGCTTTGTTCTTGTTGTATTGTCCGTCACTTTACATGCAAAAAAATCTACTATCTCTGGTCTAGAGCGACAATAAACAGGTCAAAAATTAAGAACAATGAACATCCACACAACAATGATACCTGTAGCAAATCCATCAACCATGAAAGATGGTTTTGAAACCCAACTGGCGATATCAAAGTCATTAAGTTGCCTTAACCTGAATTCAAAACATGCCATAAGAGCCAGGTGTGCTCCTGATTACAATGCAAGCGTTAAATGTCCCCCATTAAACAGTGAGGGGTCCTGCAAATCAACCACCCGTGACGATGACGACGCAATGACAACAGTGCAAACCGGCAAACCGGAGGGACAAATTAAACCGTTTAACTTTCATCACCTTCACAGTTCTGCATGACCGGAAAAAAGTCTCCTGGTGCAGAAATTATTCATCCTGTTTTCTTCCGAATCATTGCAATGGATTTTCGCTTCCTGATTCTATCCACATCTAAGTGCTTGTGGGTGAGAGGAAGGCGATACACGCAATTGTTTACTCCTCTCATCATTCAATTAATACATTCGTTCTCATATGGACTAATTTGATAAAGGAGCGTGAAGACGGAGTCTGAGTCTACTAATTTCGAAAACGTCGCGTAGGTGGCATGGTCGAGCGTTCACTTCTTTTCCATCAACGGATTCAATTATCTGCCGTCAGTTGGAGAACCGGGGCTGTCGAAAACAGTTTTATAGCTTTAATCACAAATTTCCTGACTTGGGTCGTCTACTTTTATTGTCTTACACGCTTATAGTCAAAATACAATTTGTACAACTTACTCGCTACACGCCACCAAATATTATCATCGGCTCAACTCCATTCCGGGCAGAATTGCATCGTCGGCCTGGTGCAGCAGTTGTTGTTGATGGTGTTCGTTAATGAAGAAGTAGAACGTTGTCATTAGAACGGCGGTCGCCAGCAGGAATCCGGTGACCAGAAAGATCAACAGCACTAAGGTCAATCCAATCATCACTAGCCATACGACATGATGTGTGGCCCCGCTGTTGAATAGCTGTTCCAAATCGCTCCTCCGAATATCGGGCGGGTGCTTTGGATCGCGTAACTTGATATTCGTTTCTACGTTTTCGTCAGTTCCCTTCTTCGAAGCTTCCATGCTAGAATATCGAGCGTTCAGTTTTAATGAAATTTAATCAAAAAATACTCACTTATGTACCTGCCCGGTCGATGTTACCGAATGCAACTCACTGATCTTTGAGCTTGGAAGGCAACATATTCTGTTTGACGTACCTCTCGTCGAATGAAACAGCACAAAACAGCAAACCGGAGCACTTTGTGCTCCGAAGAAAGCAATGTTTTATTTCGTCTCTCTTCTGTTTACTATACATGGTGGATTGGGATTCAAAACAGTTCCTTCGACGAGGCCAGATTAGATAGAGGAAAGCTTCACGGCGTCGGTCGGTGACGCTGATAAAGTGAGGATGTTTATATTGGAAATTCGGAGCGTAGGCTGTTGTGAGTGAATTTAGTCTCCTAAATGTAAGCGCATTGAAGCCTTCGAAACAGCTGGTATCGAATTACGAGAATTTTTAGTTATCTTCAATGATAGCTTCTTCCACATTCTATCTGAGAAGTAGGACTTATTTAACCAATTAGTTATGCAATTGTGATGTTTGTTAGATTGTTTATTATTTTTTGGGCCTGAAACTGATGCATTGTAATCCGTTAGAGTTCCGTAGACGAGGTGGCCGAGTGGTTAAGGCGTTGGACTGCTAATCCAATGTGCTCTGCACGCGTGGGTTCGAATCCCATCCTCGTCGGTTTTTTTTTTATTAAGGCCAATTTCAATAGTTAATTTTAGGTACGACTGTTTAGTTCATAAGCGTAGTTTCTATCATTTCAAAAACAAACTTTATGAGTTTTCCAGAGATGCCAGATAATTTTTCAAAATGTCTGTAGGGAACATGAAAAAATATCTGTATTTGTCTGTATTAAGAATTTTGACAAAAATTTACGTAAGGAATATGGGTGAGGAAAGTATTTTATTCGAGAGCAAGGTGAGGAATGGTGTCGCATAAATAAGGTATACTCTCAAATACATTGATTTCGGAAGCCGTAAGGCCCAAATGTAATGGACGGAAATTGAATGGAAAAGGCAAGTTTGACAGTTGCCGCAAATAACGTCAATATGTCCAATTGAAATCCACTTGGATCTAACTAGTTTTCTATTCGACAAGCAGGTATAGTCAGATTGAACTCTTCCGCTGCCATTGCCGTTCCGCTTCCGTTATCACTGCGTTCGAGCCTTCATTTAGTTACTTTTCCCGTTTTTCAATCGTCAATAAGTGAGAATCTCTTATATTTTAAGGATTTTTTGCCTTTTCAAATTAACACATATTCTTGAGGTCCTTCTAGTTTTGTAGCAAGTAACGAAAGCATTTAAAAAATGGACTGATTTTAGCGATTCTGCATGCGATTCTCCTGCCACTAGGTGGTGAATTCAGCTGTGTATCGCTGATCGTAGCAACCCTGTTGGGTACCGAAAAAAAATGGCAGCGTTATCAATAACCTAAAAAGGAGCGGCTGGTGAAATACATCTCTTTGGCAAAGCGCGACGTCGTGTTCATAATGGATGACGAGACCTGCTTGATGTCAAATTTATCTTCCATTCCCGAAGAAGGCCTTTCTGTGGCTGACGACCAGTTAGAAGGGAATGTCCAAGTCACTTCTCTTTCCGTCGTGGCTTGCGGTGAACAAGGAGATATACAGTAAGAAGTGCCTGTCGTAAGTTGCATCCTTCGTTAATAAGTATCACACAAAGGAGAATGTGGCCTTCTGGGCGAACCTGGCCTCCACTCATTATGCCAAAAGATCCATTGGAGGAGATGGACCGAATAGAGATAAACGTTGTATTGAAGACCGCTAGCACTCCTAACGTCCATAAGCTACGACCGATATAAAACAATTTCGAACCTCAAATTGAGGATCTACTCCAATAATATCGTGGCCAAAACGGAGAACCCAAGATCAAGAAAAAGCGGTCGAAATTCATCTTTTTATCGGTCATGGATTAGTTTTCGGTCCACTGCTGTACGGCCGCTCGGCAGAAGAATTTTGGAAGAAAGTTCAATGAATGTATTCTGTTACGAAACTTTGTGCAATTGAATTACCTCTTGTAGTTTTTGCATCGCCCTTCGAAATTAATACATTTTTTTAATGCATACGAAAATTTTGAAAAGTACTGTAGTTCGTTAAAATTGTGTTACATATTTAAGTCTTGAAACATTTTTTGTTTTAATTCTTAGAACGGTATCCAAGACTTCGTTAATAATTTTGAAAATATAAGACCATTCGATGCTTAACTTAAGCTTATTAACAAAATCTTCCGTAACAATGCTTCGTATTTAATTTTGTTTTAAAATCTTACGTAATTATCTGAAGTTTTCCCAAATTTGACTTTAATTTGGTTAGAGATTTTTTGCATTCCTTTGATTTTATTTAATTAACACATCAAATAGTTTATTCATTAAATTCCCAAAACTGCAGGACAAACTTGTCACCAGATGTCTCAAGGTACTTAGTATCATTAAAAATCCTGATTCACATGAAAATAGTCGTTGAATATTCTACAGATTCTCATGAAAAACTGCTTACATGCTCTAAAAAATTTAACTTTTTTTTAAATAAAAACTTTTTTTTTTAAATAACAAATATTGTTGAGCTTCTGATAAATTCCGCAACACTTAAAATTTACACAGAAGTTTTTTTTTCAATTACTCGATATTAAAAGTTAGTAGAAATCATTCAAACTTCTTTCGAAAAACTAATGGATCCGCTACATTCCAAACAAGCTTTACTTCTTGATTATCTGATAAGTTTTTTGAATTTCTATGGGATTTTCCAGTAGGATAAATAGATTTGAAGTGTTGTTCAAAGTGCGTTGGCAACTTTAAAAGGAATAAACTGTAAATGTAATTTTGCGAACAATATTCTCTGCGTATCTGAATAACTCTCAAGTTATCAGTCCGCTATCAACAGAAGGTGTGGCGAAGCTCAAAAAACGTTTCGCAAAATTTCAAAACATTAAAATCATTACTTAACTTAAGGTCTATTTCGATATAAAAGAAGCCTCAAAACTAGGTGCTTAAACATCTGAGGAAATGAACAGTTTTCCAAAATCCTTTTTTTTTTAAATAAATATAAGACGCTTTAGGTCACCAAAAAACCATGCCAACTTTATATGGAAAACAAAATCATTTCAGAATCATTTTCATTTTATTGATTGATTGATATAAATCTGTATAAATTTATACCACACACATAAATACAAACAAAACACCACACAAACAAATCTCTTTCCCCTATCTTTTCCTCTCTCCCCCTCTTTACCCTATGAGACCAAAAACATCTTCATTTGTTTATAAAAGGTACCTAATCACAATCCTTGAAGTGTTTATTAGTGTACAAAGTGCATAAAGTTTCCGATCCCAAACGGTTCAACAGATGCTTGAGGGTAACCAGCGCTTCGGCATCGGTCAAGCCTCCGGCAACGGCTGCATGCCCTTGAAGGCATCTCTCATTGCTTGGGCGACGGTAATCAGGGCCGATACCCATTCGACAGCATCCAATTCCCCACTTGGATTGCGTTGCATGAGGGCAATCATACGTTGGCGCTTCAACCCATCACAAGCAAAGCGGGACATGCCCGATAGCCATTCCTCTTCATTTTCACGAGGCAAAATACGGAGTACTACCATAGACTAACTCTAAGACCAGTAGGTCCCGAACAAATACGATTTTTTTCTTGGCTCAGTCAGTACTAGCACATCGGTCCCAAGCTCGGTCCCAAGCTTAATAATACGCCCCTAATAATGAACTCACACGAACACACTCTCAAATATTCTGTCAAAATAACACAGCAAATCAAAACAAAGGCGCAAATATGTATAGTTAGGTGCAGGCTTCAAGGTATACTTCGAACCAAGGGGTTCTACAACAGTGAACCAATTTCAAATCGCTAGTTGCATATTGATTGTTGGTACTACTTCGAAGTATATTCTGTCAAAATAACATAGCGAATCAAAACAAAAACAAAGATACTTGGACCAAAAGGTGCTGAAAAGCGCAAGATTCCATGACAAGGTGCAGACTGCAAGGTGTACTTCGGAACTAGGGGTTCTACAACAGTGACCAATTTCAAATCACTAGTTACACATTGATTGTTGGGTGTACGCTCAATTTTGAAACTGGCTGTATATAGGAGATTGTAAGTTTATAGTTGTCAACTATAAGGGTAAATGTCGTAACAATAACGGAAGCGGTCGTCAACAATAAAGGAAATGGTCCAGGAATGGTTTGCGATTATGCGGGTCGTTACGTGCCAATGTATATTTTATCGAAACTAAAGATCACTGCACAATGGCGTCATCAAAGCAGTTTTGACAGTTCAGGGAGTTTTTTTGCGCGGACTTAGAATATTTTCGGTGAGATCGGTTTGAGATTGTGTTCACTAAACTTTTTACGATTGAAGTAAAATAGCCAAAAAAAAAAAGAAACCAGCGTTTACTTTCAAATCATTTTCTGAATCGAATCGTACAGCACAATCCGGAAAATGACAATGAAAAATTTCGTTTGTGCGGTTTGAATCCTAATACCTTGTAAACAAGCTCCCTGAACTGTCAAAAAAGTGAGGTTAACACATTCCGTGCAATTAGGCTTATGCCTGGGACAGACATACAACGTACAGCATTGTACCAACAATCAGAACCCCTTGGTCCGAAGTACACCTTACAGTCTGCAGCTTGCCATGCACTCTTGCGCTTTTCAGTACCTTTCGGTACAAGTATCTTTGTTTTTGTTTTGATTCGCTATGTTATTTTGACAGAATATTTGAGAATGTATTGGTGCGAGTTACGGTGTTAGGGGCGAATCATTAAGCTTGGGACCGAGCTTGGGACCGGTGTGCTAGTACTTCCTGAGCCAACAAAAAATTTATTTCTTCATGACTATCCACCCGCTGATTGTACTCCTTTAGTCTAGTACGTGTTGTTTGGTACTAGATTAAAGTATTTGACAGTTCGTACAACGGTCAGCGTTGTCAGAGTTGATAAAGAAGAGTTGCGCAAACAGGCTTCTTTGTTTGGTTGTTCTTCTTCGTGTTTATCAACAACCGACTCCGGCAGCTCTAACTTTGCATGACTCCATCAGTTTTCATGTGTTGACTCTGGTAATCGTGGGTTTTGACGTGGACTACGTCTTACGGCAAGGGTAGGGTGTCAAATGAAAATCTAAAATATTGCGACTGTCACGAAAAACCGTACGTTTTGTACGCGAATAACTCAAATAATCCACGATAGATTTACATGATTTCTTCCTCAATCGGTCGGAAATTTTACCGCGCTCCAATTCAATTGTCAAACATTATTCTCAAACAATAGTAAACTATTGAAAATAACGCAAATATAAGGTGATGTCTTATAATGTCATTTTGCAGAGTAAATTTACCAAATTTCCTATCACAGTTTTCAAATCGAAGCAAGGAACGTCTTGCATCTTCTTCTTCTTCTTTGTATTAAAGAGGGACTTTAACCAATCATTTCATTCTTCTCTCCATGTACGTCTCGCATGCAGCTGAGAACGGTATAAAACGGACACTTAGGAAAAATTTGCCTCATTCGTTTGGCAGCATTGAAGCTGGTCGCTGGTGGTCGCGTAGCAGATGGTGGTTGCGTAGCAGCTGGTGGTGGTAAGTACCAAGGCTCTCCCAAACAGCTATCGTCGCGATGAGGTAAAATGGCGGATTATGGGGGCGCACAATCGCGTCGGTTTGTGCAAGCCGCCATCTTACCTCATCGTTGCGATTGTTTCGCTGCGACTTCGAAAACGCTGCTGTTTGGGGGAAAGCGTCCTTGGGGGCGAGCAGCAGTAGGAGGAAATAATCTGTCCTTTTGAGGACAATAAATTAAAATAAAAGAGTTGTTTATAAAAAAAACTAATCTTAAATTTAGTTCGGTGCTCGATGGAGGGCGAGCTGTCGGTAAAAATTTTACCTGCCTGGTTGGCGCAATCCATAAATTGATAATCTGTCCTTTTGAGGACAACCAAGTTAATTAAAAGAGTTGTTTATACAAGAATTAAACTTTTATTTCGTTTGGTTTGTGCGCCTAATATCATGGTGCCGATTCGTTCGCCGCAACTGCCAAAACGCCTCCATGGAGGGCAAACCATCGGAAAAAATTTACCCAGCTGGTTGGCGCAACCCACTAATAAATAATCTGTCCTTTTATGGACACCCAATCCAGTTCAGAGAGTTGTTTATATGAGAATTAAATTAATATTTTGTTCGGTTTGTGCGCCATTTAATCTAGTGCCGATTTGTTCGTCACGACTGAAAAAACGCTACTGTTTGCGGGAGAGCCTCCATGGAAGGCGAGCAGGACAATTCTCCGTCGGTGAAATTTTTTTCCTAGCTGGTTGGCGCAACCCGCGATGAATCAATAAATCAATTCAATTTCTAATTTAAGAGAGTTATTTGAATAGGAGTTTATCTTACATTTCAGTCGATTGGCAGTCATTTTGGATTTTGCCAAGTCGTTACTAGGCAACAGTGTGCTATGTACCGGATCCATGAAAATAAATCAAAGCCTGCCGGTGTTTTGATTTATTTTCACCAAAAAATCCTACCAGATACAAATCCATCTTTGCTACTTTCAATTTAATATTCTCAGCTTGAGAGTTTGTTTGATTGGGATTTTCGTTTCAAATTGTCGATTGGCAGCCAGTGGTATTAGCAAAACTTGTTTTCCCTTCGTCGCATACCTTAAACCACACAAATTCCCTATCACGGACACCATTTTCGATGTCGAACATGATATTCCGAACCAACATTCTCTGTAAATTCCAATTAGTAGTGTGTTATAAACAGTTGTTCTGTTGTGTTAACGATTCGCGTTGGATAGAGTCCTACCTCTAGGAAGAAAAACTTTTTGAGAAACATAGTGAAAGTGAGAACGCTTGCGCAGATTCAGGAAGCGCATAAAGAGCAAACATACGGTTAATCCTCCGAAACGACCTTGTACCGATGCCGAATGAGCTCTTAGTTATCGGGCGAAATTGAAAGCAGCAAGAGGTAATGCGTTGCCAACAACTAGTTGGGACGCTGGAGAAGGTCCTTCAAGTCGAGGTAGGAAATTGATATTTATTAAATTTAAATCAATTTGACAAAGTGCATGTCATCATAGCAATTGAATATCTCTCTATGTTATCGGTCCCTGTCTTAATAAATTTCAAAATATTATTAATTGTATACTGGTGATGACATGCGCCGCGTGCTTTTACATCATACGAACCTACACATGATATCGATACAAAAAATGCGGTGAACATATATTAATGCGTGATTATTTTCTCAGGTGTTTATTTTATATACAGTCAGTCGCAAAATTGAGTGCACACCTATAGTTTCATTAGTAATGTAACGTTTTTCAGGGATTAAAAGAAACTAAATGACATCAATCATAGTTTAACAATAACTTTATTTCTCTTCCATATGATTGGTGGGCAAAATAAAAACAATAACAAATGAATTCATTACAAAAAAAGTTAAAGAGAAAAAAAACATCAATTCTCACCTGGCAAAATTGAGTGCACAGTCAACTTTTTATTAATAAAAACAAGTTTAAATGCCCGTAGACATAAAAAAAAACAAATTCTTTAATATTTGGTGTGTCCTCCCTTGGCCTCCAGCACGGCTTGTAAGCGACGCGGCATCGACTCCACTAGCTTCTTAGTCACCGATGATGGAATATTCTCCCAAATGTTCTGAATCGCCGATTTGAGATCCTTCTTATTTGTTGGGTTAACATTTTTTAGTCGATTCTTAACCTCACATTACAAATGCTCAATAGGATTTAAATCAGGTGATTGGGGAGGAGTTTTGAGTTGTTTCGGGACATTATAGAGCAACCACTCACGTACTACGTAGGAGGTATGCTTGGGATCATTATCTTGCTGGAAGTAATAAACCCGTGGTAATCCCAATTTTTGCACCGAAGGTTGAAGATTTCGTTTCAGGATGTTGAGATAACCCATTTTATCCATGGTCGTTTCTATAAACTCCATAGTGCCGGTTCCACTAGCCGCCATCGAGCCCCACATCATTACGCTTCCTCCTCCATGCTTAACGGTTGGGCACAAATTTTGTGATTGCAGCTCCGATCTTGGCTTTTTCCACACCATTTGCCTTCCATCCGATCCAAACAAGTTCACTTTCGTTTCATCGGTGAAAATTACTGTGTTCCAGAAATCCTGAGGTTTGTCCACATGTTCTTTTGCAAATTCCAGCCGCTTTTTGATGTTTGCTTTTGAGAGAAGTGGTTTTTTCCTAGCAACTCGGCCATGCAAATTATGTCTGTGCGCCGCGCGTCTGATGGTATCGGCACTAACGGGTCTTTTAATGTTGTCAGCAACCTCCACAGCCAATTTCGGAATGCTTGTTCTAGGATTTTTTCGTAATGTTCTCACAATTTGCCGTTCATCTCCAGGTGTTAGAATACGCTTTCGCCCTCTACCAGCAAGATTTTTCACAGCCCCTTCGCATTTCCACTTTTTGGTAATTTTGAATACTGTCGAATGTGGTCTACCAATGATTTCAGCAATTTACCGCAATGATTTTCCACGGCAGCACAGACTTATTACCTGAGTTCGCGTATTAATATCCGTTTCCTTTCTTTTTGTAGCCATTTCGATTAGAACTCAGTTGAATTGCAGTAAACAATGAATTTGACCACTCTGCTAGCAGCTGACAGATGCTCATAGTGACACTGTTATAAAACATCACGGAAATTTTCAATTGATAAATACATAAAATGAAATATGTTGACGAACACAAAAGTGGACACTCAATTTTGCGACATTGAAAATGGCTCATTTATCATATTTTCGACAATTCTAAAAAACTGAGTAAAAGTTTGCATGTTATGTGTGCACCCATCACTAGCTGCAAGATTAATTTATTGAACTCCATGGCAAATTTTCATGCATAGTGATATTTGTCTTGGAAATGTTAGAAAAATGTGAACTAGCAGGTGTGTGCACTCAATTTTGCGATGTGTATATAAGAATTTATCATATATTAACCAACCTTTTCTGCCATACCCATTGCAAGGAATAATGATATTTTATAAAACTCACTCTCTTTCTTCTGTGAGATCTAATATATTCATATATATTTCGATGCCCTTAACGTTTAAGCCATCATGGATTCACTAATTTACCTGATATTCACATAGAAACATGAATAATAATGTCACAAGAAAACCATAGACCATATTTTAGGTACGCATTTAACCTTATATACTCAACTGTGGCCTAATGTATTCTTCACATAGTAAAATGCAGAATATTAATGTTTTCAATGGAAAAGTAAGAGTGAGCGGTTGTGTATTTTTCGAAGGGCTTATTCATACCTATATAACTAAATGAATATAGTGGGAATTTTAATGTTTTGAAATGGAATGGCCGATTGATCACATGAGAAAGTCATTTAGATGTTATAAAGTAGCTTTATATTCCGCATAGTTTACCGAATATAGCCGAATGCCCGGAGCGATAATATAAATAAATGCCCGGAGCGATGAAATAAATAAACTTTTCTGAAATTCGTTCGAACAAGAATCCTTAATGATATCCATATCCATTGAAAGTTTTCGATTCAATAATGTTTGTAGGGGAGGGGGTTTAAACTAGTTGAAACTATCATTAATGTAATAATTTTATATTCCCTAATAGATCCTCAACTATCTTCTAGGCCTTAAAGATAGTCCATCGTAAAACGTGCAACCGTGCCCGTGTCATTATTTAAACCAAAAGGCCCTTTTCAGGGCCACCAAAGAGTTATAAAGAGTGTACAAGAGAATTTTCCCACATATTGACTTCATAAAACCAAACGGCCCTTTTAAGGGCCACCAAATAATATCTCAAGAGCGTAAAATAGAATTTTCTTACATACTGGCTTCAAAACGCTGCAGCGCGCTGGTCTAATGTCCCATAAGAGCCGCACCCGTCATATTGTGACTTAAACTGCTTCTATCGGTAAGGGTAAGCGACCGGCACGAATAATTGAAACCCCTTTAACGCTAATAATAGCCACACAGAATTTCCCTGACATTATAATGCATCACTTGGTTTAACGTAGTCTACGTCAACCGGTCGTGTCTTGTACACAACCCCACTGATTTGATTTGAAACCATACACTGCCCGGATAAAAATAACGATACAATTACAATTTATTAAAATACAATAACAACAGAATGTATTGCCGACCATGAATCTTACTGTTCATGTATCAGGCAAATCAAAAAAGCATATTGTAATTAAAATAGATCTACTATATACCCCATTTGCTAGAATTTCCAACAATAGTGAAACAATACAATTAATAGTTATCAACTCAAATTTGTTCAGAAAAAGTGATATTTTTTATTGTTCAGATACATAACAACCCTCTTATTCTATTGTTGAAGTCTCAATTTACAATTGATTCTATTGAAGAAATAGTAAGTCCTAATGTTATCTTATTGTTGCGAACAAAACGATCAATAGTACATACTATTGCTTCTATTGTATAGTTACAATACATTTTATTGTCAATCTATTATACTTTTTTATTCGGGTGGATCAATCGAAAAACTTTTCACCTGTGGTGGACAACGTACTGATATTCATATCGGCTGCAAAAATGAACGAATTGAAGTGTTTGTTATCAGGACTCACATCGCAATTAAAGACGTGAATTGCTTCGCATAAAATGCGGAAACAACTCACGATGTCCGTTGTTACATTGATGGAGCACTCTTTCCAAACAATCATACATGCATCAATTCCTCCAGGCTTTAGTTCAGTTCAGCAATGATGTATTAGCATAGACTAACTCTAAGACCAGTAGGTCCCGAACAAATACGATTTTTATCTTGGCTCAGTCAGTACTAGCACATCGGTCCCAAGCTTAATAATGCACCCCTAATAATGAACTCACACAAACACACTCTCAAATATTCTGTCAAAATAGCACAGCAAATCAAAATAAAGGCACAAATATGTATAGTTAGGTGCTGGCTTCAAGGTGTACTTCGGACCAAGGGGTTCTACAACAGTGAACCAATTTCAAATCGCTAGTTGCATATTGATTGTTGGTATTAGTGCCCGCAGCGGAACCATGCATCTGTAGAAAAGATCAATGTTCAGTAATACCAACAATCAATATGCAACAAGCGATTTGAAATTGGTTCACTGTTGTAGAACCCCTTGGTCCGAAGTACACCTTGAAGCCAGCACCTAACTATACATATTTGCGCCTTTGTTTTGATTTGCTGTGCTATTTTGACAGAATATTTGAGAGTGTGTTTGTGTGAGTTCATTATTAGGGGTACATTATTAAGCTTGGGACCGATGTGCTAGTACTGACTGAGCCAAGATAAAAATCGTATTTGTTCGGGACCTACTGGTCTGAGAGTTTGTCTATGGTAATACCATAGACTATCGCAAGTTGCATATTGATTGTTGGTAATACTTATGACAGACACACAACGCTGACCGTTGTGCGAACTGACAAATACTTTAATCCTGTACACAAAAACACGTACTAGACTATTTATTATCCACTCGTTTTATCAAAAACACTGTTTTAACCTAGATTGAATCGCACTTGTTGACCAAACTGAGTCTGAAATCAGAAAAGAGGCCGTTGCCTCGTATAATTTCGTTTTTGTTTATCTTTGGTTCAGTTTCAGATCGTTCCAGTTAAAGACAGCCTTCGCTGTTAATAGTTCAAAAGGGCAAATACATAAAATAAACATATCGAAAGTAGAATTCAAAATCTGTCAAATCATACTAACGCTATAATTTCGATAAGAACACAACAACTCCTTCCCTCTTATAATAAATTTTAAAATTTCAGAACGGATATGAATCCAATACTTAATCTAAACCGAAGTTTCGGTCACATAATCAGCTATAGCAAAAATCATCACTTTTGTTCTCCTTCCTTTTTCGTTTAGACCTTCTAGGTTCTGCCAAATCGTTCTCGGAAACATGCTTCCTCTTTTTGCTTCTCCTCGGAGGTTCTCGCGGTTCGTCTTCACGATCTCTCGGTAGCTCAGCAGAAACCCCTGGCGTATCGTTCGTCACTTCGTTTGCTTCACGTCGATTTATGAGGACATTGGGCCTTTGCTTGGATGACGCGTCCTTACAGACCTTGATCTGCGTCCGATGAGCCATTACGTTTGTGCTTCCAATCGATATCTGGAAGGTATTGGGAGAATACTTTTTAATGAACGTTGCTTTAATCCATCTTGCATGAAGGTGGGGATTGTGATTTTTATACCACACTTCATCTCCCGCCATCAGCTCATTCAGTGCATCATTTAAATGCCTCGGTATTCTCCCGCTCGGATGCTTCCTAATGTTTGCCTCTTCTGGCTGTGATACTGATATGTGATTCTTATAGTGTTTATTGGGATTTATCAGGTCCATAATGGTCTTCGGTCTATATTTAAATATCTTCTCAGACGGCACCAATCCGTCGCTCGTCAAATTATTATTTCTAAAATTGAACGAAAATAAGTTCATCTGGTCTTCCAGGTCCAACTCTGTCACCTCTGGTTCCAATAAGAATCTTTTTGAAACTTCCTTAACCGTTCTGACTAATCTCTCTGCCTGTCCATTACTTGAAGGATTGTAAGGAGGACTTTTCATTACTTTTATACCTTGTCTCTCAAGAATGTTCACAAAATTGTAAGAGTTGAAAGGAGGACCATTGTCCGATACCAAAATATCTGGTAAGCCAAAACGTGCAAAATAAGCCACTAATTTCTTCAATACCTTGTTACAATCTGTGCCTTGTTTCATATGCTCAATCTCTATCCATTTGGAGAAGCTATCTACCATTAAAAGATACGTACGGTGCTCGAAAAAGAAGAAATCTATATGGACTCTACCGAAAGGTTTTACTGTGGGCATCCATTTGGACGATTGTATTGATTTATGTGCGATAGCCATGCCGTTGCAAGCATCACATTTACTGATGTAATTTTCTATATCGGTATTGATACCAAACCAGTAAACCATGCGTCGTGCTAATTGCTTCATCTTTACGATTCCTGCATGGTTGTTATGTAATAGTTTGAGTATCTGCTTTTTGTATATCTTTGGTATTTTTACTCTGTCTTTATAAAGCAAACAATCGTCAACCAATTCCAAATCTCTTTGGTTTGCAAACACATCTGCAAAACTTCTGTCCACTCTCTCAGGCCAACCGTTTTGCATGAACCATTTAATTTTAAGCAGAAAATCGTCATCTTTAGTGCCCTTAGCGATCTCTTTCGAGTTAATGGGTAGACTTTTGCTAAAGTTAATGCTCTTAATCACGTCTGTGTCTAGTTCTGCGGGGACTTCCTGTTGTAATGGCAATATAGAGCAAAAATCCACATTCCCTAATTTATTGGATGGTCTGTATACTAAAGGGCGAACACGAAATTATTGCGACACCGAAAATGTCATGCCAATTTTCTTATAATGTTTAGAATCAAACCAAAATTTTAGGGTAGTTTTATACATATATTTACTTCAAAAATCAAAAGAAAAGTTAATCGATGGAGGCTTGAATGTAAAATTGAACGCATTTTCGCTTGATGACCTCCATCAAAGTCTTTACAGTGTCATCCGGTACCAGTTTCTCAGTTTTGTTTTTCCATTTTCTTAACATGTCCTTCTCGTCTTTGACTGTCTTCTTGCTCTTCCGAAGTTTCCGCTTCATCATTGCCCAGTACTGCTCCACCGGGCGCAGCTCCGGACAGTTTGGCGGATTCATGTCCTTTGGAACAAAATGGATAGAATTGGCCTCATACCACTCCAGGACACTTTTAGAATAGTGGCATGATGCCAAATCTGGCCAAAATAGCGGAGCTTCGTCGTGCTGTTGCAAGAACGGCAAAAGGCGCTTCTCAAGGCACTCAGATTTGTAGATCTCGCCATTTACTGTGCCCTTTGTCACGAAAGGCTCACTCCTCAGTCCGCAAGAGCAAATGGCCTGCCAAATGAGATATCTGGAGGCGAACTTCGACATTTTCTTCTTCTTTAAATTTGTCGTCCACATAGAACTTGCTCTTGCCGGTGAAAAACTCCAACCCCAGAATTTGCTTAAAATCGGCTTTTATATACGTTTCGTCGTCCATCACACAGCAGCCATATTTTGTCAGCATCTTCTCGTAGAGCTTCCGTGCCCGAGTTTTAGCCGTCGATTGTTGCCGCTCATCGCGGTTTGGGAAGTTCTGTACCTTGTATGTATGTAGTCCAGCTCTCTTCTTTGCATTCTGAACGTAGCTCTGCGACATGCCGATCTTTTTAGCCAAATCACGGCTTGAGACGTTGGGATTTGCTTTAATCATCCGCTTCACCTTTCCCTCCGTCTTTTTGTTCTCCGGTCCCGGTTTTCTTCCAGCTCCTTTGCCGTGCTCCGTGCCCCCCTGGAACCGCTTCAACACTCTGGAGACGGTTGAATGGTGAATGTTCAACATTTTTCCCAACTGCCGGTACGACAGGTCAGGAAATTCCAGGTGTTTGGAAAGAATTTTATCTCCTCGACTCGTTCACCTCCATTTTCGTTGAATCGAAAAACACGTCTTCGAGTTTGACAGCATGTTAACAATACACATCACTGATAAAGTGTGCAAAATTTGGTTGATTATTACCCAATGGTAAAAAAGATATGCCCTGTTGAATGTGTCGCAATAATTTCGTGTTCGCCCTTTATATCGAAGTCATAAATGGCTAAGTCTAAAATGAATCTTTGAAGTCTTGTTTTCACAAAAATAGAGTTTTTTCCCTCTTTCCAAAAATTCCTACCAGAGGCTTATGATCGGTGTAAATTGTGAAATGTTTTCCATACAAATATTTGTGGAATTTTTTTATTGTGCAAACTAACGCTAATGCCTCCAAATGCAGTATAGGATTTTTTTTTGTGCTGAGTTCAATGAAAACGATGTGAAACTAATTGATTTCTCCACCTTATTCACCACATGTGCTATCAATCCACCAAGACCATAGCTAGGTGCATCTGAAATCACGACGATCGGCTTTTTTGCGTCGAAAAATTCCAAAATGTCCGCGTTTACTAATGAATTCTTACTTTGCCCAAAGGCTTTCTGGCAGTTGCCATCCCAAATAAATCCTTTACATTATTTTTTGAGTAAACTATATAAATAGTACAATTTAGTAGACAAATTTGGAATAAACTTATGGTAATAGTTTATTAAACCCAGGAAAGATTTTAGTTCATATTCATTTTTCGGGGCATTAGCCTTTGCAATAGTCGAAATTTTATCCGGACAAGACATTAGCCCTTCGTCACTTATTATGTGCCCCAAATATGTCAGCTTCCTTACGAAAAATTGGTACTCTTTTCTAAATTAACTTTTTATTCCAGCATTAGCTAATTCGTCTAACACTGACAATAATTTGCTACGACACTCATCTAGGGTTTTCCCGGCGATCAAAACATCATCCAGATAACACGAAACGTTTTCAATCCCTTTAAAAACATTATCTACAACTTGCTGAAAAATAGAAGCGCTTGATGACGCTCCCCGTGCCAGCCCATTGTACGTGTACAACCCTTTCATTGTATTTATTACTACCAACTTTTTGGATCTCTTTGAAAGTTCTAATTGGGTATAAGTTACCTCCAAATCAAGGGCTCACAGAAAATTACATCCTGCCAATTTAGCAAAGATATCTTGAGCAATTGGTAACGGATATGTGTTAGGGACTAATGATTTGTTAAGAGATACCTCACAGTCGATCACTAAGCGGGATTTTGTTTTTTTTTTCATATTATAATATTAATTGGTGAAGCCCATTGGCTTGTGTCAATTGGTGTTATCACTTTTTCAAACTCTAATTTGTCTAAATAATCTGATACTTTGTCTTCCAGTCGGTATGGGACATTATACGCCTTTTTGAAAATAGGTGTTTCATCCTTCATCACAAGTTCAGCTTTAAAGCCTGCCATAGGTAAGGAAAAACTCCTTCCAAATACTTGGCTGTATTTCTTTTGGTCAATTCATCTACAGCAATTTTTCTGGGCTCATTCAATAAACAGTTAATAGTCATACTATTGGAATTTGAGAACAAAATTCTCCAATCCCGATAGAAAACATCCAACCAAGTTCTGCCAAATAAAGGGTAGAAAATATTTTCACAATTGAGAACTAATAAACTCATAAGTTCTTCTTTTCCATTGAATTTCACCAAAACCAAAGCCCTTCCCAGCAATTTTCAGTTTAGCCCCATTAACTACTATCACTTGATTGCTGTAACTTTGTAAAGGTTTGCCAAATGTTGCAAAATATTGAGTTTTACTCATTACTGAAACCGAAGAGCCACAGTCAACTTCCATTTTTAGGTCCTTACCCTCCACTTTTACTTGTATCAAACAAGGATCGCTTATTTTAGTTAATTGACGACACCAACATACATTGCAAATCACCTGTATCGCTGATCTCGTCCTCCGAATCCGCTGTCCGCATCCTACTGAGCATTTTGTTGATGTGTCTATCCGCTGACTGTCCAGGTTTGAAGGTGTCCACCAAGTTTATAGCATCACAATGTAGGTTCTTCAACTTGAAACATATTTTTTTATATGTCATTTAATGCCACAATAATTGCAGACCATCTGCAAATAGTCAGGTCGCTGTCTTCCGTATGCTTCTTCCCGTCTACTTCTGGTTCCAGATTGTGGTCGCTCTCTGCTTGCTTGCCCTACCCTTTCGTATGGCCTGTATCCCAGCCGGTTCTTTACTGGACCCCGGCTGCTACTAGGTCCATCGTAAACCTCCTCTCTCTGGTATCGGTTAGCTGTATCGTAAATCTTTGCAAGCTTTCCCAAAATTGTTCCATATCCCGGTCTACATTGTTCCCCAATCACCGCTACTATATTTGAGGAATCTTTAACTACCTCAGCCATGCCTGCATTTGCCTGTGTGACCTCCCATGTTGCTATTAATTTCTCAACCGAAGCTAATTTCAATTTCTCTTCACTGAGCAACCTTTGTCTCAAATTCTTATCTCGCAGTCCAGCAATAATACGATCCAGAACTGCCACTTCTTTAAAATTCTCGAAACCACAAAATTCGGTAATTTTAATGCTAGAACGAAATCTTCAGTGGTTTCGTCAGGCTGCTGAACCCTAGTGCTAAATTTATAGCGCTGCACTAAATCTGGTCAATTTTGTCCAAGCGATTTTTAATGTAGCAATTAAATCGTCAAATGGAATTTCTTCGAAGTTTCCAGCAGGATACAAATGTTTTATCTCCTCAAAAATCGTTGGCCCACTGAGGGTTATGAAATACGCCATCTTATCTTCGTCTTTGATTTTATTCACCTTGAAGAAGTATTTTAAGCGTGTGTACCAGTCATTGAAACTGTTTCCCCTACGGTAGGGCTCAACAGTGCAAGCAAGAACTGATATCGAACTATCAATAATCAGTTTTATGTATAAATTTGAGAAAAAAAATCCAAAATATTCAAATCCAGTATTCAAATTTCGTTATAAAATTCAAGCAAAATCACCGGACGTTACACAATCACGTGATATCACCAAAGAAAGTAACATGAAATATAAAGGAGCATAAAAATGGACAATTACTTTCAAATTGAATGGATGAATTTCGCACAATGTACGATTAGGGTTTGTCCAAAATATATAACAAAAGAGAAAATGTCTGACTCACCAATCAACAGCCTTTGCCCTCTTGCGACCTTTGTCGTCCGGAAAATTCTCACCGATATCCAGCTGAGTTTCCACCAAACACAGCTAACAATTTGTGATAGAATCACAAGATATATTGTCTTATATCGATCACTGGAAGTTCTGGTTGGCTCCTGTATGATTAAAAAAAAAGAAAAAACAACTTATTCAATTGAAATAAACAAAGGATAATAATCTCCTCTTGTTGAAAAACAACAAAATAATTTTGGACCACCCTATTCAAATTGTTGTCTGCGTACACAAACGAATAGGCTTTTTCTGGCTCCACTGATGTCGCGTTTTTGTTTTGTTCTAAGGAGAACAAACAATCGCCGATCACTCTGCTCTATCTCACAATATGGCGCTACCGACGCGCAATTTTTCCTTAGGTTCCACTTGGCCTTAAAGGAAAACACTGGGAACTTACCCACCACTCAGTTTACCTGACCAAAATAAGAAAAGAAAAAACAACCGCCTCCGTACAACACCATCTCACATCAGCTTCCAAATCTCTTCCATATCTCGTCGCGTTTTCGGTGTCTGTCTTCCTCCGACGTCGAACGAGTCTGCCAGCTTGCAGCAAATCCCCAACTATGCAAAACGGTCGCAATAATCACCGTGTGATAGCGTCACAAACTTGGTTTCATCACCGTCGGACCGCACCAATTGTCCCCGATTTTCGTCTTCCGAGTTCACCGATTACCTCGTCGCCACTTTATTATCCACTAGTTATTTCTAGAATACCGTGATAACCGTGATTGAATCGCACTTGTTGACCGAACTGAGTCTGAAATCAGAAAAGAGACCGTTGCCTCGTATATTTTCGTTTTTGTTTATCTTCGGTTCAGTTTCAGACCGTTCCAGTAAAAAACAGCCTTCGCTGTCAATAGCTCAAAAGGGCTCATACATGAAATAAACATAACGAAAGTAGAATTCACAATCTGTCAAATCATACTAACGCTATAATTTCGATTAGAATACAACAGACTAAAAGAGTACAACGCTGTACGTTGTATGTCTGTCTCAGGCATAATGCTGTTGTCTACTGTAATCAGCGAGTTTAAAATTACCTCTGTTTAGGCCTTCTACTAAATCTATTGCCCATGTACGCAACGACACACATGCAGGAACACATGTAAAACTAATTAGAGAGAATTGCTCAGATCGATAATAACTCATGTCCAACTCATTTTTCCACACGATCACCAGAAGTTCAAGGGGTTAACGATCGTTTGATAAACAACAAAACCCAGTACGAACATATCTCCCAATGAGAAACTACACACGGTCGATTGCGTAAACTAAAATCCCAAATCCGAAAGTGACTTATCCGCGATAATAAGTTAAGTTCAAAAGTAGATCGATTCTGGTGTTATTTGTCCCAAATCCATTGTGCGATCGTTATCAGTGCCAAACTATTGCTCTGGTTAGAGAGCATAGATAGCACACTCTCCTAACCTTGTGATTGCCGTTTTTATCACGGCGAAGCAAACCCTTCGAATGGGCATATACAGCTCACTTGCGTCAACATTTTTTGGTCCTTCGAGCCGGATCGAAGGATAATCCAAGTCAGAAGGTTCAGTGAGTGCTGATTCGTACACACTTAGATTTTTTTTACAGAAATCTGTAAAAGTTTTCGAATTCTCAACAGCTGAAAAGCTACGTTCGGTAATCCGATTTAACGGATTTCGGTGAAATTTTACAGTTATCTGTAAAAAAAATTACCGGATTTCGGTAAAATTTTACCGAAATCCATTAAATTGGATTACCGAACGTTCAACTGTTGAGAATTCGGTAGACTTTTACAGATTTCTGTAAAAAAATCTGAGTGTGTAATTAAAGTGGCCAAAAGTCGGCACAGAGGCCGTAAAATTGCGCCATTGGTGGCTAGTGATTGCGCCAAGTGTAGTGTGAAGTTCTGGATTCGCCAGATTCCCTTTGTATGGACCAAAGTGAACAGCCATCGTTCCATTTGTTGCTGGTCATTGCACCTACAATACTCTGTTGGGTTGTATAGTTTGTGGATTGCTGCAGACAGAGCATTGTATATGCCTGCGATTTTGTAGAAAATAAAGGCATAAAACCTCACCGGGCGAACAATTGCTGCTTTGCCTTGCTAAAGGAAAGTGTGTTTCTATTAGCCTAGTATAATTTGCGGTAGTACGCTACAAATCAATTGTTCGCTTAAGGTTGATACGTTACGGTAGTAGCTGGAGCACCTAGATTAACATGAAATGTAAATATGAATAAATTTGGAACAAATAAAGAGTTAAAAAAAAAAAAAAAAAAAAAAAAAATCAATTGTTCGCGAGTGATTTTTTGATGGTTTTGGCTTGTTATTGGCCAGTTAGAAACAGCGGCACCCACCAACAGTGACAGTGACAGTGCTTACACCAATCCGCGTCGTAATTCGCGTCGGGAAGGAGAAATTCGAAGCGTCCGCGTCGGGAGGGTGCATGTCGTAATCGTCCGCGTCGGGAAGCAGCCAACCGTTTTCGATCCGCGATCGTTTTTTGATTGGTGCAAAGAATGCCAGACAAGAAAATTGAAAAGAAGCTGGTTGATTTGGGTGTCGTGAGAAAGGGAATTTTAGTGACTCGTGATTGCGTCGAAGACTTTGTGAAAAAAATCGATGCAGACCGCGATAGTTGCCAAATTCCAATTCGGCTAGAATCATTGGACAGAGTGTATCAGGACTTCCTAAAGGTGCAAGGTGAAATTGAAAAATATGATGATGCCGAACGTTTGGAAGTGCATCTAACGGAAAGAGTCAACTTTGAAGGACGTTATTGTGTAGCGAAGGGATTTCTGCTCTCCAAGCGTGCAGTAGATCTCAACCAAAGTGTGCTCAACGCAACAGTTCAACAACCAGCATCTGTTCACGGCAACTTCCGTCTCAGACTACCACAAATAGATCTTCCCAAATTCTATGGAGATTTGTCTAAGTGAATGTCTTTTCGGGACACCTACACGTCAATGTCGCACTCGAACGCCGATATTGCTTCAGTAGCAAAACTGTAGTACCTGATCCAATCCCTCGAAGGCGAAGCAGGCAAACTGTTTGAAAGCATAGACATCGAAGCCGACAACAATGCTACAGTGTGGGATAATCTTTTAAAAAAGTATGATAACCGACAATTCCTTAAAAAACAGCTTTTCCGTAACATTTACGGCCTGCCAGCAATGAAAAAGGAGTCAGCCGACGACCTCAATGAACTTGTGGACGAATTCCAACGGCACGTGAAGGCCCTCGCCATGTTGGATGAACCATCGAGTACTGGAGCACCCCTCTAGTAAACATAATGTCCTACAAGCTTGATTCATCAACCCTCCGTGCGTGGGAAGAGAAAACCAGCCAGCAAGATGATGTTGAATACAAGACCTCGTCGAATTCTTATACCAGCGTGTACGTATCATAAGATCAGTATCATCCGATATGTCCCAGCGTTCCCAGCCGGTTTTACCAAAGGTGGCCGGCAACATTTCCTCCCCGAAAAAGCATTTTCCGTCCAAATTCGCAGCCAACGTGGTTGCTTCCGATAGCAAGTCCAATGCCCCATCCTGTTTCACTTGTTCCGATCGTCATTTTCTGTTTCAATGCCAAACGTTCGCCAAGATGCCCTTCAGGCAACGGAGAGAGTTGGTTTCCCAAAAGAAGCTTTGCTGGAACTGCTTCAGAAGCAGTCATCACGCCAGAAACTGTTTATACAAATTCACTTGCCGAACATGCCGCAATTGGCACCACACTTTGCTCCATGGTTCATCCCAATCTGGCAAGAATTCGTTTTCCACTGCCGTGACGTCAAAACCCCCTGACGCGACGTTTGTATCGTCCCCGTGCACCAAACCTGGATCGGCTTCCACATCCCAACAAGTTAGCATGTCGGTCCAATCCGGTCGGTTCTCCTACAGACAGTCGCTCTTCACGTCGTTGATGATCATGGAAAGTTCTTCGAAACCAGAGCTCTATTGGACTCCGGTTCGATGTCGAATTTCATATCGACGGAGCTTGAGAATCTCCTAGTTACTTCCCAATCCAAAGTCAATGTGTCCATAGCAGGAATTGGTCAGTCTCATAGTAAGCTAACGCAAGCAGTCACCACAACAGTTCGTTCCAGAATAGGATCATTTTCCACGAAGCTTCAATTCCGAGTTATCGATCATCCCACCGCCAATCTGCCCACTGTCCATGTCAAGAGTTCCTTGTGGAATCTGCCGAAAGTAGAGCTAGCCGATCCGCAATTTCATGTTCCGAATAAAATTGACCTTGTTATTAGTGGGGAAGCATATTGGGACCTACACACGGGCAAGAAGCTTTCCCTCGGCCCAGGTTTACCCTGTCTCATCGAAACGCTATTCGGTTGGACTTTATGTGGTTCGACGTCCCAAGATTCCATCGATACGGTAGCCGGCCAAATTTCCAATGCGGACACCATCCTAGATGTCACACTGCAAAGGTTTTGAGAAATCGAGACGATTCCTAAACAATCCGTGCATTCCAGTACCGAGAAGTTTTGTGAGGAGTTCTACGCTTCAAGGACGTCCAGAGATCCATCGGGGCGGTACATCGTTCGCCTGCCTAGAACTGACAATGATGAGTTCGTTTTAGGAGAGTCGGAATTAATTGCCGAGCGCCGATTCCTCGGTCTGGAACGTCGCCTCGGACGCGACTCCAACGTTAAGTCCGCGTATCACCAATTTATGGAGGAATACGAGCGTCTTGGGCACATGAAACGACTCCAAGACCCGATTGACCACACAATCCCGCACTGTTACCTTCCACATCACCCAGTCTTCAAGCTTTCGAGTACCACCTTGAAGACAAGAAGAGCTGTTCTCCAGATACTCCAGTTTTTCCAAGCTCCGCCGTTCAGTCGCATGGTCGTTGCGATATCTCCAAGCCCTTCGAGACCATGCTATCAATCGCCGACGCAATCCTGCCAGTGTACTCCAACCTATAAGATCAACAACACAGTGTCAACCACTAACTTCCGACGAGCTCCTATCCGCTGATCGAATCCTTTGTCGTTTGGCACAGCGGGAAAGTTTTCCTGAAGAGCACAGCGATATCACCGGTGGCGTGTTTGTATCGAAGTCCAGTCCTTTATAGTGGTTGAAGCCTTACATCGACGATTTCGGTTTGATCCGCGTAGGTGGACGCCTCAGCAATGCCGAACTATCCGAACAAACGAAGCATCCCATTGCCATGTGTTCCAAGCACCCATTAACCAAATTACTCGCCGTGCATTGCCACAAAACTCTACTCCATGCTGGTCCGCAACTGATGTTGGCAAGCCTTCGTCAGAATTCTGGATTTTGGGCGAACGCAACCTTTTGAGAAGCGTTTACCACCAGTGTATCATCTGTTTTCGAAGCAAACCGAAGCTGATCCAGCAATCCGTGGCGGACCTGCCAGCATCTTGCGTCTCTCCGACGCGGCCATTCTCTGTTTGTGGCGTAGATTATTGTGGACCGTTCTACGTCAAGTCACCGATCAGAAAACGTAGTCCAACGAAGGTGAACGTCGCCATCTTCATTTGTTTTTCGACACGGGCCGTTCACATAGAGCTTGTGAGCGTTCTGACATCTGATGCATTCCTTGCCGCTTTGCGTCGCCTGGTAGCTCGAAGGGGGAAAATTTCCGAGCTTCACTCTGATAATGCGACAAACTTCAAGGGAGCATCACATGCCCTTCATCGAGTTTACCACATGCTCAAGTTAGACGACGCTGCACGAAATAAAATTCTCTCCTGGTGCGCCAACAATGAAATCCGATGGATGTTTATTCCACCACGCGCACCTCATTTTGGAGGTTTGTGGGAGGCTGCGGTGAAGTCCGCAAAGACCCACCTCCTGAAGGAAATTGGAAACACCAGTATGTCATACGAGGACATGCTCACTTTACTGGCACAAGTGGAAATGTGCCTCAATTCCCGCCCGATAACACCACTGTCTACGGAACCATCGGACCTGGAAGCCTTGACCCCAAGTCACTTTCTGGTGGGTTCTAATCTCCAAGCAGTTCCGGAAGGAACTCTAACCGACGTCCAAGAAAACCGGCTCAATCATTACAAGCAAACCCAGCGTCATCTACAACCAATCTGGGCACGATGGTACCCAGAGTATCTGCAGCAGTTGCGGTCCAGGGCTGTTCAAGGCTGCAAATTTCCAAGTCACATCAAAACTGGACAACTCGTCGTGATCAAAGAAGATTGCCTTCCACCCGCTCAGTGGCCTCTTGGCATGATTGTCAAGGTCCATCCAGGGAAGGATGGCATCGTCAGAGTGGTCACCTTGAAGACTGCTTCTTCAGACAACGTCGTGTGGCCCATCAAAAGGATTGCCTTGCTGCCAATAAGAAATGATCCACATTCGTCAGACATACCCGTTGGAGATCAATAGAGCAGTACTGAACTGGCTCGAGGCGCTAATCATTTCTGAACAGGTAATTATCAGTCCAATAAACCTAATCCACCCGAATAATCTACCTGGTCCTTTTTTGTTTTTCGGACATCACCGAGTTCAACGCACTCAATCAACTTGCTATGTTCCTATCGTCTGAGCTTCGATCAGCAATACTCCACCAATTTAACGATCGAAGTGGTCAACAGAGAGTCGATTCGATCCTATCATATCCGAGCAACTAGATGCAGAAGTGTTAGTGATTAAGTAGTCCAAATGTGTTGAAATAGCTTATTTCAAAGGTGGCCGGAATGTTAAGGCCTTCTATAATAGCTCGAAAAATCTAAATCTAAAATTGTTAACCTAAGATTGTTAAAACTACCCTAAATCTATTTCCCATGTACGCAACAACACACACGCATGTAAATCAATGAGAGAGAATTGCTCAGATCGATAATAACTCAGGCCCAACTCATTTTTCCACACGATCACCCGAAGTTCAAAGGGTTAACGATCGTCTGATAAACAAAAAGACAGTACGAATATATCTCCCAATGAGAAACCACACACGGTCGACAGCGTGAACTAAATCCCAAATCCGAAAGTGACTTATCCGCGATAATAAGTGAAGTTCAGAAGTAAATCGATCTTAGTGTTATTGACCCCAAATCCATTGTGCGATCGTTATCAGTGCTAAACTAATGCTCTGGTTAGAGAGCATAGATAGCGTAGCGAAAAAAACAAAAAAAAAACAAAAAATAAAAAAAAAAAAAAAAAATATATAATATATATATATATATATATATATATATATATATATATATATATATATATATATATATATATATATATATATATATATATATATATATATATATATATATATATATATATATATATATATATATATATATATATATATATATATATATATATATATATATATATATATATATATATATATATATATATATATATATATATATATATATATATATATATATATATATATATATATATATATATATATATATATATATATATATATATATATATATATATATATATATATATATATATATATATATATATATATATATATATATATATATATATATATATATATATATATATATATATATATATATATATATATATATATAACTTAATAACTCATGGAGTTCGGTAGGTTTTTTAAAAAATTAACTACGACTATTCGCTAAGACGGTTACACTAAGAATGATTTATTGCTTTTCATCAAAGCCCTAGCTGCCCTGCCTTCTTACTCAAAACTGCTAACCTTGCACCTAGCAACGATGTCCGTCCGGTCCCGTCGTCCAGCGTGGTGATGGTACTTGATACCTCCGCATTCCCGATGGTGCCCGTCGTGCATGTTGCTGACTCTGCTGTCTGGGTGTTAGCTGTTGCCGGTGACTCGGCTGGTGTTGTTCCCGGGGAGGTTGCGTTCCTAACTTGTCCCCCTTTAAGTATTGCTCGTCCCGAGCAAGCCGTTGATTCCGCCCCATACCAGTATTTAATGGTTGCAAAAACCATCAATGTGATGATGAAGAAAATGATGGTACTCAGCGATACAAATCCAAGCTTGTTGTTGAAGTCCACTGTTTCTAAGTGCTGTCTGTTTTTCACGTGAAGTTCGTGTAAAGCCGAAAGGTTGACGTGCCGTTCAATGTGCAACGTCTTGATGTTTGTTAATTGCAACGGTAGAATTGTTGGGTGATCAAATTGCAATTCGTAATTCTCGAAAAGCTCGTTGTTAATGTACAGTGAGCAATTTCGAAACGTTACCAGGTGAATTCCGGTTAACGTTCTGGTTTCTATTCCACAGGTGCTATTAATGGGTACGTCTTGGTGAACGGTTATCACTAATAGTGTACCTGATGCTATAGTTCTGGTTTCTGAAGATGTTGGCTTTTCCAAAAAGGCACATTTGCCGTGCTTTCCTCGTATTAGTGAAGCTTCGCAGGGGTGATCGCTTATTTCCAACAGATTTCTTCTCTCACAGATTGTAGTTTTTTCATTTCCTAGGCATGCTGACGTAATGGCTAAGATTTGCTCTGGGTTGATGAATACTTCCTTGTGTGCCAATTTCACTGTACGGTTGAGTAGTGGCAATGGTTCCATGTTGATTTTCTTGTAGGCCGTTTGAAGAAGTCGTGGAATACTGATGATGATGACGAGGGATGATCTTCTATGGAGTACGGTCGTTGTTAGATAGCTGCTGACATTGTCTAGGTTATTGACTTCTAAGCCCTGATCTATAAATTCCTGCATGATTGTTGCTATTTCTTTTGGTGAGAGAATTAATTTGCTAATAATGTTGACTTTTGCTAATATAATTGCGTATTCTATTGATTTGAGGTTTTCTAAAAATGAATCAAGTTGGAGAGCTAATACAATTTTTTGGTTTTCTGATAAAATTAGGTTTTCTTGTTTGGATAATTTATGGATAATATTTTGTTGATCTCTTATTTGATCATTCACTAAATTTAACCTATTCTCAAATTTTGAATTTATTTTTATCTGCCTGTTATTTTGTTTTGTGAATGAATTTCCAGATTTTCTAATTTCGTCTAAGTTAGAATTGATTATTTTTAAATCCTCTGCATCTAGGTTTCCAGTAATAAATTTGATTGTACTTCCATGAATGTTTATGGCTCTTTTGCTTCTACTGTGTTTAATACTTAGCGAGTGAAAAATATTTTTGATTTCTTCTAATTTGTTTCTAATAATTTCTGTGAACTCGCTTGAAGAATTTTTAATTTCGTTTAAGGCGTTTTCAGTTATTGACATGGAAAATTCGAATTGTGTAAGGTCTATTGTAGTAATCTATCATAGCCATCAATAACTCTTCTCTCCCCCCTTTGAAGGATCAACACTCCTGTGTTGTTGGTGATATCGTGGATCTGGATGGATGAAAGTGAGTGTGGGGGAATTAGCAGGATTATGAGGATTAAGGGTATCCAAAAGAGTGGGTTCATTCTTAGGCTCGTCCTCTGTCTTGGCTTATCTGAAAATAGGGAAGTTGGTTAAATCCGTTTTATGTTTTCTTTGTGTGTTACTCTATTGTTCTCATCTGTCAGTACTCTCCCTTGGTTTTCTTTGACGATGATGGGGGAGTACGTGGGCTTGGTCTTTTTCTTTATGCCTTGGTTTTTCTTAAATGCTAACTGATCTTCAGGAAGGTCTGGTACGGGTTCTCTTTTTCGATTATGATACTGCAAGTTTTGTCGTTTCGATTTTTCATGCGCAAGCATTACTTCGTCGTATACCTTATCTCTTGCTTGTATCATTAGTTCAACATCCAGAGGTCTTTCGTGGTTATTTTTCAGGCCATAGAAAGCTTCTCTGGGTTTCATTTTAATTGCGCTGTGAATCGTGTTATTGTATTGGGTACAGGCAATATTGAATATCTCTTTCATGCTCAAGCTAGTATGATTTGACTTGATGCACCTGAAAATCTCTCCCATAGTGGAATGAAATCTTTCCACTAACCCATTGCTTTTGCTGTGGTTAGGTGGAGTGAAAAATATTTGCACATCTAGATCGTGGAGGAGTCCACGCACCTCGATCGATCGAAGTGCTGGTTTGTTGTCGTATACTATTAAACGAGGAGTGCCAAAGATTTTTAAGAACTTTGTCAACCCTTTTCTCAAATCAACAATATTTCTGGATTTTATATGAATGAGTGTGCCGTATCTCGAAAATTTGTCTATTGCGGATAAGAAATATGTTTTCTCTGCGATGAATACATCAACATGCACAATATAGAGTGGTCTCTCTGGGTTTGGAGTAGGACCTAAAACAATTTTATAGGGATGTCGGTCGTATTTATTCTTATGACAAGTTTCACAGAGTTTAATATATTCCCTTGCTTTTGTTTTCATTCTGGGAAAATAAAGGGTTTTGCTCTGCTGAAATGGTTCTTGTAAGTAATCTGTATTAAAATCATAATGTTTTCAGGGCAATATATGCAATTTACCCTTTTTGGATCCGTGTAATCCTTGAACATTTGGAATATAATTGGCATACCAAAGGCGAATCTGGTGATCGTCCTTCTATATACCCGAGGAAATATTTCCTCATAATTGTCCTGTGCTCCTGGACCAATCCTTAAAACAATCTGGTTACTAAATGCATTGACTGGTAACTCAGTGCACATAACAAATTCGGAATCGTCTGTGTCTGCGGAATGTATCGTTTGACTATCTGACGATGTATTTCCCTCATCTGGATTGGCGTCATTAGATGTGCTAACATCGGATGATCCATTTTCGTTCATGTTGAGTTCATTACGAACTCTGGAAAGACTATCCGCTACTACGTTCTGTTTACCAGGGCGATAGCGGATCTCATAGTCGAATTCAGCTAGAGAAAGACGCCAATGCACAAGTCTATTGTTGGAGTCTTTCAAGTTAAGACCATATGTTAACGGTTTATGGTCGGTATAAAGGATGAATTTTCTTCCGTAGAGATATGGGCGGAAGTATTTGCAGGCCCATACTACAGCTAATAGTTCTTTTTCTATTGCTGAGTACTTCTCTTCGGATCTATTTAGGGTTCGGGAAGCGAAAGCTATAGGCTTATCACTTCCGATGGTCCCTTGAGATAACACAGCACCAACGGTAAAATTTGAGGCGTCTGTGGTCAATAGGAATTGTTTAGAGAAGTCAGGGTATTGCAGTATATTAATGCTTGATAAAATACCCTTGCATCTTTCGAAAGCATCAATGAATTCTTCCGAATGTGAAATTTCTTCGCCTTTTCTTAGGGCGTTAGTAGGGGGTTTTGCTATTTTAGCAAAATCTCTTATAAACTTTCGGAAGGAAGCCGAGGATTCCTAGGAAGCCACGAAGTTCTTTTTCGTTTTTCGGGATTGGCCAGCTTTGGATAATGTCAATTTTATCCGGGTTTGGCTTGACTCCTTCTGATGTTACTATATGGCCCAAGAAAGCAACTTCCCTCTGCAGGAATTCGCTCTTGTCCAATTGAACTATTAAGTTTTTTTTTTCTAATGTTGCGAAAATTTTCGATAGATTATCCATGTGTTGCGTTAAACTCGTTGAGAACACAATAATATCGTCCATATATACGAGACATATGGCACCTATGTGTTCTCTAAGAACGTTGTCCATCACACGTTGAAACGTTGATGGTGCGTTCTTGAGCCCGAAAGGCATTCTCAAAAATTCATAGTGCCCATTTTCGACACTAAATGCGGTTTTGGGAATGTCATTTTCACCAACCTCGACCTGGTGGAATCCAGATGCGAGATCTAAAGTGGTAAAGTACATGCACCGTCCTAATTTGTCTAGGATATCGGTGATGTTTGGGATCGGATACCGGTCATCCGTAGTTTTCTCGTTTAATTTGCGGTAGTCAATCACTAACCGCCACTTCTTTTTCCCTGATGCGTCCAGTTTTTTTGGGACGATCCATACAGGAGAAGTCCATGGACTGTTGGATGGCTGAATAATGCCTTGATCTAACAGTTCAGAAATCTGTCGCTTCCCCTCCTCTCTGTTAAAGAAAGGGTAGCGCTAAGATTTTGCGTGGATGGACAACTCGTCTTTCGTTTTTATAGTGTGTTTAATAGCACTAGTAAAAGAAAGCTGTTGGCCTTTAATTAAAAAAGTATTTTACTGTACCGGGAAATTACTTTCAAAAGTTTCTCTTTCTCGTCAGAATTAAGATGGTCGGTCCTAATCTGTTCGTACAGAGATTTGTTTGTGCCTGGCTCATTAGCGAGGACATTATCGGGTACTCCAGTTTCAAAATTGTTTATATCTGGCTCAAGAATATCAGGAGTCAGATCAACTTTGCATGGTTCTCTAGAATTGTTGGTGATATACACTTGGGTGTATCCGCTCTTGGCTGTGTACAGTCCAGAGTGTATAAAAACATTTGGTGCGATCTCTATCTCGTTGTCTAAATAAAATTCTCCTGTTGCTCTTGAAGAAAGGCTTACAGGTTTGGTTTCATGTCCGTTCAAATACAGCGACTTAGTATCGGGGTATTTGCGCTTCATTGGTATAGTACCATTTGGAAACTTCAACTCATTGTTGGAAGTAATTATGCTTACGTCGAGATTTTTAAGAGATTCATAGCCGATAAGGCCGTCAAAGAAAGGATGGAAGTCAAATATAAGAAAAATTTGTTTTGAGGTACCTGCAATTTGTGGGAATTTGATTTAAGTCCACAAATCTGTCAACTATGTGTGAGCCACTCACGTTTCTCACGGTTGTAGGATTCATTGTCCTACAGTTTTGGAAATTAACGTGTTGTTTGGACGAATAATTTCGATTACTTCCCGAATCAATAAGAAATTTTAGTTCTCCTTTATTTGTCCGCATCGTGATATAGGGTATGAAGTTATTCAAGTCGTCTGACAGCAATCTTCGGCCGCATGAAAATTTAGGTCATCGACCGATACTTGTTGCATTTGTTCTGTCATCGTATCCATAAGCGCTGATATGTTTTGGTTCTCCGTTTCTGTCGATTCCATTTCATTTATCTCATGTGAATGTGGTTCGACTACCGCTTGCTGCTCATAGTATGTAGGAGGGCTAGCGTAGTCATAATGATAATAATAATAATTTCCATGATCAGCATAACTGTCGTTGGGTATAGGGTAGTAACAGTGATTGCCGTATGCTTCCTCTTGCTCGTGGAAGTTGGGCCGGTTCATATAATTCAACTTATGTGTTCTCACTGAGGGAGATGGATGTGTGTTGTTGGGAGAAGGTGCAGTTCTAAATGTGGATGTATTTTGGGCTGGCTGGGAAGGTTGAGGTCGGAAATGATTTGGATTTGGATTTTGTCTTTGGCTCGAGGGATATGGTGGTTTGTTTTGGTGTGGATGTGGATAGGTTGGACGAGGAGGGTATTGAGGTAATGGCCTTGGCATTGGATGCGGGCTTCGTGTAAATTGTACTTGCTGAGGGAATCTGAATTGTGGGTATTTCGACACAGGAGCTTGGGATGAAGATTGTTTTGGTATAGCGCCTGTGGTAGGGGTATGCATTTTGAATGGATTTTTTACATAGTTATAATTATTCTCCTCAAGACATAACCTGAGGGCTTCTCTTATTGTTTTTGGAGCCTGGGCTCTTACTATCGGACCTATGGGCTCCTTTAACCCTGCCACGAAAACCTTTAGGCCAATTTCTTGGTAATACTTTTGCTTTGCTGTTCTTACAGCTGCGTTATTTTCATTCAGGTTCAATTGATTTACTAGTAGTGAGACTATGTGTGAAATTTTACTGTAAAACTCTTCGACTGTGCTCAATTGCGCAAGTTTGAATAGATCTCTAGTTAAAGATATTTCGTCGCGCTTGTCATTATAATGGGTAATGAGATTTGTTTTTATCTCCTCCCAGGAGAGGTCAATACCGTATAACTCTAGTACAATATCTGCATCTCCGACTATTTTTGAGCGGATGGCCTGCATCCAAACACCATAAATTGGCGATGGTCTGGCTTGCTCTAGCACTGGCAATATGCTGTCAATGCTTTTAAGAAACTGATGAAGTTTCGTAGGGTTCCCATCGAAACTGGGTAAATCTCTTAGCACCGAGGGTGTTTGTAGATTTTTTAAGACACTCTCTACCGGTGAGGTTTGATTTTGGGTTTGGGGCGTGCCCCTGTTTGGAGTTCTTCGCATTTGATCTGCGATGTATGCGATTTCATTATGCAGGGCATTGATTTGCTCCTGCCATCGTTGGGTGGATGAGCTGCTTGCTTGCTCTGGTGCCTCGGGATTTTGTTCCGAGTATCAATTTGGAATCTGACAATCGTCTTGCTCCCCTGGAAGAGTGGGTAGACGTTTACTGCGGGTTTCTGGCATTTTGTAAATATTTGCAATGGTAATAAAAGTCAAGTCACTTACCTACTGTTGTTCCAATATTTGCTGGATCCACTAGACTGATTTTTTTTTCGTATGTCAATAAACTTTATTTCTAATATCCGTTCGATCACTCAAACTAGATTTTTTTTCGTATGTCACTAAACTTTATTTCCAATATTCGTTCGATCACTAAAACTAGATTTTCCGATATTCGTTCGGCCACTAAACTAGGTTTTCTCTGGATTTTTAAACACTGGTCCACGATATTCGTTCGCGGACGCACAATTGCGGGATAAAAACCTGAGAAGGAGGAAGGTTCCGCAGATTTTTTTGTTAGCTTATAACGCAAATCTCACGATGTTCACTCGCGGATGCTTTTCGAAGCGGGAATAAGTAACTCTAAAATCCGCGCCGACTGCGCCACTTAATAACTCATGGAGTTCGGTAGGTTTTTTAAAAAAACTAACTACGACTATTCGCTAAGACGGTTACACTAAGAATGATTTATTGCATTTCATCAAAGCCCTAGCTGCCCTGCCTTCTTACTCAAAACTGCTAACCTTGCACCTAGCAACGATGTCCGTCCGGTCCCGTCGTCCAGCGTGGTGATGGTACTTGATACCTCCGCATTCCCGATGGTGCCCGTCGTGCATGTTGCTGACTCTGCTGTCTGGGTGTTAGCTGTTGCCGGTGACTCGGCTGGTGTTGTTCCCGGGGAGGTTGCGTTCCTAACTTATATATATATATATATATATATATATATATATATATATATATATATATATATATATATATATATATATATATATATATATATATATATATATATATATATATATATATATATATATATATATATATATATATATATATATATATATATATATATATATATATATATATATATATATATATATATATATATATATATATTTATATATATATATATATTTTTTTTTTTTTTTTTTTTTTTTTTTTTTTTTTTTTTTTTTTTTTTTTTTTTTTTTTTTTTTTTTTTTTTTTTTGTTTTTTTTTTTTTTTTTTTTTTTTTTTTTTTTTTTTTTTTTTTTTTTTTTTTTTTTTTTTTTTTTTTTTTTTTTTTTTTTTTTTTTTTTTTTTTTTTTTTTTTTTTTTTTTTTTTTTTTTTTTTTTTTTTTTTTTTTTATTTTTTACAGGTGAATCCTTATTGAGCATGTATTACCATACCACAAAATAAAATATTGAAACTACAGAGTTGACAAACTTTTTCTTCCTATTGCATAAAAAAGCGTAGTGGTTGAATCCGTCCATACCTCTCACGCCAATGTCACGAGTTTTTATCTCACCCTCGGACAAGTTGTGAAAATACTCAAAAGAGTATTTGAGTGACTACGATCGGAAATGAACCAGCCCAGGGCTGAAAATCTCGATAATAGAGGAAAAAAAGCCGAAATATAGCAGCCTGTGGTATTTTTTTTATTTCAATATTTTTACATAAAAACTAGATTTTATAATAATGGGTAAAACTAACTAAAAACCAAGTAAATTGTAGGTTTACCCAAATTTGGGTTTCCAACCGGTTACCCAATTTTGGATAGTTACATTTTTGTTTATGTTGGTGTACCTTTACTCAATTTTAGGTAAATCCGGGTAAGCGTGTATAAGGTAAGAAGAAGTTGTAACTGTCAATGGAGTTTGACGTTAAGATTGACATGTCACACGCATCATATTAACAGTGTATTAGTTGGATTTTTGCTCACCAGGCAGCGCTATTCGTGCCTCCTGTGAATCGCAAGAGTCGTGTATCTTTTTGCATTATGTTATCTGTGATTTGACCCCAGCTTTCTTGATCAGCAACTGGTGTATTGAACTTGTGTAGATTTAATATTTTGACATGGTTGTAGCTTGAATGATCTACAAAAGTTTCATATAACCCTTTAGGCAATTCTGCCGACGAAAAAGAGGTTTAAAAGCGCAGACAAACATTCAAGCTAGAATAAAGTAAAACAAAATATAAGATTGAAATGAAGACAAATAAAAACGCTAGCAGCTTTTGCTACTTTGCGAATCGCGGTTCTGTACAGCAAGAGATAGAGATCTATTGACTTTAATTCACCGTTTTCTAAATTGCACTTGAATTGTTTTCCCAACTGGTTATTGTAGTGACGTCATCTGCGTTTTTGTAATACCTTATGTGTGTGATTTAGAGAGAAAGAATAATGCAGGAAAAAACTTGTGCTATTTCGAATGGATTTAGCACATCAGCATCCAACAATGTTTCTTTTCCTGGATTTAGACGTACGTGAATTAAAAATGTATTAAGAATAATTTATTACAGAATTCGTCCTTCTAGGGGATTTGAAACCAGGCAAAATTAGTTGTCGTTTATTGGTTCGAGTGTTCACGATAGCAACCGCATATCCGTGAGCTCCGATCATTTATTCCATCATATTGTGGAAACGTATCCAACAATTCAAAGGTGTAAGAAGTTGTAGTATATTTTTGATGAGATTATCACAGAATAAAATGAAAAAAAAAATCACAAAATGGAGTGTTGTTGTTTTTTCTTCAAGTAACCAGAGCATACTGTGATAATCATATGGCAGCGTTGATCTGACGTTTCTTCAACACTATAAAAATAGAATGAGTGTAAACAAATAAAATCGAGATACATTTAACACAACAAAAATTTTCACTTTTTCTTCTTCACTTTCTGAAAATGGCAACTCCTTTTTGTTAACATTTCGTGGATAGTGGGTGGGCTCTCCTCTCCACTAATTGGGCATCCTATACCGAACGATGACTTGTTCCATTACATATTATTGGGTGATCCTGCTTGCTGAAAGGAGAGCCTATTGCTACCGGCAGCTGATTTGCAACATGCCACATCATCGATTGAGAGGGGTGCAGCTGAATCGATACTTTGAACCACCCTGATGGCCATCGACTGGGATCGTTCCTTAACATTAACGCCAAACTGTAACAACCAACTAGGTAAGTAGCTCAACTGAAATGAGTTTCATCAAAAGAACATCCCATCCACGAAGTGAACGAACACACTTCCAACGTCCAACCAGATGATGCTCGACGCAAATATACGTAAGCCGAGGTTTGACTTCTAGAAGACAAAGTTTCTGTTTTGAGCGAAATGTGATGCTCGTACGACAGCACCAACACCACCGACTTCAACCCACTCCGGACGAGGATGCGGGGGTCACGACAACATGACAGTCCGTGGTGGGAAATATCGTGGAAAAGTCGACGAGTGTGTGGAAACATTTCGATCTAGTGCTCCGCGTAAGTTTGGTAGCAACAACTTCGAAGAAGTCTGCCTTCGTGAAGGAACCATGCGAGGTTACCTACTTTCGCGCGATGCTTGTCGGGATATGGAGGATGTGCTTTATCACTTTTGCAAGCGGGCGCGTAAATTATTCGAGCAGCGGCATGAGTGCGCGAAAATTAATGGCTGAAAAATATGTGAATATGTTGCTTGGGGGGAGGAGAAAGCGTTGCTTGGGACTTGGAAAACTTTTTGCCAGTCTACGGGGAGATCCACCGGGAGGGGGTTGGAGATGAGTGCGTGGCGTGTAGACGAGAGAGTTTTGTACTGTTTTGTGTAACAGCGCTTATTAAATCTGAAGCGGAGTGAAATTTATAATGTGCGAAATTTTTATTTCCCACGTGCTTTTGCTTCTGTGTGGTGGAAAATGAAGGGAGATCGGTTTCCATTGTGCTGCTGTGGAGGAAGAAAAGGGAAACTGCTCCATATTTTCGCAAGCTGGCTTGCAGGCGATTGGAATTATTTCGGATCTCATTATAATTTTGGAAAGTTGGAGTTGGTGCTATTTTGAGTAATTAGTTCATATTGCGCTTGAGGCCAACGAATTTGAAAAGATTATTGTTCATACTAGCCTGCATTGGAAAGACGTTTTGCGTTCACATTCAAAATGGAAGAATTTTTGATTTTTCCAGTACCTACTCTTCGTTCTGTAATTGTAATTGGTTTTCTAATTATTTTAATTAATGCTATTAAATTTTAGGATTTCAAGTTTCTCTTAAATAATTCTACTTTTATCTCTTCTTCTATTATTTCAAATGAGAACCTCCTGGATCAGAAATGCTAGCACACTATTGAAATCGGACTACGCAATCTCATCACAACTTCAAACTTTAAGTAATGATCCCCAACATAACCCAAACTAATCCACCTCGTAGCTCACCGCAAATGGAAATCCGGAACCAACTTTCACCGAATCCAAGTTCCATTTAAAACAAAATCTTGTCACAAAGTGAGTAACTACCAACTGGGTCACACTAAGTTAGTCTTCATGCGTCCCCTCCCTTCCGTCCACCTGCAATAAAACTGCGATCCACTTAGCCGTAATGGTACAATTAATTACATCAATTCCGAAAAGCTGTCCTCGACTTCTTTCTCCAATGCGAAATGCAGCCCACCCACCCATCGCTCGAGTATGTTATCTTACCTTACTCTTCGGGTTAAATGGATTGCCAGCACCCGTGCGAAATGTCACCTTGGGCAGGGAGAGAGAGACAAAACACCACGTGGTGCCTCGCACGAAGCGAAACTATAATCGTTTCGTATAATTAGTTCAGCATGAAATGCTCATTTTATACCGCTCCGACATTTATGCTCACTATTTTACATGGCTTTAGAGTTGTCGTTTGTGTTGTATGTGTGTACACTACCCTGACAACCCGAGTTGCAACAATGAGAACAAAAGTGCAAAAAGCAAGATCTTTTCTGACGGCAGGAAAGCCTTCCGCTGGGGAAGGGGGTTCCGAGGTACGATAAGAAAGCAAAAGGTGCTACTTATGATGCTATTGTTTGTTGGTATGTTTTGTGCACATGATGCTTCCCCATTTTTTTTCTTTTCCTTTGGTTCGAAAGCTAAAGCCGCAGCTGAAAATCTTTTAAGTAGTTTCCATCTGTGGATAGAGTTGGTTCTTAGACTTCATCGCCTCGTAGCTCCCACCTAGCTGCTTTGGCCTCATGGATATGTCGTCCTCGGAACGTGCACAATACATTCTTGAGCGAGTCTTACTTTTCATTATTGCAAATTGTACACAATCCTGTTTACGTTTCATCACACTTCTTGTCTAGGCCCGGGTCACGTGATAAAGGATGGAGGAGGAGTCAGGCCGTTCTTAATAGGGGTTGCTAGCTATTTTCGCGTCTGTGGTTTTACTATATGGTGGCTGATATTGCTTTGCAAAAGGTGAGCTCAACAAAACTAGTGGAATTGAAAACCACTTCAACCTTTATTGTTTCGTTTAAGGTTTCGAAGTTGAAACATAATATTCAGTCATGATACATTTCAAAACTATCATCAATACTCTGTGCTTCGGTTCATCATTGCTTTTTTTTTAGACCACACAAACCAATCGGTCGTAGTAACCTTGCACCTTAAACACGAATTTCTATAGACTTTTCATTAGGGTGAATCTAACATTTGAGAGACTCTCTTTGATTACTTTCTCTTTCATTCATATTCCAATCACCTTTACATTTTTCATTCTAAGTAGCTAGATCTATGTGAAATCAGTTAGAATGGAGTGAATCGGTGGCAATCATAAGGACTATTCATTGAATAAAAAAGAAACCAGTTTCACAAAGGAAAATGACATTATTTTCAAACAATTTCCTCAAAGTTCACTTTATATAAATAAAAATCAACATCCATGAGACCGAATACACGTGAATTTGAATTTTTACTTCTCATTTCTGGAGAACGCTCAGACATTTCCATTTTTACTTCCCATTAGATTCTGCACAACTTTTTACGTAACTTTTCGTTATGCTGCAGAACAAATGTTCTTAAAGCAATGAACAGAGCTTGCTTCTCTTTCATCTTTCTTAAGATGCCGCTTAATTATTTTTCAGTATCTTTCGATAGGACACCGATTTAAGGCAGTCTAGAGAATTTTAGCATTTTTCAAGCAAAATCGACTTTTTCCTTCTTGAGCATCTCCAACATTGTAAAGGAGTAAATGAGCTTGTATATCGCTAGATCTGATCAAAACAATAGATCATGCTTTCGGTGGATGAGTAGTGTGAGGATTCGGTATTGGACTCGAGGAAGCAGGAAAGGAGCGATTCAATTAAACACCGCGAAATCACACAACACGAGAAGACTCGTGAGCTTCACTACGAACGTAACTCATCTATCGGAATCAACACCACAAAATGAAAGGCGATAGAGACAAAACCCGCTTCGCAGAAACTACAACTATCGCATTCAACATCCGTTATGCGGTGGAGCCATCAACATCTCGCTCTCACTCGTTAATTGCCGTTTACGAGGGGAAGAGATATTTCGACGAGTTAAGTCCTGTGTACACTCCACATCTTCAAGTATAACGCATGATCTGTCAAATCAAAGTAAAAATTCACTCCTGTTCTTTTTTACTATGCAGCGGCACGACCAGGGTAGAAAATCTTACATTTACTAAAAAATTACAATATTATTTTGCATAATTTCATAACAAAGCGCATTTTTACACTACTAGACCAATGCGGTAACCAAGAGGACATTCCGCAGCTGAATTCTGCACACATAGTCTGGCCATTAGTCCTGGAATCGGTTTGCAGTTAAGAACTTAATACAATTATAACCCACCACTACTAAACAAATGGAATATTTCTTCGAATTCTTATAAAAAAAAAGCACTTGATATAGACCTGTAGGTTTTTTATTTCAATAAAAATCGAGAAACACAATATTTACATTTATATTTCATATATCATATTTTTTATGCATTACATACACATAGATTGTAGATTTTTAAAATTTAACTCTGTATCCATACAACTTGCATTTGAAGTTGTTTCCGGCACAAGTAGTTCATCGTAACTGATAAATAAAAATTTAAATAAAGACATAGATTATTATAATATATATTGGTATTTAATATCTTTTATTTTGTATTTTTCAAAAATGCTTGCACAAACAAACATCTTCCTTCTTGCGCACCTTGCACACAAATCAAATAAGCTTGCGCAGATTGTACTCAGAAGTGCAAAGCATTCGGATTATCCATTTCCCGACCAATTTGCTTGTCCCGGGATTCGGGATAAAATTTGTTGCTTGTCCCGGGAAATCCCGGGATCCCGGGAAATTTTTCAATGTGCTTAAAAACGCAATTTTGTGGTTAGGAATATGTTTTATTCATCAATAAAAAAAATCAATGGTTCAAATCAAGTAACTGGTCTTATCAATTTGAATTCGTTCTCTGAAAATACGACTTCAAGAAGCAAATGTTATTAATGCTTTCATCGGACAGTGAGGTTCGCTTTTTAGAACAGATATTTCCGGAGTTCGAAAAGATGCGCTCGCTATCGGTTGACGTCGGTTTGATTGATTTTAAGCCGCCGAAAATGATTTCAAGATTCGGGCTCAACTTACCATGTAGCTCAAAAAGTGACAGCTCTTTCGCAATTACTTTTGAAAAATCAATCATTGCCGAATCAGTCTGGGACGGGTTGGCATATTCCTTTATAGCCGATTCCAGTTCTTCACGCATGCTCGATGGTGTCGATCCTGAATCGTCATGCATACAGGACAATCCAGCATTCAACTCGGCAGCATCATCATCGGTCTGTCTTTGGCAGTCTTGCAACAATCGAACTCCCAGTTCCTTGATGAACTTAATCATTTGCGTTTTCGATGAGCTTTCCAGTTCTGCTGGCACTTGCGTTGACAACGGAAGACCTTGAAGGAACTTCAGCGCTGTTATTATTTCCTTTTGGCGCCGTTCGTTGATTCTTTTCGTGATTGCATCGAAGAGGTCGTTTCCAACTTTGGAGTTACTTTTCTTAAGCTTCGAATACAAGAAACTCAAGCTGCCTTCCGCAGACAGCAATGTAGCATCTCGTCTTCCCAATGCTTCCGAAGCGAGTCTGATTGGCTGAAGAGCTTCCTGAAGGTTTTTTGCAACCTCGAAATCACTGTCCAACATAAGACCTGAAAGGCCTATTTCGGAAAGTGTCTCTTTGATGCAATCAAAACCGCGAATGAAGTGCTCCAGCATCGTTTCAGTCGAGTTCCAACGAGTTTTGACGTCCACACACAGTTGAAGTGGTTTATGTAACATTTTCGTGATTTTTTCTTGAAGCAGTGCATTCTTAACAGGCGATTTTCGAAAAAAATTCACGACTCTTCGAATACGTTTCAGAGACTCTCCAAATCGCGTGGTGTACAAGTCTATAATTGAAATAAATTAGCTGTTTTCTTTAATATGAACATGAACATTCCAATATATTTACCCGAAGAACCAACTTCATCATCGTAGTTATCACTATCCGAATCGTCGCTATCTGAATCCTCATTTTCAATTGGTACCGGTGGCTGATCCTTGTACAGGACATCGCAAACCCCCAAGTGAATCGCATGGTTGTAACACTGCTGATGAAGGTAATCCGACAATCTTCCAAACTTCGTCATCACTCGAGCTCCGTCAGTCGTTGATGCTACAATGTTTCCATCCTTAATACCGAATTTCCGGACCATATCCTTGACCATTTCCAAAACCTTTTCAGCAGGTAGTGATCCACGAATTTTGCCGAGACCCAGGTTGTAGAATGATCCGTCAGCGAAATGGGCATTCACGTTTAAGTAGCGCTTGTTGCTTAGACTTGTCCACTCGTCCAAAGTGAGACTAACCAGTTCACCGCTATCGATACGCTTCACTATTTCATCCCGCGTTTGCTGCTGAGCGTATCCATAGTATTCGGCGACCAGCTTCATGACGGATGTATTCGACGTTGGCAGAGAATATCCACGATCTGCGATCGATTGTCTGATGAACTTGCTGTTGGTGATTGCATTGATCGAAAATCCGTCCTCTGCTGCCAGCCGAGCTACAATTTCCGCCAGTGACTGACGTTTAACGAACTTGAGCATCGATACTTGTTTCACTGAGGACATTTGGTGTGGATGATTTAACTTTCGCAGCAGACTCACTAGGATTTGTGGGGGGTTTGGAATCCATGTCGTGTTTGTTCTTCATGTGCCGGAGCAAGCCACTGGTCGAAGAGCCCTTGCACGACAAAATTTGCTCGATTAATTCACTTCCGAACGAAAAAAAAAACCCTAGTTTGCTCGCACTTCCGACATCGTGCTTTTTCTTTGTCATCCGCAATTCTATCGAAGTGTTTCCAAATTTCAGCCATGCCTTTAAAATAATTGGATGTAAGTCTACATTAGCACAAATTTTGTATTACTACTTACTTTGATGTAACGGCAATCCGAAATTATTCAATGAACACAGAAGCAGTAATCAGAGAATGAAAACAATGTCTTGTATGGAAATGACAACTTGCGTCGTATTGGCGCACGCGCGTGTGTGTGTGTGTGTGTTAAATGTGTAGGCAAAAATGCGAATGCCTACTGAACCAACACAAAAGGAATGATGCATTTTCATGAATGATGTATAACATCGATGTAGGTGTAGTAAATATGTATGTTGGCGTTGTATGGGTTATATTGACTGCGCGTAAACGGTACACTGAAATTTATTGGGAAGTATCAAAGCGAAAAAATATATAAGAAATGTGTGTCCCGGGAATCCCGGGATTTTCGGGACGGTGAAAAATCTTATCCCGGGATTCGGGAAATCCCGAATTTTTCAAGATCCCGGGATTTTTTGTCACGGGGTTGGAACCTCTACCTGAAATTTTGACCCAAGAGTTCAAAGCGCAGATGCCACAGATGACGAATATAGTGAAGATGAGCGACAACTTTGAGTGAAGATGAATTATCTGATGGTAATCGATAATATACTTTTTTTGTGGTGGTTCGAAAGGGCCCAGTTAAATTGTTTTATGCCAAAGACATCTGAAAAGCGTATGGATAAATGGGCAATATTCCGAAAATATGGGGAAATGAGATAAAATCAGTATTATCTCTGTTTCCCGACTCGTGCGGTGGCTGCAACTTCCTTCATTCGATTTCTAGAAAAATTCCACATAAAAATCGGCCTATTTTAAGTACCGCAGACCACTCCGAGCATAGATTAATCAGCAATATTCGAAAATACAGGGAATTAGAGCAAAATAAGCCCAATATCTCTAATTCTCGACCTACGTGGTGGCTGTAACCACTTCCATTCGTATTCTAGGATTTTTTTACATAAGAATAGGCCTATTTAGACTTCCACAGACCCCTCCGAACATAGATTAATAAACAATAAACAATATTCGAAAAATGGGGGAAGTGGGGTAAAATCAGCAATATCTCTGTTACCCGACCTGTGCGATGGCTGCAATCACTTTCATTTAATTTTTAGGGAAATTCTACATAAGAATAGGCCTACCGCAGACCCCTCCAAGCATACATTACTGGGCATTATTTGAAAATACGGAGGAATTGAGGTTAAATAAGCCCAATATCTCCGTCCAGTGAATTTTGCGGCAAGTGAGACCCCTTCCATTCGATTTCTCAGGAATTTTCCCATAAAAAATGCTATTGTTCACTAACCCTGTGCTACTTGGAGCTGATTTATCGAACTCTTTCGCGATTCATGTACTTTTTTTCCCCACTGTGCAGTGGTTGAGAGTGAGAATGTTTTGTTGGGGTGATTGTGTGGATAGTTGAGTGATAGTGGGTGAGTATGTGTGAATAAATAATTATAATAATTTTTTTATATCTTGACTATCGAGATTTTCATCTCCCATCATAGTCACTCAAACATCTCTTTATATTTTCGTAACTTTCCGGGGGTGAGATTCGAACTTGTGACTTTGGCGTGAGAGGTATGGCTGCTAACCATTATGCCGGGTCCGCCCCCAATAAATAAATAATCAAATGTGAATAATTCAATTGATAAATAAATCAATATGGAAAAATACTACATTCATATTTGTTTGTTTTTTCATACATCACTAAAATATCAATAGCATTGACCTCCTCGTTAACATTGTTATAGTCATTAATTTCCCCAATGAATCATGCAATAGCATCATTTGGTGGGTCTTCTACGATATAGGCACAACATATGATATGTTGTAAAGAGCAACACAAATATTTGCGATCGATGTGGCCTGTAATGCAGCTCCATGGCATCTAAAAAGCAACGAAATCGAGCCTTCAGTATACCAATTACTCTTTAAGGCTTGTTCGCGACAAAAACTTTACACCTCTAAATACTCTTTGGAAATACTTCATCAACGCGTGAAATATTTCACAAACTGATGAACGTTTGTCTGTTCATTGTGTAAAATCAATTTCTGGTGATACTACAAGCTTTTTGATCGAAGATGGCGTCGAAAGAAGAGCATGTGCGAAAAGCAATTGTGTGCGGTTGCAATGAAAATCCGGATCTGTCAGTAAGAAACCTTGCAAAAAAGCTTGGTTTTCCTGCAAGCACTGTCCATAACGGTCTTAAATCTTCCGATACACGTTTGAAAACAGTCAGGAAGGCTGGGAACAGAACAAAAACGGATCCTAGGAACCACTGAAAGGACGCGAAGGTGAAGCAAATATTGCAGAAAAGACCAGACCTTTCGGTGCGTACTGTGGCTGGAAAAATAAAAATGTCCCCAACTTTCATGCATACTTCCAAGCACTGGCAAAGCATGAAGTCGTTCAATGTGGAAACTGTATTGAACCGTAATGATAAACAGAATATGTCGGCTAAAACCCGGGCTTGCAAGTTGTATCGCGAATATTTGACGAACATTTCCTGCGTGATAATGGACGATGAAATTTATATGCTGGAAGACTTTAAGCTGCGTCCCGGAATGTCTTATTATACTGCCATGCAACGGAACGGCGTAGAGGAGCATTTCAAAAACAAGAAAAAGGTCAAGTTTCCCAAAAAATATTTGGTTGGGCAGGCTATATACAGCTGTGGTCGAGCAAGCCAAGGCTTCATCACTACCGGAACGGTAAACAATGAAATATACCGCGAAGAATGCCTAAAGAAGCGATTGTTACCATTCCTACGCAGCCATGACGCTCCCTCGCTATTCTGGCCTGATTTGGCATCTTGTCACTACGCCAAAGATGTTTTGGAATGGTATAAAGCGAATGGAGTCCATGTTGTACCGAAAGAGGCGAATCCACCTAACTGCCCGGAGTTGCGACCTATCGAGCGGTATTGGACTCTCGTGAAGTGGAACTCTCTCAATATGAACAACAAACTACAACTATAGAAAAATTTCGAAAATCTTGTACAAAAGCAGCTAAATCGGTTGCAGAGAAGTTAGCACAGTCCCTAAAGGCTGTAATAAACTCAAAAGTGCGTAGTTTCTTCATGCAGCCTAGTTAAGTAACTGTAATTAGTTTTAAGATTACTAATAATGCACAAATAAATGAATAACAAATGCATCTTGGATTGAACTAACAGCAAATTTGTTTTATTCCAAATTAGATCTGTCCAGATTTTGTCGCGAACAAGCCTTATAATAGCTTGGCAGTGCTTGTTGTTGAAATGCTGCTCACGACTTCTGACTCTGGTTTTCCGGTAAGCTGAGAGCACCCCTTGTTCCTTTTGGAAAGCCAGTAATTTCTGAAAGTGTTTATCTACATAATGAACTTGAAAATAAAATTGCTTAAAAGTTTAAATGCATTGAAAAAGTACGAAAATTTATGTAAACACTTCACTTGATCACTTCTTAAAAAAAAATGAAATACTTTTTCAAACTATCACTAGTAAACGCGAGCAAATTCATTTAAATTCCACTAGAAAAAGCTTTTCCTTTGTCAGATAGGCCTATTTCATCAGCGACTTACAGACTTCTTCAGTGTCCTGTGCTCGACTTGAAGGGAACATGATAGTAGGTCTAGTACTTAAAGGGCGAACACGAAATTATTGCGACACCGAAAATGTCATGCCATTTTCTTATAATGTTTAGAATCAAACCAACATTTTAGGGTAGTTTTATACATATATTTACTTCAAAAATCAAAAGAAAAGTTAATCGATGGAGCCTTGAGTGTAAAATTGAACGCATTTTCGCTTGATGCCCTCCATCAAAGTCTTTACAGTGTCATCCGGTACCAGTTTCTCAGTTTTTTTTTCCATTTTCTTAACATGTCCTTCTCGTCTTGCTCTTGCTCTTGTGTTCTTGCTCTTCCGAAGTTCCCGCTTCATCATTGCCCAGTACTGCTCCACCGGGCGCAGCTCCGGACAGTTTGGCGGATTCATGTCCTTTGGAACAAAATGGACAGAATTGGCCTCATACCACTCCAGGACACTTTTAGAATAGTGGCATGATGCCAAATCTGGCCAAAATAGCGGAGCTTCGTCGTGCTGCTGCAAGAACGGCAAAAGGCGCTTCTCGAGGCACTCAGATTTGTAGATCTCGCCATTTACTGTGCCCTTTGTCACGAAAGGCTCACTCCTCAGTCCGCAAGAGCAGATGACTTGCCAAATGAGATATTTGGAGGCGAACTTCGACATTTTCTTCTTCTTAAATTTGTCGTCCACATAGAATTTGCTTAAAATCGGCTTTTATATACGTTTCGTCGTCCATCACACAGCAGCCATATTTTGTCAGCATCTTCTCGTAGAGCTTCCGTGCCCGAGTTTTAGCCGTCGATTGTTGCCGCTCATCGCGGTTTGGGAAGTTCTGTACCTTGTATGTATGTAGTCCAGCTCTCTTCTTTGCATTCTGGACGTAGCTCTGCGACATGCCGATCTTTTTAGCCAAATCACGGCTTGAGACGTTGGGATTTGCTTTAATCATCCGCTTCACCTTTCCCTCCGTCTTTTTGTTCTCCTGTCCCGGTTTTCTTCCAGCTCCTTTGCCGTGGTCCAACGTCAACCGCTCCTGGAACCGCTTCAACACTCTGGAGACGGTTGAATGGTGAATGTTCAACATTTTTCCCAACTGCCGGTGCGACAGGTCAGGAAATTCCAGGTGTTTGGAAAGAATTTGTTCTCTCGACTCACGTTGGTTCACCTCCATTTTCGTTGAATCGAAAAACACGACTTCGAGTTTGACAGCATGTAAACAATACACATCAATGAGAAAGTGTGCAAAATTTTGTTGATTTTTACCCAATGGTAAAAAAGTTATGCCCTGTTAAATGTGTCGCAATAATTTCATGTTCGCCCTTTATAGTAGGTTTGTAGTGGTATGTAGTATTTATAAGAGATAAGTGTGTGTGTGTGTGTGTATGTGTGTACCTAAATATGTGTATGTTTTGTGTTTTTTTTTTGTTACCTAAAATGTAATAAATTTCTTCTTGATCTGTAGGTAGTCAATTGTTGTTGAATTGTATAGTGAGTTGGTTATGTGTTGCAGGTAAACAGCCACGAATACCAGTTTCCTTGATCTTTGTTGAGTATTTTTTTTCGGAATTTTTGTTTTACCATCAAAAATAGTGTTTGCCTAGAATTCGGCCGGAACGAGACGCAGAGGTGCGCAGCGAGCAAGATGGGCAAGATCTTGGAAGTGTAGGACACTCGAGGAACTGGAGACAAGTGGCCTTCTACCGAGTTTCGTGGCGAATCATTGTAACGCCAGTGTGGTCTTAATGGGACGTTGGAGTAGCATTGTTAAATAAGTACGAACGTAAGAACGTAAGTAATTGAGTAAGATAAAAAGTGTGCAAGCAAGTAGGTAAGTACTTAAGTAAGTAAGTAGGTAAGGAAGTAAGTATTAAAGTAAATGAGTAAGTAATAAAGTAAGTACGTAAGTAAGTAAGTGGGTAAATAAGTAAGTTAGTAAGTAAGGGAGTTAGTAAGTAAGTAAGTTAGTAAGCATTAAGTAAGTAAGTTAGTAATTAAGTAAGTAAGTAAGTAGGCGAGTAGGTAAGAAAGTAAAAAAGTAAGTAAGTAAGTAAGCGAGTAGATTAGATAGTAAGTAAGTAAGTACGTTATAAGGTAGGTAAGTAAGTGTGTATGTTGGTAAGTTATTAAGTGTATGAGGAAATAATTAAGTTTATTAGTAAGTAAGTAAATTAGAAAGGAAAAAAAGTAGGTAAAGTAAGATGCAGGTACGTAAGTTCTTAGAGTAAGTTATAAAGTGAATAAGTAAGTGATGAGTTAATAAGAAGAGTGACTATAAGTAAGTAAGTGATTAAAGAAGAAAAAAAGTTACTAAGTAAGTAAGTAAGTAAAAACAACAGTAGGTTAAAAAGTAAGTAAATAAGTAAGTAAGTATATGAGTATGTAAGTAGGCTACTAACTCATTATGTAAGTAAAAGTAGATAATAAATAAGTGATCTTTAAGTATTTATGTAAGTAAGTAAAATTGTAAAGAAGTAAGTAAGTAAATCAATCAGTAAGTAAGTACAAAAAAAAGTAAGAAGGTAAGTAATTAAGTACGTAAGTAAGTAAGTAAGTAAGTAATTTTTGTAAGTAAGAAAGTTGTTACTAAGTAAGCAAGTACGGGAGTTGGAATATGAGTTTGTTAGTACATAAGTTAGTAAGTAAGAAAGTAAGAACGTAAAAGTAAGCGAGTAGGTAAGTAAGTTATTTAGTAAGGAATTAAGTAAATGAGTAAGTAAATGGGTTAATAAGTAGGTGAGAAAGTTAGTTAGTAAGTAAGTAAGTAAGAAGTTAATAGGTCAGTTGGTAATTAAGTACGTAAGTAAGTTATTAAGTAAGTTAGTAAGTAAGTAAGTTTGTGAGTAATTAAGTTAGTAATTAGGAAAGCAAGTATGTACTAAATTAAGCATATGAGTAGGTTGGTAACTTACTAATTTAGTGAGTCAGTATATAAATGAGTAAGTAGGAAAGTTAGTATGTAGATAAGTAAGTAAGTAAGTAAGTATGTATATGAATGTGAATATGTATATGAATATGTATATGAATATGAATAAAAGTAGTGCGTTGATAGGTTAGTGAGTAGGTAATCTAATAAGTTAGTAAGTAAGTGGATAAGGGAGTATATGAGTATGTTAATAAGTAGTAAGTTAGTAAGAAAGAAAGTACGTTAATAAATCAGCATAAATGAGTAGGTATGTAAGTTATTTAGTAAGTAATGAAGTATATGAGTAATATGAGTAATGGGTTAATAAGTAAGTTAGTGAGAAAGTAAGTCAGTAAGTAAGTAGGAAGTGAGTTGGTTAGTAAGTTAGTTAGTTATTATATCAATAAGAAAATTAGTATTTGAATACATAACTGAGTTAATAAGTAAGTAAGAAAGTGAATAGCAAAGTAATTATGTATATCAGAAAGTTATAGTGTGAGTAATTTAGTATGTAAGTAAGTTAGTATTTAAGAAGGGAAGTACGTGTGTAAGTAAGTAAGTAGGTAGGTAAATAAGTAAGTACGTAAGATAGTTAGTAAGAACGTAAGTAAGTAGGAAAGTAAACATGTAAGTAAGTAAGTAATAAGTACGTAGGTAATAAATACGTCAGTTAGTATTTGAGTAGGTAAGTAAGATAATGTGTAAGTAAGTCAGTAAATAGGTAAAAAGAAAGTTTGAAAGTTAGTGAGTAGGTAGGTAAATAAGAAAAAAAGTACGTTAGTAAGTTAGTGGATAGGTAAGTAAGTTAGTTAATTTGTAATAAGGTAAATGAGTGAGTTAATAAGTAAGTAAGAAAAGGACGTTAGTAAGTTTGAAAGTTAATTAGTAAGTAAGTATATAAGAAAGTTAGTTAGTAAGCAAGAAAGTAAGCAAGTAAGTAAGCAAGTTTGTAAATAAGTAGATAAGTTAATATGTAAGCATGTAAGTAGGTAAGTACGTAAGAAAGTGAGTGAGTTAATAAGTTAGTAGTTAAGTAAGTAAAAAAAGTGAATTAGTGAGTAAATACGTTTTGTTATCTGACATGACCGGCATCGCGCGTTGTTTCATCGCGTGTGGTATTCAAGAGAGGATCCCCAAAATTTGGAATGTTGTGATGTGAGGATGCATTCGATGCATTATGATAATTGATTTAAATAATAATACTTGTTTACTCCCTATTAGGGGCTATGCATAAACTTGACTTTTTGGGGGAAGGGGGGGGGGAGGAGTTTGACCAAAGTCTACGCTCCATACAAAATTTCATAAAAATGTATGGAGAAAAGTCTACGAGGGGGAAGGGGGGGCCTGAGATTTTCAAAAATGAGTCTACGTGGCTTATGAACCGGCCCTTACAGGTGTAGTCGAAGTAAGTATATGTATATGAGTTAGTATATGAGTAAGTAAGTGAGTTATAAATTTAGTTAGACAGCAAGTACGTTGATAAGTTAGAAAGTTTGTCAGTAAGTAATTAAGTTATTAAGTAAAAAAATAATTTAGTAAGTGAGAAGCTAAGTAAGTAAGTAATGAAGTGCGTAAGTAAGTAAACAAGTAAGTAAGTAAGTAAGTCAGCAAGTAAGTAAGAGTGTGATTATGCAAGTAGGTACGTGAGTAAGTATATTGGTAGGTAAGAAAGTTAATAAGTTAGTAAGTCAGTATTTGAGTGAGATAGTAAGTAAGTATGTTTGTAGGTAAGTTAGTAAGTAAGTGAGAAAGTATATGAGGGAGTAATTGAGTTGACAAGTAAGTAAGAAGGTCAATAACTAAATATGCTAGTAAGATAGTAAGTAAGTGAGCTAGTTGGTAAGAAAGTAAGTGAGTAGGTAAGTGAGTTATTCAGTAAGTAATAAAGTAAATCCGTATGAATGTGAGTTTATAAATAAGTACGCAAGGTATTAAAAGAGTAAGGAAGTAAGTAATTCAGTCAGTTATTAAGAACGTAGGTATATAAGTCAGTTAGTGAGACAGTAGGTAAGAAAGTTAGTACGTACGTAAGTAAATAAGTACGTTATTTAGTAACTAAGTCAGTTTGTAGGTAAGTGAGTAAGTAAGTAAGTATATCAGTAGATTTGTATATGAGTAAGTAAGTGAATTATGAAGTAAGTAAGTAACTAATTACGGAAGAAAGTAAGTAAGTGAATAAGTATATGAGTTAGTAAGTAAGTAAGTAAGTCAATAGGTATGTAAGTCAGTACGTTTGTGAGGAAGTAAGTAAGTAAGTAAGTAAGTAAGTAAGTAATATGTAAGTAAGTGAGTAAGTAAGTAAGTAAGTAAGTTAACAAGCAGGTAAGTTAATTAGTAAGTACGTAAATAAGAAAGTAAGTAAGTAAGTCAGCAAGTAAGTAAGAGTGTCATTAAGCAAGTAGGTACGTAAGTAAGTATATTGGTAGGTAAGAAAGTTAATAAGTTAGTAGGTCAGTATATGAGTGAGATAGTAAGTAAGTATGTTTGTAGGTAAGTTAGTAAGTAAGTGAGAAAGTATACGAGGGAGTCATTGAGTTGACAAGTAAGTAGTAAATAAGTAAGTAAGTAAGTAAGTAAGTAAGTAAGTAAGTAAGTAACTAAGTAAGTAAGTAAGTAAGTAAGTAAGTAAGCAAGTAAGTAAGTAAGTAAGTAAGTTAGTTCAAACGTAAGTAAGTAAGTAAGTAGGTAGGTAAGTAAGTAAATGAGTAAGTAAGTCAATTAGTAAGTTAACAAGCAGGTAAGTTAATTAGTAAGTAAGTAAAGAAGTAAGTAAGTAAGCAAATAAGTTAGTAAGTTGATAATTTAGTTAGTGAGTATCTAAGTATGTAAGTAAGTGAGTAAGTTAGTAAGTAAGTATATGAGAAGGTTAGTAAGTAAGTAAGTAGGTAAGTAGGTAAGTAAGTGATTAAGGTAGTTAGTCAGTAAGTAAGTAAGTCAGTACGTTAGTTAGTAAGTAAGCCAAATAGCCAATAAGTTAGTAAGTTAGTATGAAGGGTAATCTTTTAACAAAAACTATTGAATATCTTTTTAAGCAACTCCTCTACTAAGTAAATCAGCAAGAAAGTTAATTAGTCAGTGAATAAATAAGTTAGTAAGTAAATAAGTTAGTTAGTGAGTACGTAAGTATTTAAGTAAGTGAGTAAGTAAGTAAGTAAGTATATGAGTAAATAGGTTAGTAAGTAATTAAGTAAGCAAGTAAATAAGTCAGTAGGTAAGTAAGTTAGTAATTAGTAAGTTAGTAAGAAAATAATTAAGTCAGTAAGGAAGTAAGTGAGTAAGTAAGTAAGTAAGTAAATTAGTAAGTAAGTAAGTAAGTAAGTAAGTAAGTAAGTAAGTAAGTCATAAAGCCAGTAAGTAAGTATGAAGGGTCCTCTTTAAACAAAAACTATTGAATATCTTTTCAAGCAACTCCTCTACCATGAATTTTTTTTTTTTCAAATTTCGACTTCCTTTTGTTTTAAGGAGTGTATCAAAAAGTATTGTATACATTCAAAAATTGAATTTAAATTGAAGCAAATTTTCAATGCTATACAGCATATGTTAAAATATGAAATAAATCAACAAATTAATCAGATTGCTGATTAAGTTAAAATGATTGTGCATTTGCCGTTATACCGTCCATCAAGTTCTGCTCGGTTGTTTAAGTGCACTTTCTGTTCGCGGTGATCAGTTTTGATTGAAATTTGACATGTTGTGGGCCACTACACCAGTTTTTTGTAGGTTCCGCTTGACGATTGCCAGTAACGCTTGATCGGTCTCAGTTGGGGACAGTTTGGTGGGTTGATATCTTCTTCGACGAAATCAACGTCGTTGTCAGAAAACTACTGTAGAGTTGATGTAGCATAATGGGCAGAGGCCAGATACGGCCAGAAGAGAGGGGAATCTCATAATGCAGAAGCCTCTACTGCAAGCAAAACGATAAATTTTAGGATTTATTGTTTCTATTGTGTAGAAAATAGAAGATCGCAAGCCACATGTGCAAATTGACTGCCAAACGAGCACCTCCTCGTTCTGTAATAAGGACACTCTTTTCAACCGATTTGGTGTGGACTTTCGGTTCCGGAAGTGGTCCGGAATCCTCTTTCACATTCGTCTCATCGTCGATCAAAACACACTGGGAGACATTATCCAAAATACGGTTCTACAGCTTTCGGGCTCCCAATTTGGCACGCACTTCTGCTCCGGAAATTCTTTTGGTACTTTATGTATGTCTTCAAATCATTTTTTTCTTAATCCGCTGGATTACCCAGTTCCTATTCCGGTATTTCTTGTTAACAGCGTGAGTAGAAGCCGATTCGTTTTAATGAATATATTCGACGACTGTTTGATCCCATTCGGGATTGCTAGAACCGGGTATTCGTCCAGTTCTCGGCAGATCCTGCCGGGTGTACCGCTCACCATACTTTTTAATCACTCGTTATACACTTGCTTGATTCTTTTTTTGGTTTTTGGTAATCTGATTGTACGCTATATTCCTTTCAGTACACCAAGTGTGCAGTATTTCAATCCTACTTCACTCCATGACATATTGCAACTAAACTATGATGATAAAAAGAAACGAACCAAAATTGGCATTTTGACATGTAAACAAAACGTAATACAAATACACGCTCATATAATAAGCACTAGTTTAAGCTCAATTACGTATCAAATGTTTACTACTTTTCGATAGGATCTTTACTGTTTGAATTTCCATACATAAATTTTTGCTTCTTAGAAATTAACATAATCAGTGGTTATCAGATTATAACATTTTATTTAATACAATTAATGATTCATTTATGATTTAATTTTTTCTTCATAAAAAAAACCAACATTCCTTACCCTATTTGATTACGATTGTAATAATAAAATGATTACAATAGCTGAGACGACGTTCGACCTGCACCATCACTTTACCACAATGTTGGCAAGCTGCTTGAACGAAATCTCCACCTCCTTCCATCGTAGGAATCGTCGAAGAAAGGCGATTGAGACCCCTTTTTGAGCATACCGGAGTCCTGCACCAGAGCACTACACTACACATATGTGTTCTGTTATTAACTTTAAATTTTCCGGCAACAATTTACTGCTGGAAAATTGCTTAATAAATTACAATTTCTCCTTCCCAGTCGGTCGGTCGGTCACCGTCTTTGCCTTGCTGTACACATCAAGACGGCATGGGAAAGTCCTCCTCTGTTGTTACCATGGCGTCAGGAGGAGAACCCATTTTCCGTACGTTGCTGGGATGGTTGGTTAGGTTTTTTCTATGAAGCTCATCACAGACCAAAGGTATCTCTCAATTGGTTTAATTTCGTTGTTGTTCGTATTATTTTTTGCTGCTCGCAATCGTCGTTGTCTTGGCCGTCGTTTGAGGCTAATGGTTATTTCTTGTTTCGCCTTTTCCGGTTCGGCAATAGCGAAGTCACAATAGAGAAACGTGCGGTTTCCTTTTCATTGGGTTCGAGAAGAATAGCGCTAGTTTTTAGTCCTAATTAGAAATAATTCGCCGTTTGTTCCTGGGGATTTGTTTTCCGGATGAGGTTAATTCAGTTTGGACATTACGGAATTATCTCGGCAAATGAGCAGCATAGATCTTCCTGGCGTGGATAAGAGGAGGGATGGGAGTTCGAGAGGGGAAATCGATTCTACGATTTATTAATCTCTTAAGAAGAAATACATAGTAGGCGAAAGCCACGTTGTTCGAGTCTGATTGGGAATTTCAATTACCGAATGCTAACGAGTGCAAAGTGGAGATCGAATGGTAACAAAAAACTTTGAATCGTAAATCCGGGCTTTGAAATTGGCTGGCACGGAAAATGATTCTATCGGGTTCCTTTGAAGTTTATCACCCCGGTCGAATTTCAGGTTGATCTCGGCAGTTCATTCCGTCGGCGAACGATGGTATTCAAATTAGTTACCTCAATTTCCTTATCCTTACCCGTCTCGTTTCGGTCCGAAGGACCGTTTGAGGTTGATTTTGCATTTAAGGGAAGCGAAAGAAAAAAAAAACTGAAGCAGATCTCGAACATCGATAGCATTAATAATCGTTTTCCGTTGATTGACTTTTGCGCGAACTTTTTCCTCCTGCCTTTTGAAAGCATCCATCCAACGTACATTCATTGCGCCGCCGACATTCAGATTTCCAAAAGTGATGACATTACCGAAGCAGTAGACCTGGGATGGCGTTATTGGGAGGTCGAGAAAAGAGCGAGAATGCGCGTTTTTTCAATTTGTATAATGAATGTGTTTTTTTTTTATATTGTAAGCACAGCGCTGTTAGCAAATGTTTATCTGATGGTGCAGTTGGTTAAGATAATCGCATCGCATGATCTCAAGCAATTAATATGGAAGTGTTTCTAAAATACGTACAGGCTCAATCGAATCAACTTTCATAGAGCCAAATTATCATATTTTTATACATCATTTATCTTAAAACTAAAGTTAGGAGGATAGAGCCGATTACTCGCGGCCGTCTCGAGGTTAATAGGAATTACAAATTACGGATGGGAAAGAGGGTGGGAATTTAAAGTATGGTTTACATAACACATTAAATTCAAATTCTAAATTATCTAAACACTTATAACTATACAATTTATGGTTTTCTTTTGACTTGGAATTTTTTTTGAAAAAGAAGAAAAACACACACACATACACAGAGAAAAAAAAATTTATAGTAAACATACAGGTTAAACCAACAACAATCTAAGGCTAATGTTAGTCAAAAACACACAAATGAGTTTCTTGTACTCCAAATCACGTACGGCCAAAATATCTCAAATTTGCACATTGGGTTGTCTACTTCGAGTCCGAAGGGAATCATAAATCTCAGATCTGACTCCACGATGCTCTTCCCAAGACCAAACAACGTGATCTGCGTCCTGATAGCCTTGTCCACACTCGCAGAGATTGCTGTCGCTCAGCCCAACCCGGTATAAATGAGCATTCAAAGAATAATGATTGGACATGAGGCGAGACATGAAACGAATGAAGTCTCGACCCACATCCATCCCCCTAAACCAAGATTTCTTCGACACCTTTGGGATGATAGAATGTTGCCATCGCCTCAAATCTTCTTTACTCCATTTATACTGCCAGCTGACGAGTGACTAGGCTGACGAAAAATAGGAAAAAATTCGATGAAGGCGATTTGTCGATCATAAATATCGCCTTCCATAGCGCCCACCTTTGCAAGCGAGTCCGCTTTCTCATTGCCCGGAATTGGACAATGAGATGGGACCCATACAAAGGTGATGATAAAATAAATGATTTAAGTGTTGGTATGATGAAAGGCAACGGTGGTGCTGTAGTGATTGTGTTGATATGATAGACCAGCTGGGAGACCATTATCCTTATCGTGTTAAAGATTGTTCAGGGTCTGTTTGGGAATTCAAAGTCAATAATTAATGAAATTTTTGATAGTTGATAAAGCTAGTGCTAGATTAGTGTTCAAACTGTTTTAGTTATTTTCAAAAATTCATTTGACCTCTACCCTTGCCGTAAGGCGTAGTTTGATCAAAAAGCGTGGGTGTGGTCCTAATAGATCGTTAGACCAGCATTAGATAGTAATTATGTTAGAAAATTCTTGTACACTCTTTCAAAAGCATTTGGTGGAATGTTCCTTCGGAGTATCATGTTAGAGAATCAAAACGTTGTCCGTGATAAGGAATTTCTGGATATTTACCGGAACGCAACATTCTTTACAATTTTCCAACACCGATGGATGAATATGATGATGATGATGATGATATAAAACTACCATCTATTGTAGCAAAGTAACTTCCCATAGCAGTGGAATAATCTGAAAAACGATTTGATCAGGATTCTATTATTGTTTGTGATCATCAAGCTCCTGTATGAAGGGCCAAAAACGTTTGGGCGGGCCCGTAAGCAGAGACACTTACGCAATACCCGCGAATATACGGACAAGAATCTCCTTCCAAAAGCAAGTTCACACGCACAGCACTAGAATCGAGCCCTCGATTGACAGAATAAACCCAATAGATGGGGTCGAAGAGCCCGCCCTCGTTCCGCGAAATGTTAACAATAGGGAGGAGGCCGTCGTTTAGAAAATTAAAATTGCTAGGTTTTACTAACCTTTTGCCTCAAACACAGAATTTTTTTTTTAAATTTCTCAGCCCCCCGCCCTTCTTCCGGAGCGCACTCCCCCCTATCACATGCATTGTCCCATATTCTATGAAATCAAGGTTGAGGACATTTTAGTTACTTCTAAAAATGAAATATATTAATTGAAAAATTCCCTAAACTGACAAAATTTTCAAAACATTTAATTTATAATTTTGAATAGTCTCGCGATGAGCCAACCAAGAGCTGCATGTCTCTTAAATCAAGGTTATTCCATCCTTAAATGAGGAATTTATTTTACGCAATGCTGTTGTTGCTTTAAACGATTTTCATGTTACTCCAAATTCTTACCTTCGCTTCTCATCACTGACGCTCCATGCTGGGCCAGATCGACCAAAGTCTTCAGCAACATTGCTTAGTCACTCTCGATTGGAGTTCGTCCTTTATCAGGCCGCATTTTGAAACGCTTGGGAAAGATGAGAGTTTGTTTCAAATTCTTCCTCAAGAATCTTCTTTTTGTTCAATCTGCTTGTCTTTTGGCATTGCTGATCTGATTTCTTCTTCTCTATGTCCTTATTCAGAAATTTCCTACGGTTGATCAGGTCAGACAGCTAAAGGGCGATACGGTCAAAATTTGGTCAATATCAACTTGACGTATTTCTTTCAATTTTGCATTTAAAAAACCTGAACACCCCTCATTTTGAAGGTGTGTGTGTGTAGAATGTTGCTCCTATTTTGATTTTGGAATTCACTCTTCAGTTGTCAAAATGCCGTCCAAGCAAGAAGAGCAGCGTATCAAAATTTTGCTCGCGCATCGCGAAAATCCGAGCTACTCGCACGCAAAGTTGGCAAAATCGCTAAAAGTTGCCAAATCAACCGTTACAAATGTAATTAAAGTGTTTGGGGAACGTTTGTCGACAGCCAGGAAGTCTGGATCGGGGGGAAATCGAAAACCGGAAGCCGCTGAGACGACAAAGAGAGTTGCCGGTAGTTTCAAGCGAAACCCTAACCTATCTCTCCGAGATGCCGCAAATAAGCTGGGTGTATCGTCTACAACCGTGCATCGAGCCAAAAAACGAGCCGGACTATCGACTTACAAGAAGGTAGTGACTCCAAATCGCGATGATAAACAAAAATACGACGGCCAAAGCGCGATCCCGGAGGCTGTACACGACGATGCTGACGAAGTTTGACTGCGTGGTAATGGACGACGAAACCTACGTCAAAGCCGACTACAAGCAGCTTCCGGGACAGGAGTTTTATACGGCAAAAGGAAGGGGAAAGGTAGCAGATATTTTCAAGCACACGAAACTGTCAAAGTTCGCAAAGAAATATCTGGTTTGGCAAGCCATCTGTACCTGTGGCTTGAAAAGCAGCATTTTCATAGCTTCCGGGACTGTCAACCAAGAAATTTACGTGAAAGAGTGTTTGAATAAACGTCTGCTGCCTTTCCTGAAGAAACACGGTTGTTCCGTACTGTTTTGGCCGGATTTGGCATCTTGCCATTACGGTAAAAAGGCCATGGAGTGGTACGCCGCCAACAACGTGCAGGTGGTTCCCAAGGACAAGAACCCTCCCAACACGCCAGAGCTCCGCCCAATTGAGAAATATGATATTCTGAAAACCTCATTGAAAATCTGTTTCAAAAGTTGCAATTTGAAAATTTTCGGAGAAAGTTATTTATTAAAATGTGCACAGTAATCGATTTCTATTCACTGATTTTATCTCGAAGTTTTCTGACTTTCGGGGAAATCTCCGAACTTTTTTCTGAGTTTCTGGTACCCAAAGAGGGAAATTTTTCTTAATTGAGTGATTATTGTTCTAAATGTTTGGAGCGTTTCCTGAACTTTGAAGTTGAATTCTCAAAAACTTCTTTTGTTTTTTTTTGCTTAACTTCTAAAAATTCATTTTCTTCTGTGCTCTGAACTCTGAATATTTTTTAACTTAAATGCTAAACTTAAGGAAATTTTTCTTACCGACGAACGTCGTTATCCGTTGAATGGTGAAGGTGAAGTTGATGGTATCGATCAATTCGATGAGCATTAAAATCTGTCAAACGAGGTGAGATGGAAACCAACGAATTGCAATTTTTTTTATGAGTTTGTGCCATAGCACGATGCGAACGGTTGAGAAGATGGTGGAGATGTTCACTATATTTTATTATAGCATCGTGGGCAATGAATATGCTTACGGTCATATAAATGAAGTTTGTAGGCTGCTTCTACAGGTCTTCAATGATTATCTCTTTAATTTCAGGGAAGTTTTCTAAAGATCTTCTGCGAAACCCCAGATAGACTTCTGAAAAGTTGCTCCTAAATTTCTTGGAAATTCACTCTCAAGTTCGTAATAGTTTCTTCCAGACTTTCTGAGAAGTCTGAGAAGGGAAATTTCTTTCTGAACTTTTCACAAGTCCTATCCTGAACATCGAGGAAAATCTTTTCAAAATTTCGGGAGTTCTCTTCTGAACTTAATTCACTAGGAAATTTTCATCCTAAATTTCTAGAAAGTTTATTCCTGAACTTCTGGGAAGTATGACCTTGTACATCGCGGATTTTTTTTTTAAATTTCTGAGATGTTCTTGCTTGAACTACTAAGAAGCGCCCCCTATACTGCCGTGAAAGGCATATCAGTTCCATTTGATAAAGAAATCAAGCAAAGATGAGACTGATATACGTTTCACGGCAGTATACTTAAAAGAAGATCCTTCTTGACCTTCGAAGAAGTTTTTTTTGAGGAATTATGTTTCTGATCTTTTGGAAAGTCTCTTTCAGTACTTTGAAGAATCCTTCCAGAATATTCCTCTCTGAATATCTAGGAAATTCCTAAATTTTTTTGGATTTTCCCTAATTTTGAACAAGCCTTCCTGAAGTTCTTGGTGGCTTGTTAGCGTTGTTTGTATGTTTACGAGATACAGTACTGGAAAAAATAAAGTGCTCACCAAAACGAATAATCTTGAAGAGTGACACCCTTTACACATTCAGAGAAAACCTTGAGCTGTATTCGACATAATTCATCTTATTCTTCCGTTTTATCGTTTCGTGCAAAGAAAATAATAAAAATCTAGGACTGGAAATTTATATCTTAATTTTTATTGAACCTTTTCTGTTATCGACTGGAAAAAATAAAGTGCTCACAAGAGAAATTGTAAAGAAAACACAGTATATAAAGCTTTTAGTACTTAGTATGTCCACCTTTTGCCTGGATCACTGCTTGTAGACGTCGTGGCATGCTTTCGACGAGGTTGTGCAGATATGTTTCATCGATGTTCTGCCACGCTTCATTTAAAGCTTTGAAAAGCTTGGTTTTGTTCGTCACTTCGCCTTTATCCACCTGTCTATCCAAAATCGACCACAAATTTTCAATCGGGTTGAGGTCAGGTGATTGTGGTGGCCATTCCAACAGTTTAATGCGATTTGCTTTGAAGAATGCAGTTGACTTTCGTGCTGTGTGCTTTGGGTCATTGTCCTGCTGGAAAATGAAGCTTTCCTCAAGTCCCATTTTAAGAAGCGATTCCTCCAGATTTTCATTGATTATATCAATGTAACGATCAGCAGTCATGATACCTTCGATTTCTACGAGATTTCCCAACGCTGGACCACGAGAAGCACCCCCAAACCATAATACTTCCGCCACCATGTTTTACAGTTTTCTGCACATTCTGATCCAATAAGCGTTCTCCCGACTTTATCCAAACACGAGGGCGCTGTTTCTTGCCAAACAGTTCAAATTTGCTCTCATTATACCACTCGTTTCCAGAATTCTACGGGCTGTTCCGCATACTTTTGAGCAAATTTCAATCGTTTGATTCTATTCACTTTTCTGATTAGAGGGCCTCGACTTGCATACTTGCTCTTCAATCCAGCTTCTTGCAGCCTGTAGCGAATAATTCTTTCGGATACCTTCAGATTTAAGTTCTCACGTATAGCACGGCTGGTTATTGATGAGCATCTTCTTGCTTCTCGTACGATTCTCGAATCTTCGCGTGGTGACGTAAGCCGCTTTCTCCCACGACCTGATTTGTCTGCCACACTTCCACATTGTTCGAATTTCTTCCATACCTTCCTTACACCAGAGTAGCTCCCTTGCGCTGAACTGGCCGGCTTGACGTGCCGCAAGGGCTCAGTAGGGATCAAGACCCGAAGCTAAGAGTCAGTTCCATTGTGGTTATATCACATTTATTAGCAGAGCAGCACATCGAAATTTTAGGTTCATTATTCTTTATATGCTATACAATTTCAGATCATCCATGGATATCCCAAGTTTTGTAAAATAATTTAAAATCATTTTTTTTTCTGGTGGCCATGATACATTATCTAATTTCAGGTTCATGTGGATGTGCGGGTCCGTATACAATTGCAGCAGGACCACAATCTGCAGACACGTACAGTTGTGTTCAAAATAATAGCAGCGGTTGGTTAAACAAATAAAAAGTGGAATAATTCCAAATTGATGAAATATTCCGAAATATGTTTCACAGTCAACATTTACAAGGACCTTAAATAAACTGACAGTGGGTTTCATTTCAAGAAATTTATTTATTTTTTCTCAGAATTTTTGTTTATTAAAAAAAGTCAGTGTTCAAAAAAATAGCAGTGTTATAAGTTAACCACTAGGAAATCATAAGTATAGCGATAATCGGTTGTCAACTTGTTTTAGCTTTCGAATATACTTTAGTACTTTGTTGCATAACCACTGTTTTTAATAACAGCCAAGCAACGTTTCTGCATTGAGTCCACGAGTGCTTGACATCGAGAGACAGGTATTGCGGCCCAGGAATCGCGAACTACCGACCACAGCTCTTCCACATTTTTCGGCTTGGCTTCAGAAACTGCGTATTTAACATCTCCCCATAGGTTTTCAATAGGATTGAGATCAGGAGATTGGGCTGGCCACTCCATAACCTCAATCTTCTTTGTTTGAAACCATGCCTTAGCTCGTTTACTGGTGTGTTTTGGGTCGTTATCCTGCTGGAATACCCATTTCAGCGGCATTTCCTCCTCAGAATAAGGCAGCATAACTTCATCAAGTATTTTGATATATCCATGTTGATCCATGATGCCAGGTATACGGTATACCGGTCCAACACCATAATAGGAAAAGCATCCCCACACCATAATTTTTGCTCCACCATGTTTTACAGTCTTCACCGTATACTGCGGTTGGTATTCCGTGTTAGGAGGACGTCTAACATATTGACGACGACCCTTTGTCCCAAATAGCACTATTTTAGACTCATCAGTCCACAAAACATTTCGCCATTTTTCTCTGGGCCAATCGACATGGAGCTTAGCAAACTTCATGCGATTTGCAACATGACGTTTTGTCAACAGCGGTACCTTCCGAGGGCTACGGGCATACAATTTCGCTTCCATAAATCGTCGTCGAACAGTAACAGTGCTCACGCTCAGGTTCAGATCATCTTTAACCTTTCTGGACGTCGTATATGGATCAATCCGTGCCAATTTTACAATCTCTCTGTCCATTCTGTTGGAAGTACAACGCTTCCGGCCTCGAGTTTCAACCTTTGCTTCCCATTTTAATGCATTTCTTATCATTTTCGCGGAACATCCAACTGTTTTTTGTATTTCCTTGTAGGACTGACCTTGCCTGATTAGCATTTTTATTGTATTCCGCTGCTCTTCGGTACAATGCTTAGCACGACCCATTATGCTAGGTTAGATACAAAAGTCACATATCTTCATTCCCATCTTATGATTTTGAATACTTACTGGTTGATTTAATGTAGAAAACCTTTCTTAAAATATGGTTGAAAATGAAATTTAGCCAGAAGCAATTACCGCTGCTATTATTTTGAACAGTTCAAAATGGACGTTGCAGCATTGAATCTGCAAAATGTAAACAAAGAGAAATCGTAACGCTACAAACAGTATCTCGTATTGACAAGAGATGTCACTAGTATGAACATAAATGATTGGTTGGTTGAATCAGTAACGCATACATGAGCTATGAACAAAGTGTTCAAGCATGACGTGGCACTGCTATTATTTTGAACACAGCTGTAAAAAAAATAAATTATTTTATATTTTTTATATACCATTACTTACATTTTTTTTTTTTTTTATTATTTTTTTTTACTTTTTTTTTTATTCATCCTTATTAATTATTCTCCACCACACCTACCTTATCTAACAAAAAAAATAAGAAGGTATTGTTTTTTTTTTTTTAAAAAAAAACACACTCGAAAAAAACTACATAAAACAGCACTTTCCTTCTTCATCAAAAAAAAAAATTAATTCAAAACCTAACAGTTTACAATCATTCATTTCCTATTTCACAGACATGAGGAATCATTTATGGGTGTACAAGAGCTATAGAAAAATTCAATTTCCTAATTTTTTATTTTAGTTTTATTAAGATTCAGTTTTTAGATTCATACTCATCTGAAATTTATTTCGCCTTATTATTAGCTGTCTTCAGTTTTTCTAATATTATTATGACATTAATACACATCTAATTTTTATTTTCAGTAACATACCAGTAGATGTCATATATATCTTGTACCTACGCTTATTATGTTCTCTGACTATTATTGTGAAAACAAATTCTAATCTTAGTAGATCTTATTTCAATAGAAACTGCAACAGTGGAAGTCTTTCGATGAGTGGATGGTCAGCTTAGTTACGGATATATGTATTCTACTATAGTTTACTGGCCTGCTGGTATTATTATTTTATATTATAACGTCAGTTTATTATTTTATGTTATGATATTAAATGATGTGACATAATTGCATTTAAATTCATTTCATTAAAATCGCTATTTCAGATGAGACTCACTACATAAATTATTGCAAGAAAACGGAACAGCACATCGAAATTTTAGGTTTACTATTCTATTGCTATATAATTTCAGATTATACATGGATATTCTAAGTTTGATGAGATAATTTTAAATCAATTTTTTTTCTCGCAGCTACATTGTCTAAACTTTCAGGTCCACAAATGGAATTGTTATTATCATTCTTATATTCATTCACTATATTATTTGTCATTATAATATTCATTCGCTATATTTATTATAATTATAATATTAATTCACTATATTTTATACATTACTATATGACATTAAATATATATTGGGAAGGGAGGGAGCATCAGGGTATCACTCAAGCTGGAATTGGACAATGGAGTGGTATGACAACCGGCGTCTAGGAGGGAACAAACAGTATCATTTTCTTTATCCTACCGATTCGATTGTGGTGCTGTGAATTCTACTCCAACAATTTCAGTGAGAGTGACGCGCCCTTCTTAACAAGCCATCCCGTAGAAAACTTAATGAGTATTGCGAATTGGGTTATTCGATTTGTTGGATCGTATCGTTGGAAGGAGATTCTTATGTTCCCGCGGGTTTCGCGTAAGTGTCTCTGCTTACGGGTCCGCCCCACCGTTTTTGGCCCTTCATACAGCGTTACTGTGAATGCAAATCGGTAACTCAATTTGATCTTGCTATTAAGTGGAGCTGCATACATGACAAGGTCTTAGAAGGGATGGTGGCTACCTTACATACATACATACATACCTTCCTTACACCAGAGTAGCTTAAAGCATACTTAGCAGCAATCTTCCGGAACGATTCATGGTTCTGGTGGTCTCGAACGATGAGTTTACGGATTTTTAGAGGGATTTGCTTACTTTCCATCTTAAAACACGAATAACGAACAAGTAAAACGGGGAAAAATTGTTCTTGAATATACCGCGCATAAACAACAATAAGAGGATATGTCAATATCAGCGACTGGGAACGAACAAAACACCGTAAAATATTATAAGGTAAAAGTGAGCACTTTTTTTCTTCCAGTTCAAAAACAACTTAATTTAAGTAAAAAAAGTTTTTTTTGATTTCAAGAGAATAGCAATTTTTTTTTCTACAAAAACTGAAAGATAACGCAAATTAAGTCAACTTTGCAGAAGAAAGCTAAATAATATAATCAAATTTGATGAAGTTATGAAGCAATGATATAATTATTTCCGGGTGCGCACTTTATTTCTTCCAGTACTGTACTTACGAATATTGTGCTGAATTTTCTACATTTTCGTAGAACTTCCGTAAGATCCTAAGTGAATCCATCGGAAAGTTTATATAACTTTCGACGTGGTCATATAAGATGGCATTGTTTGAAAAACATGCACACAGCTTAGGAAAAGATCTCAGTACTCTTAGGAAAATTCTGAAAAAAAATAATTCTAGAACAGCTGATACTTTCATAAATTTGCCTATTATAACTTCCATAAAATTAATAACTATTCAAAATCTGCATAGAAATTACAAATTGTCTTTGACAAGTCCTAATAACGTGCGTGAAGTTCGTAGTTCATGTATTCTATAATTATGTTATGCATTATTTCAAGTTTGTTATGTAATAATCACTTTCAGGAGATGCAGGATTTCCACACGAACCAGTCTTGCTTACACTTTACCGGAACACCCGCGCGTGCTTATTGTATTGATGTCTCCTTCAAATATAACTCTCGTTTTTTTATTTCAATTTCTTTCTATTTTAGCTCAAGTTTAAGTTTTTCACTTTCTCTTTTCTAGGTTGTCCATTGGTCTTTGTCTTGCACCGGCTCTTAAGATTTCATTTTATTCAAGTTTTGCATCCACCAGTTTTGTCGATCCAGACCTGTAAAAACAATTATAACAAATCTATTGTAGCAAACTTCCTTGTAAAGTGTCGGTTGATGAACGCTAAAATCAGATATATTCTGCGCTTCGTGTGTAGTGAGACGACTCGCATGAGGTTCACAAGTTCAATAGTATTCAAACGAAAAATAAACACTTACTTTTTCTTATCAATATGCAACTCTAGGAGTGGACAGCAATTTTCTGCTATAACCAAATATGTGAAGAGAAAGTATTTTTAGGTCCGTAAGAGCACGGCAAGTTGTAAAATTGAATAGAAGTAGTTGAAATTGAGCGTAGGGCATGTTTGGAAGGCGGTATTTGATCGAGCAGATAAGCTAGGTAAGAGTTTATCTGCTCGATCAGATACCGCCTTCCAAACATTCCCTACGCTCAATTTCAACTACTTCTATTCAATTTCACACCCTGCCATGCTCTTACGAACCTATCAATACTTTCTCTTCACATCTTTGGTTCTAGCAGAAAATTGCTGTCCACTCCAAGAGTTGCATATTGATAAGAATGATAATTCGAATTTTCAAACATTATAATTAATTACGTACTTCGTGCAACAACAAACAACATGATTAGTTTAAATGTATTTGAACCTACTATTTGCCAATCCGACTAAAGCCGCATTGGTGGTCCTAATAAATCGAGCTCTTTGCCAGTTTCCTCCCACTTCTGCTTTACATTTGTTTTGCTGGTTCCAATTCCACACAAGCCTCTGGCGATGTTCACATTCATTTTCATCAGTACAACTATTTATTTTTTATGAAGAGTGGACGATTTTCACAAGAAGGAAATTGTTTTTCTGTTAATTCACCTCAAAAAATAAAAAAAATAAGGGTTCAGGGTATTTCTTACCTTGCTCGGTCAGATATCACTTCCAGACGAAAAAACGCGTATCTAAACAAACTTACTCGACAGAATGTGACAGATCCATCACCGTCTTACTACGGTCTACTGAGTCGACCGGCTCGACAAAATTTCGTCGATCTCGACAACTGTAATAGCAAAATAAACCTGTCGAGCAAAGTGACGGTCGACTCGACTTCTATAATTGGACCCATATTGTCGCAATTTTTAAACCCCCCCTCCCCCTCTTAATGAGTGGACGTCGTTTTTGAATAACCCCAAACCGTAGCGGATACAACATTGATAAAGAAAGTGACTTAATCAGTGTGTTAAGATTTATGATTTTTAATTTTTAATTTTGATTTGACATTTTTAAACAGAGAAATGTTCTGAATGAGTGGAATAAATAACCTGTATTTTGCTCCGATATATACGTTCAATATACGATGTTTATTCCAACATATGATGAATGAGTTCGAGATTATTTTAACATAAACACAACAAATGAAGAGAAGGGTTTGAGTTTCTTTCTTGTACAAGTCTTGGAATTATATTTGAGAGCAGAAATAATGATGTTGTGGAATCACATACCCTTATTCATGCCAAGTGTAATAGAATATATAATGTACACCGTTCGCTAACTGGGCTAAGTGCACAACCCAGTTAGCGGATGCTGCTCGGTAACTGGACTGACATTTCAAATGTAAATAAATTCCGAGAGGGCTTTCGACCATATTTCGGTTGGAATATTTAATTGTGCACATACATTATATTATGTTTTTATGCTTTGTACGTTATTGCGATGAAAAATAGTGTGCACTTCATTGCGAAAAATATTTGACTAAGTTTGTAAGGGATTACGACTCTGTTTCGTACAATTGAACAATTTTTCACTCCTCCACGAATCTTATATGCCTTTTTCATGCCCCTTGCTAATTTTAACAACAACATTTAAAATGCTGATTTTTTTTGCTTGTTATCTGAGCTATAGCCCAGATAGCGGGCGCCCAGTTAAAAAGCACCCTGTGAGTGGACATTTGCTGTTTTATACCCTCTTGAAAACCAATAATAAGCAATAAATCCACAATGCAACTTCATCAAAAAAAACCATACACTAAATATATTGAAGGAATGGCATCACAAAGTCCCGTGGTGTTTGTTGGAGTTGGAGACCTAGTCCCACTTACCTCTACCTCTTCTTTTGCATGCGTCACTCTTGGGTTCTTGGAGTCGATTACCGATTGGATTGAAATTGAATAAACTTTCCAAATCAAATTTACTCCAATAAAGAATGTTTTATCTCTCACTTTTCCAATAAGTTTCCATCTCCGAAATTTCAGTAATCGAAGAAAAGAAGGAAACCGAGCATTGTTGTGCTTCTCCAAACCATCCTTGAATATCGTTTTCCTATTGTCCGAACCCCCAGGTTCCGTAGAAACCCTACACTTACCAGCGCCGGGGAACTGCAGCTTGTCTTTGAAATTTAAAACCGTCAATTGTTCGTCCACAAACAAATCCACCCTCCACTCCGTTTCGTTCAAAGTCACTACAAAAGATGTGCAATCCATCGGAATAAGACGACTAAATTGTCATCCAAAGCAGCCGGTGATAGTGGAAGGAAGCGATTCCCCCTCCACAAAAGACGTTGACGTACGGCGAATTGGAGGGGATTTCCATGGGAACTGAAATCCGAAGATGCATTCTTGCTGATATGACCACAGCAGGCCACAGCAGTGCAGCGATGCTCTTTTCGGTGGTGGTGTGGTGAAATTTCAAGATTGAATTTCAATAGACAGGGTGGCGAGGTGGTGAGTTGACCAGATGGCGATGACATGCACAGAACACGGAGGGTCAACAGAATAAAATCCCTATTCAATATCGTACATCAGTTGAAGGTACTGCGATTGTCCGGTTTTGTCCGTCCCTTTAGTTCTCTGGATGATCTGGCTCTAGCCGAGAATGTACACACTGTGAGGGAGTGGAAAGAACCTGACCGCACAATAGAAGGGCTTAAACGGTCTCTCAAAGGTATGTTTATATACATGCATGTTGGGTATGTTGTCAGTGTGGTGGGTAGCATCTTGGGGTAAAATGCGAAATGACAACATTCAATATTCCCTGTTGGTTCATCCTTCCCGCAATGCTGAACGATTGTTATTGTTTGTTGGTCTAGGGTTTCAGATTCGTTGGCAAGACGACCCAGGATGAAAGATTCTTGAGCGAGCAGCTTGCTTCGGTAGTTTGAAGAATTTGCTTTCCATCCGGATTGTTTTCGCTGCCGGGTAGAATGTGTGCATATTTCAGCTTAAATCTTCGTTGCTTCGGTTTCGAATTGACAAGCAATATGCAACAATGTATTAGTGATTCTGGGTATGCGACACGGAGGAAATGGTTATGGGTATGAATTACGTTTGTGTTTATTTGTTTTTCATAATTTTCCAACGATTGTGGGATTTCAAAGAAGGTTATAAGATGGTTATAGATTTTCTGAGAAGGTTATAAATTCTCATTTTTCGGGATTTTTTCTCCGCTAAATGTAACATATTCGTCAAACAAGGTGACAGTGTAAACTAAATACAGAGGGTTGAGTTTTATTAAACAGAATAGCGTGTAAATTGATTGAATAGTTTACTTTTTTTTCAATCAAATCATTTCTCTTCAGGTTAACGGAGTGCCGGACCTTTCGTTAAAATGCTATCATCAGATTGTTGTTGTTGTTGTTGTTGTTGTTTATAGTTTTGTATTACGAGACATTCAGCCTGAGATCTGAGGAAAACGACCTGGGCCTTACAAATCGAACCCATCAACACAACGGCTGGAATCAACGGCCTCCATACCGGTCAATTTTTAGTACCGAAAATACCAGTATTAGAGACGGAGAAATACCGGTATTTTCGGTATTTCAAATTTTGAAGCGGGCTGGGCTTCAAGTCTTCAAGCTAAGGAAGGCGCCAAACCGAACTGATAAACAGAATACGGTGGCCAAATCCCGCGCAAGGAAGCTGTAGTGGGTGGTGCAGCCGAAGTGTATCGAGACGTAGATTTAAGTGGAGTTTTTTATCGGCAAGTCCCGCCTGGATGTTCCGGAGAAGTTCTGGAAGAAGAAGGTCGACAAATTCGCCAAGAAATTGTAGGTGTGGCTGGCGATCTGTGGGTGTGGCGAATTCAGCAAGCCGTACCTAACGAGCTGCACCATCAATGGCCAAATAAGGGCCTGCTGCCCTTCTTCCGGCCCCACACTCTGTTTTGGTCGGATCTGGCATCGTGCAATTCCGCAAAACTAGTGATGGAGTGGTACGAACCTAACGAAGTTTTTTTTTTTTTTTGTCTTGATTATCGAGATTTTTCAGCCTTGGGCTGGTTCATCTCCCGTCGTAGTTACTCAAATTCCCTTTTTGGGTATTTTCGTAACTTGTTCGAAGGTGAGATTCGAACTCGTGACTTTGGCGTGAGAGGTATGGATGTTAACCACTACGCCGGGGTCGCCCCAAACGAAATTGTTTTTGTGCCGAAAAAGGCAAATCCGCCAAACTCGCCAGATCTTCGCCCAATCGAAAAATTCTGGGTGAATATGAAGGGCAAGCTCCGGAAAACAGAGAAGGTCTCCAAAAACGACAAGAATTTGAAGACAATGTGGATGAAAGTGTGTAAGAAAGATGGCGCAAGTGTTGCACAGGCTTTGATGGGTAGCGTTAAGTCTAAGATGCGGGCATTTAGCCTAGGAGAGGAGGTTGTGTAAACTTACAAAAACTTCCAAAAACATAGTTAATATGTGTTTGTTTATTCCCCGAGAATTTCAAGAATATCCGACTTAAAATGAATTTTTGGTGATTTGTCTGTTGCATTTTTATCGAGTACAGGAGCTTATTAGGGTGAAAACGAAGTGAAAACAAAAGCCTTATCATGAAAAAAAATATGAAAGAGTTCATCTGAGGTGACCATTCGAATGAACTCGGTGTTATTATGGTTGCCGCGGCACCGAAATAACTGACGAAAACAGTGGATTTTTCTGTAGGCTACTACGATTTTCACTTCACTATCATTTTCACAACACGGAGTTCATTTTGATCACGGTGATACCAGTAATAGCAAAAAGAAAAATTCAAAAATTAGGTGATAGGTGGTGTAAGTGAAGTGAAAGTGAAAATGAAGGTGACAACCGTAATAAGCCCCACAATCCTTAGGATACATATCATCAGCAGAATAGCACTGGGCACTGAAAAAGCCTGCAAGTCGCATACAACATACTAGGTTAGTCAAAAAGTTTTAAAACCGATTTTAACATTTGATTGTTCATAAGAACGTACTCAAAATTTCATTTCGATCTGTCAGTTCATTTCTTGTTTACAAGCCATTTGCAGTTGACGTGTCAGTGTGTTTTTTAACTGTCCGAATATCGTGCAGTGTTTTGGAAGGTTTATCGGCTACTGAGATCCATACAAAGATGGTGAAAGTATTAAAGGAGTCTTCTCCTTCATTTACAACCGTTCACCGATGTTTACAAGTGTTGAAGACGATCCACGCTCAGGACGTCCAAAAAGTGCTTCAACACAAGAAATCATAGCGAAAATCTCGGATATGGTTTTGGAAGATCATCGATCGAATATGGATGTGATAGCTGACTCTGTCGGCATCTCACATGGAACAACATGGCATATTTTGGCTGAAGTTTTGTGTTTTAAAAACCTGTGTGCACAATGGGTGCCGCATTTGCTAACAATGCAACAAAAACACGTTCGAAAACGACTTTCTGAGCAACAATTGGAGCAATTTCTAAAGGATAAAAAGGATTTCTCACTATGGATGAGACTTGGGTCTACCAACATGATCCTGAATCAAAACAAAACCAGTTGGATGGAAAAAATTGTGAAAAAATACCCGGTTTGCAGAAGAAAAAAATCATTTTTCATCAAGACAATGCACCTGCTCACACAGCTCAAAAAACCATCGCGAAAATCAGTGAATTGGGGTACGAATTGTTGCAGCATCCACCCTTTTCGCCAGATTCAGCTCCCTCTGACTTCTGGCTGTTCTCACACCTCAAAAAATTCTTTCGTGGAAAGCATTTTTCATCAAACGAAGAGGTTATAACCGTCATAGAGGAGTATTTTGCAGGCCTTCCAGAAAGTCACTTCCGTGATGGGACAATAAAGTTGGAAGATCGCTGGACCAATGTATTGATCTTATGGGAGACTATACTGAGCAATGAAAGTGATTTCCCCAAAAAAATATGTATTTTCATTTCCGCTTACAAAACTTTTTGACTTACCTAGTGGGTCTATCTGTCAAAAGATTAGCATTTTTAGTGTAATGTTTCACAAAGCACACTTTCAAACCCCGCAATGGATGACTCTCCAACTCCCCGAACAACATACAGCTATGAAACTGACATTCAGCGGTTGGCACGTTACATAAAACAGAGAGCAGTGATCTCTACATCGTGTTTTGTGGGTGATAACGCTTCCGCGCTTCCGCAGCTCTAAGCTAAGGTCCCGCATATTCACGTTCAAATTTTAATCTACGTTGCTAAAACTAATTGTTGAGACCAAATACAGATCAAGGATACTAAGCTGAATTCCACTTGATCACGTATAGAATCCGAAAAGTCCGAATAGGCAGCTAGCAACGCACAGTACCCATCACAATCAGCTATCTGCTACTGCACGTTGGCTAAACACAAAACTGAGTTGAAGGAATTGAATCAAACACAATAATCACTAGTGAACGCTTTAAAAAATTAAACAGTGCAATGATGACAGCAAAACAACTTTTTGTGACTTGCTTTGAGCACAGCACACTACGATCTTCATTAAAATTGATACCGATTCATAAATGACAAAATTCTTAACAAGTATATATCTTTTACTTCTAGCAGCCAGTTATAAACAATACTTGTATGAAATAAAATAGAGACCCTAGCATTTTGTTCGGGCTAAATGAAAATATTAAAAAAGAATAGAAAAAATAATAAGGATTTATTTTTTTATTTTTTTATTTTATAAAACAACCAAAAGAAAAAAAACCTCAAAAAAAAAAAAAAAAAAAAAAAAATAAAAGAATAGAGAAAAAAAAAGAACAGAAAAAAAATTTAAAAAAATAGAAAAAACAAAAATTGGGTTAAATTTTTATAAATACAAAATTATTTTTTTTTGTTTTTTTTAAAATAATTGGACAAAAAGGTTTTAAACACCCAGAAAAAAGATATAAAAAAAAAACGTGTACAAAAAAAAAAAAAAAGAGGTGAATGGACAAAAACGGTTCAGTCCTCTGACGGTTTTTATAGAGCACAGTTGGGGGGGTTTTAATTTTGAGACGATTGATCGAGGCTGGAAACCTCGATCAGATCACGACAAAGACGTTGGGTTCAAGTGATTCAAATCTGAGCCAAATAATTTTTAGTCGCACATCGATATTAGAGGCGTTCCTCATTTGAGTAAAATGCAGAATATTGAAGTTTGACGTTCTACTTTAGTCCAGTGGTGTTCATTTTAAACACTTTCGATTGAATTGCTTTCATTTTCGAAAACGATTCATATGATGGCGAATGAAGAACTCGGTAGATTTTCAGAGAAATGTTGGAAAAGATTGTAAGGGTATACAACGCTTTGTTCTTTTCTCCAAATATCTCAATTCATGCACTCATTTTCCTTCACCAAATTCCCACCGTGCCAACTTTGCACACCACTCGTCCACTTCTCCCACGCTGAAGTCACTGCAGCCAAGGAGAACCTGAAACGAAACTGGCTATTCTCTGGCGAGCTTTCCTTGAGCTCCTGGCGGTACACAATGCACTTTACTGTGCAATCGACTTTGCTCCGTTTCACCAAAGATTGTGTCCTTTTGCTGTCTCTTTCCCTAGGGAATAAAGCACCATTCTTACGAACGACACAATGGGTACACCTTTTTTTTCTGAAATGCTAACAACAAACCAATACTGGCAGCCCTCAGCATCAGCAGCAGACCAAATACCAGACTTCCGGATCCTGGTAGGAAAAGAAAAGAAGGATTTAAGTCACATTTACAACGAGGAACTGCAAGGATTATCTATAATCACTCCTTTGGAAAGTGCACCATTTGAATGGAAAGAAGAAGAAAACCGTTGGAAGTCCTGAGCATATTGTTTGTTCCTTCTCTTTGGTTTCCCTGGAGACCATAAACTGGAGCGAGTTGTTTGTATTTCTTTCCCGGATACAGCAGCAATCCACCTGGAAAGAATTCTTTCTGAAAATAGATATGCTTTCCTGTGCGGCCGATCTAACCGAGCGAGCATTTTCATTTTGATTGGGGAGAAAACTATCTTTTTCATGAAGATTAATCTTCCATTGATGTGTCTTGATTTCTCGGAGATGATTCTAGACAACCATTTGAAATGCCATGTCACTTCTTGCAAACTACTAAGATGAAAAGGGAATCGAAAGGGGGAATCCGTTCGTCTCGAATTTCCTTTCATTATTTTCGCTTTCCTCATTCGCTCCAACCGGCGGCGCACGTCGATAACGATAATGACGTGGAAATTGAGGGACAGCTAAAATTTCCATCCGGAACGGAGCGACGGCACGGAAGGAGCATAATTTGCAAACGATGTTAGAAAAATGACGATCTGAATGGATTCCATTGGCAAATAAATGGCACACAAACGGTGGCCGGTTCCGAAGCATAGTTTTTCCACCTGCCGGCGGTGCCTGTATCTGCCGGCAAACATATATTTCATTTCCATTTCCCAATCGAATCGGGGTGGAAAATGCCGGTGCTCGATTCGGTTTGAATTTGCGTTAATCGACGTGGAAATTGATTAATTCGTGAGTGAATGGGCGACGGCAGGTGGAGCATCGTCCAAGGGGATGCTAATTTTAGTGCTTCCGATATGCCAATACAGAGCTGCTGCTAGTTGAGATCGAACGAACGAACGGGAACGGAGTTTTTGGTTTTGGAAATCGTGGCGCTTTGTGAAATTTGTGATTGAGGGAAGAAATTATTCAACGTAGACTGGCTTGAAGCCGTCGGCGGCGGTGGAATGAATGGGAATTAGAATTCGGTCGACAGGATATCGTTCCGGGCGTGAGTGGGTTTTTGCGCTTCGGATTTGTGTGCAGAGCACCGAGCAACGGAAAGGGCAGTCCAAAACGGTTACTAATGAGTTTGCGGTTGTTAAATAAGAAACGCAAATAACGGAGGTTAGTTACGGTTTTCAGAAAAGCTCTGGGTTGTGCATGAAACACGACCACAGAATTGACGAAGTACTACGAAATGATAGTCGTTGCTTAATTGAAAGATAAACACACAAAATTTAGATTAGACAATAATGAGTGTATACTAAGTATTTTGATGTAAAAAGAATAATGTCTGGTTATGCATTAATGGTTTTTAACTTGTTTTTGAAATTAAAACAGTTTTCAGATTGGAACTTGTAAACATATTAGTCCCATATTGCTTGTTTGAACAATCATGGAATACCAAATACACACCAATATGATACAAAAAAAAAACGGTAAAACGGAGTTGGCCGTGGCAGATTTCATGTGTCATGTCAAAGGCTGCCACATCAACGTTCAAAAGTGCCTGAACCAAATGGACAGCCTGTAATGATCAAATCTAAAAATCTAAAAATCTAAAAATCTAAAAATCTAAAAATCTAAAAATCTAAAAATCTAAAAATCTAAAAATATAAAAATCTAAAAATCTAAAAATCTAAAAATCTAAAAATCTAAAAATCTAAAAATCTAAAAATCTAAAAATCTAAAAATCTAAAAATCTAAAAATCTAAAAATCTAAAAATCTAAAAATCTAAAAATCTAAAAATCTAAAAATCTAAAAATCTAAAAATCTAACTTAACGAAACGTTCTTTCGTTATGACTTTTTAAAAAAGCTAACTTTAATTATGACTGTATTTACTTAAAACCTATCACTACAACCGTTCGAACAAGAAAGAGAGCGAGCCACGTTGCCGTGGCACTTTTATGTTGTGCTTATGCCTAATCAGCAGATTCCTCCTCGTTGCACTTGGCTTGCGCGCCAAGTGTTCCCATTGGCGGTGAGTCGACCAGCTGATTTCCTAACGGCTCCCCCTCTGAGTTGGGAAGGCGTCCTCGGCTTCCGTAATTCCGTTTATTCCTGTGGAATAAGATGAGGCTGCCGTTGCCGTCTCTGGGGTCTCGTTGTCTCGCTAGGTTCCGCGTCTGATGTTTCCGGGGTGGTTGCTGATTCTTCCTTGTCGTGCTGCTTCTTCCAAATAACGGTCTTCAGGACTCCAAAAGCGGCTGCCAAAATGATGATGATCGTCAGGGTTGACATGGTTCCGAACGACAACCATCCAAACAGGTTTAACTTCCAATGGATGTTGTCGGTTGTTAAATTTAGATGCGCTATGGTACTCCGTTGCTCTAAATGCTGTTCCTGTAATAGCTCCAATGGAAGGCGATTTATGAATTTAGTTGGATTTACCTTTAAGCCTGTTGTTGGGATGAACGATTGAGGTTGTGCTTCGTAGTTGTTATTTGCATACTCCTCCCCATTAAGCTTTAGCGTACAGTTCTGGAACTGTATGAGAAACGACCCTTGTAACTTGCGTTCCTGGGCTGAGCAATTTGATGTCAGTAGGAGATCTGCGTCATTGACCACGATATTAGCATCATCTACTCGTTTGAGGATGTTTTTTCCATACGTTCGTTCCATAGGGCAGTAGGCTGTTTGGTCGGTAATCAACTGTTGGATGCATTCCGTCATTGGTTCTATCTGTGCGCTGGAACAAATATATAAACCTTTGCTTCTAGAGCATGGAGTTTTCGATAAATAGGATTTAGGTCCCTTGAGGTAATAGTTTGCGTTTAGTTGAATCCTAAGGTTATTTGATACTATTGGTTCGATGAAGTTCAGTTTATAGACCACATCTTTGATCTTCGGAATTTTGAGAGTGTAGATGATCATCTCTTTACTGTAGATTACGTACACGCTTGCGATGTCCAATACGTTGTCTATGATAATGTGTCCAAGACCGTTATGGGAAAGAAACTGTCTAGCGATGTCCAATTCACCGGGGCTGATGATACGACTGCTGGGGATGTTTCTCCTGGCTAGGGTTATAGCTTCTTCTATTACTTCTAATTGATAAATGAGCTCATCTAAATTGAAAATAAGGTTTACTGAGGTGAATCCATCTATTATTTCTGATGTAAAGTTATCTTGATATTTCAGCAAAGAATTAAGCTTTTGAGTTATATTATTAATTCTGTGTTCAATGGCATTATTAATTTTGATCTGCTTATCGTTTTGATTAATCAAAGAGTTCATTGTAACATTAATAACCTTTAAGTCTTCTGCGTCTGGACTTCCAGAGACATACTTCCAGACCTTTCCTAACACTTCCCATCGTCTATTCCTGTTAATAGGCCTAACTTTTGTTATAATAGAGTGCAATTTGTGTAGCTTAATTTTCAATACATTACTTAATGGTTTGTTTTCTTTAATCGTATCTTGCACTATATTGTCAACTTTATCAATGTAATTCTCTAACTGTCCTAAGTTTATAGGGTGCACAATGCGCAAGTAACTATTACTGATTCTAGCCTCTCCTATCGGTATTATCGCAATGGGATTACGGTTTAAGTCATGTATCCGGATGTCGGTGAAGATTGTCGTCGTCTGAAGTAAGATACATAGTCTGAAAAGGTAAGTGGAGAAGTTGGTCTCCCGTTATTCTGTCGGTCTTTTTACGTTTTTCTTATGTATTTTAATATGGCTTGAGTCTGTGACAGTCTTTTTTTCCTGTTCCTGTACTTCTACCATTCTGTATCTATAATGATATGGAGATGGTTTCGCTTTTGTTTTGACCAATATTTCTTTACTCTTAATATCTTCGTAATCCTTGTTTCCTGGTTTTAACTTTGAATTATGTCTACCGGCCTCATGAGCAATATGGTCTCTTGCTGTCGTAATTGCCCGTTGCTTAGTCAGGTTTATGTCATTTAAATTTAGTGACGTCGATGTACCAAAAATTATTTGTCTTGGTGTAAGATTTGTCGTCGAATGTTTCGTGTCGTTATAGAGGGCTGTTATTAGCGAAAGCCCTTGGTAAAGTGTCAAGTCACCAATTTTGCTTCGGTTTGCCATATACATCTCTAAAAGAGTATTATGGAACCTTTCGATGATGCCATTACTGTTGCTACTGCTAGCATAGTGAACGGCAACACCTTGCGTTTCCAAAAATGTTCTAAAATTTTGACTCCGAAATGAGGTTGCTTGATCACATGTGATCAATTTTGGTAGGCCAAAGATTTTAAAGTATTTAATGAGAGTTTCAATTAACTCTTCTGAGGTTTCGTTGCAAATTTTGTAAATCTGGGCAAACTTTGAGAACGAATCGACGAGTGTTAGAAATTTCTCACTTTCCTTTACATATACATCTATGAAGATGTTTTCTAGAGGTTTTTCATACACTCGCCGGGTTATTTCAATTTTAAATGGCCTGCGTTCATATTTAGAAAATTTGCAATCTTCACAATTCTTCACAAAATTTTTGATTTTGGAAATCATTCCGGGAAAGAACACTGACTTTTGTACTTCTTCATATGTGAGTCTCCAACTTCTGTGATTGAAGTTGTGACTTTTCTTAATGAAGTCAATTTGTTCTTGCTCGGAGATGATATCAGGGAGCTTGAGGTTGGAGAAGTGGACTTTCATGCCTGGATTAAAATGATCTTTTAGGATATTTTTACAGGATAGGATGATTTGGATCGGGGCAAATATTCCGTTACTTGTGCCTGGAACAAGGCAGTCTCTAAGGATTCTGAGGAGATCCTCCTGTGTATATTCAGCCTGGTGAAATGTATGTCGTGTGTAACCTGGAAATATAGAGATATTAATATAGGGGCATTTTCTCTTGTCATCGGTGACTCTAAGGACCAGTTGCAATTTATATTTGTTTATGATTTCAGGGTCATACGCTGGGTGGTTTTCATAATACTCGTTTTCGAGGACCAGTTGAGTATTCAATTCTGCGCGAGGGATTCTCGAGAGTCCGTCGGCCACGACATTTTGTTTACCCTGTTTGTAAACTAATTTAAAATCAAACTGTTCCAAGTACAATCGCTGTCGGGTAACTCGTCCTGTTGCGTCTGTCAATTTTAATTCTTTGGTCAAGGGTTCGTGGTCAGTATAGATAATGAATGATCTACCGTAAAGGTAGGGACGGAAGGTTTTTGCCGAAAAATAGATAGCAAGTAATTCCTTGGCAGTGGCTGAATACTTCTCTTCAGCCTTCGACAACGTCCTAGAGAGGTATGCAATCGGTTTCTCTTTACCATCAATAATCTGCGATAAGACTCCACCAATGGCAACATTGGAGGCGTCCGTGGTTAATACAAAAGGTTGATTGAAGTCCGGGTATGTTAAAATAAGGTCCGATGTCATAATAGACTTTAATTCATCGAACGCTTTTTCAAATGCATCATCAATTTCGATAGTCTTGGTTTTCCCCCTGAGCTTCGTAGTCATAGGTTTTGCTATGTGGGCAAAACGAGGAATAAACCGTCTATAATAACTTATTGTTCCTAGAAATGACTTTAGCTCTTTCGGATTTTTAGGCAGAGGCCAGCTTTTAATAGCCTCAATCTTCTTCGGATTAGGTTTCACACCTTTAGTGGTCACTACGTGTCCAAGGAATTCGACCTCTTTCCTTAAAAATTCCGATTTATCGCTCTGGATTTTTAAATTAGCATCCCGCAGCGTTTGCAATACTTTTTTAATATCTTGAAGGTGTTCTTCCAATGAACATGAGAATATTATGATGTCGTCCATGTAGACGAAACATCTAATATTAAGGTGCTTGCGAAGAACAGAGTCCATCAATCGCTGAAATGTAGCAGGGGCATTTCTCAGCCCAAAAGGCATTCGAACGAACTCGAATTTACCTCCGTCTACATTGAATGCTGTTTTTGGTATATCTTTGGGATCGATCTCAATCTGGTGGAAGCCACTTGCGAGATCTAAAACGGTAAAATATTGGGCTTTTCCCAATCTGTCCAGAATTTCACTTATTTCCGGGATTGGGTATCGATCTGCAGGAGTTTTCTCGTTCAACTTCCTGTAATCGATAACAATTCTGTATTTTTGTTTACCAGAATTATCCATTTTTTTCGGCACCACCCAAATTGGTGATGTCCACGGGGAAGAAGATTCTCTTACTACTCCCGTTTCTAAAAGTTTTTGTATTTGTTCCGATACCACATTTCTTAAATGGTACGGATATTTGTAGGTTCGTTGATGAATGGGGGATTCATCCGTAGTTGTTATTTTGTGCTTCACCTCATGGGTGAAGGTTAGTTTTTGACCTTCATGGAAAAATACGTCTCTAAATGGTTGGAGAGTACGAATTAGGCGAGACTTCTCTTCTGCATTTAGGTGGTCACATGGGAGATCAAGCCGTGCAGGTTTTTGATTTTCCCATATAAAATTGTCATTACAAAATGGATGAAGCTTGTGAGAAACTGCTTCTGATCCGTTTGAAAGGTTTACAAGGGCTTTATTATCTTTGGCAGAATATAACCCTGGCTGCAAGACTATCTGTGGCGTCAAATTCATTTCTTGCTCTATTAAGAATGTACCATTCTTAGTGGTACAAATTGGTACAATATTATTTTGATGATCTTGGAAATTTATAGATGAAGGATAATATTTTGAGAACTCAAATGTCTTGTTACCAATTTTCAATTGGTGGCATTTTGTGTCAACCACTGCATTCATTTTTGAAAGGTTTTCATATCCAATTAATCCGTCAAAGAATTTGTGGAATTTGAAAACGTAGTAGGGTAGTTTTTGTGTAAAAGCTTCGGAGAAAAGATTTGTATGAATGACCTTATCGATGAAAAATTTCCCGTTTTTGTTGGTGACTACGGAAGGGTTGTCAATCACCTTATATTTTCGAACGTGTTCCGGATTGATATACGATTTGTTCGCTCCCGTATCTATGAGGAAGTTTAAAATTCCTTTGGAAGTCGGAAAGCGAACATATGGGATAAAATTCAAGTTCTCCTCTGTGCCCCCCTGGCTTGGTGAAAATTTACCTCTTCACCGTCAGAATAAACTAACTCGTCAGCATTATCATCAAGGGCCTCAGCCTCTGGTTCATTATCCACCTCCTCTACCTCATTATTATGAGCTTCAGCTCTCGCCCTTGGTACAAACGGTTGCTTTCTGAATGGAGTATTGGCGGGCGCGTTTTTATTCGAGGTGTTGGGTTGCGCACTCGGTCGCGGTTTATAATTGCTATCGTTGCCACTTTTATCGTGGTCGTAGCTGTTGCTGTATTTGTTGGTGTATCTTGGGGGCTGCCGTTGAACGGACTGTGCCAACGTTTTTGGTTTTGAGATGCGTGATTCCGCATTAATGTTAAGCAACACCGCTTGGTGTGCATCTTCCAAAGTTTTGGGTTTGGAATTCCTTATAATGGAACCCAGTGGTTCCCGGATATTATCCAGATATTTTGCGATCGTCAGAATATTGACGATTTCGTGTCCCGAAAGGGGATTTGATTGAAGGTTGGCCTTCAATTTCGTATTCATTTCTTTTACCTCATTGTAAAAGCAAGTGTGCGATTTGTCCCCTTTCCTCACATGGAACAAGGTGGACAGGTTGGTGGTGAAATCTTTCTCATCACCATAGTGTTCGAGGAGCACCTTTTTGATGCCCTCAATTGTTTGGGGATTCCCATTTGCGCACAGTAATGTGCGGGCTTCTCCCTTTATCTTATTTTTTATAGCACGTACGTGTGTGCTGCAGAGTGCATCCACTCCGTTCTCATTTTTGACCTTAAAGGTCGAGAACAACTCGTCGACCTCTTCGAGCCAGGCCGATAGCTCCTTTTTGTTCCCCGAGAACTCGGATAGGAACTTAAACGAATCGGAGAAGACGAAATGCGTCTCCCATAATGTTCTGTGCCGCAAGTTGGGCACGAAGCTCCTCCATTTCGGATCTGAGCTGCTCAATCTCGTCTAGGTTTTGCGGGGAACTCTGTCTCCTAGGCATTTTCACTGCACGTGTTTTTTAAGCGTAATAAACTGCGTAATTAAAGTGTTAAGTACTCACAAAGTGAATTTCCGCATGGGATCTGTCCTGGTGAGCGGCTGGCTGTTGTCGTCCTGGAATTCGTTCCTGTGGAGCTGCTACGCCGGCACCTTTCTTCACACTCACTTGTCAGTATCCCACTTCTGACACCACTTAACGAAACGTTCTTTCGTTATGACTTTTTAAAAAAGCTAACTTTAATTATGACTGTATTTACTTAAAACCTATCACTACAACCGTTCGAACAAGAAAGAGAGCGAGCCACGTTGCCGTGGCACTTTTATGTTGTGCTTATGCCTAATCAGCAGATTCCTCCTCGTTGCACTTGGCTTGCAGCGCCAGTGTTCCCATTGACGGTGAGTCGACCAGCTGATTTCCTAACGCCGGAATCCAAACCGCTTCTGCGGCTTCGTTACTTCAAAACGTAAAGTAAATGGTCTGCCTTCAATGCACTCCCAGTCGACGTCGGTGGTTTTTCTGAGGCGAAAAATTCACGTCTTCCTTCGAAGGGAAGTAAAGCCGTTGGTCCCGGTTCATAATCATGAGTCGTTAGGGTAGGTCCAGGTGGTGGAGTCGTCTTCCTGGCGTCGGTGATTGTCACCATGTGAGGAAAAGGCCGACGTAAAAAGATTAAAAAAAAAAATTCTAAATGCACTTCCACAGTTATTAATTGAGAGCTTTCGATGCCAAGTACCATTTTTGCATTAATATGATTGTGTGGCAAGTACAATCATACGCTATGCCCAGGGAGTCGAGAAATTTTCCTTTACGAAAAATTCCTAGACCAGACCGGTAATAGAACCCAGCCACCTCCAGCATGGTGTTGCTTTGTAGCTGCGCCTTTACCGACTGAGCTAAGGGAGGACCCAATTTTCCATCAAAATGCATCTGATTGAATATGTTGGGGATAAGTTTGGGACAACTTATTTGCAATTTTTTTTTCCAAGAAATCGTGATCGCGAATATTTTGATTTCTTCACAGATTATGCTAGTGATGCTAGTGTCAACAGCGCGAATGAACTGGACATTAGAGAAGCACAAAATAAATAAGATGTATCGAAAGGGTGCCCACCCTGACGGTATTCCACCAGTATTTTTAAAAAGCTTAGCACAGGAATTTACAACTCTATTTTTTTGGCTTTTCAATATGTCGTTTGAATTTGGCATTTTTCCAAATCATGGAAGAGCTCCTAGCTAGTATCAATATTTTGAAGCGGCAAAAAATCTAACATACGCAATTACTGCGTAAATGCTATTATTTCATGCATTCCTAAGCTTTAGCAATAGTTAATGAAAAGCTGATCTATAAAATCAAAAATAGAATAACTAACAATCAACATGGGTTCTTCAAAGGACGTTCAATTCATACAAATTAAGCGGCAAACACTTTATCCACTCCTGAGGGCCTCATGATGATAAGAGAAATATTTCCTTCTACATAATACAAATTTACTTAAAACTCGTTAACTATACGTTGATTGCAATGGACAACGGAAACCACGTAGAAGTTCTCTATACAGATTCTAGTAACAACATGCTTTCGCATGCTACTATTCAAGTTACTAAATCTGGGACTTTAGCCAGGTCTTCTCAAATGGCTCAAATGTTACCTAACTAATCGACAACAAATAGTAAGATTTAAGGGAAAGAAATCAAGTCCTATTCAAGTCTCCTCAGATGTCCTCCAAGGATCTCATCTACACCCTCTTTTGTTATTCTTTTCTTAAACGATATTTCATTCATTCCGAAGAGATAAAGCTCTTTGTAGAATTAAGCAACAAAGAAGATATTTCAGGAAAAAATACATGTTTTTCTATATTTGGTATAACAAAAAGCCAAATTGAAGCAATATTTCAATGCTATACACTAAAGAAGAACACGCCATATGAATAATGTAAACCAGGCGCTGCTTATGTATTTTATAACCTCGATTATAACTAGGAAACAAAAT